>JAWQUS010000012.1:8900000-9500000 GCA_036365455.1 Macrosoma leucophasiata
AACAGTAAAAATGAGTTATATATAAAGTTTTACACGTACCTACTGTGATTACCTAAGATTATGCATAAAATTATGATTAATTGCAGCACGCGGTGTACCAGCAAGCGTTGTGCTTATCCGACCTGGTGTGGACGCGGTGCCAGTTATTGCAGGCCGCCGAAGGTAAAACACAAAAACATTACGCCATTTTAAGTAGTCTCCATCAACCCGCCTTGGAGCAGCGTGGTGGAGTAATCTCCAGACCTCTCCCCAAAAAGTGGAGAGACTCGTGTGCAGCAGTGGGACGTGTAATGGGTTGCCATTATTATATTTATTATTATAAGTAGAAAATATTTTAAAATATTACTCTTTAAGGCTTACTGGTGGTAGAGCTCCAATGACGGAGCTCTACCACCAGTGAGAATTGTATTTTTAACACGCTTTTATATTATACATTATTAATATAACTAATCTTAGGTAGGATGTATCTATGGAGTGACGGAGTTCGCGGGCGTAGGCACCACCGCATAACCTAATATAATTGCCGCTAAATGGTAGTGTTCAGCACTATCGTGTTCCGGTCAGGTGGTAATCTACGGCCCTGTAATTTCCGGCACAGAGGCATAACACCTTAGGCCTCAGGAGTAGTCACGCGTCTGCATTCTGACCTTGGTCTTTGTGTGGGTGTCTATAGGCTGCAGTCATCACTTAACATCAGTGTGAACTGCATGCTTGTTTGATACTTTTGTTTACTTTTATTACATAAATATACAACATAAAGAAAAAACGGAAAGAAACGTTTGACTTCGGGCGGGAATTGAACCTGCGACCTCAGGATAACCAGTCCAGCCGCTTAACCACTAAGCTACCGAAGTCCCACACCGATGCGTCAAATTTTGCTTTCCCTTTTTTGAGTTTTTAACCGATTTAGGGTCGGTGAACGACATCCATTGATAACTAATTATAGCTATACAACCGATATGATAGACTTTGCAGTTTATATAATATCATCAAGATGTCGCTTTTACCTTAATTATTGTAATATCTATTTTTCCTAAGGTAGCAGGTTCGAGTCCTGCCCGCAGTCAAATTTTTCTTTCCGTTTTTTTTTAATTTTCTAAAGTTAGCTAGTCGATCAACCATGGTATAGATGGTAATACAATGGTTGATCGACTAGCTAAAGAAGCTACAGTGGAAGGTGTGGAAATATTAGTAGAACCATTTTATACGGACTGTCTTTACTTGATGAAAGAAAAATGTTACGAATTTTGGCAGGAATACTTTGATCAAAGATCGAAAGAGAAAGGCATCTGGTATAAGACCATACAAGTTGAACCTTTTAAGAAACCCTGGATTCAAAACATTACATTGAATAGAAATGATATTGTCATTGCATTACGTCTTCGTTCCGGACACATCCCATTGAACAAGTTCGCCTATTTAATGGGTAAAGTACCGTCACCCAATTCTACCATCTGCGGTACTGTGGAGGATGTTTACCATATTTTAATGGAATGTGTCCGAAATGAGAGTATGAGAAGGTCTATGTTCAGTATTAATGAATTGTTGCAATCTACCGGTGGTTTGAGTATAATGTTGAGTGATATTTTCTCAGATTCCATTAGGTATTTGATTGATTTATATAAATTCGGTGTGGAAGCCCGAACTATAATTAGTAATTAAGTTATAATTTTCGATAATATTTAATGTAAAAAGTGTGTTCTTATCAGAGCGACGTAGTCGCAATGGCGACCAAGCTCTTTAAATAAAGATTAAAAAAAAAAAAAAAGTTCACTCGCATATGTTATTGCGAAAAATAAATATGACAATACTAGCCATTGCCCGCGGCTTCGCCCACGTGGATGTCATTTTATAAATAACTAAGTAGCCTATGTTCTTTCTTAAAGTCAGCTCTCAAAGGACCATGGCAAGATTTGTACAGAAAAAATGAAAAAAAGGTACACGGTAAAACAGCATGGAAATATTATCCAGTGAACCAAAACAACATTACCTGATACTTAAAATATTTTTAACTCTCCGGAATAAAAAGTTTGAAATTGAACTTTATTATGGAGTGCTTCTACTGTTGTTAGGAAAGACGATTTTTATTCCGGTGATTTAAAAATATTTTAAATACCAGAAAATGTTCTTTAGGTTCCCTAGATAATACGAGTATTTCTAATCCGTTTTACTTTGTACCTTTTTCTAACTTTTTTTGTACAAATCAATGTATGAAACTTGCCATGATTCTTTCATTAAAATCGGTTCTCTCGTTTGGACGTGAAAAGGTAACAGACAGACAGACAGAGTTACTTTTGTATTTATAACTAGCTGACCCGGCAAACTGAGGCAATACGCTCAGAATGAAAATATGACATGTGTCAAAGGTTTGATAGATACGGACTATTTGTATGGGAAAATGAAATGGTGGTTTTTACTATTTCCCTTCAATTTCTTCATATTTTCTTACCTTTTAAACATTGCCGGGACTTCCAAAAATCATTCAAAATCAATATTAGCCAAATCGGTCCAGCCATTCACGCGTGATGCCGTGACCAAGGAAAACTGGTTGCATTTTTATATATATATAGATATTAGTAGGGATTTGTCTTGTGAAGGTATAACCGCGGACCAGTTGGACGAGTTCTCGGCGCGCATGGTGCGGCGGCTGCACGTCGAGGGGCTGATGTACGGCAACCTCACCAGGGAGAGGGCATTGGACATCGCCAACACTATTGAGACTAAGTAATTTACCGGACAATATAAACCTACTGGTTTAACTTATTAAAAATATATATATATATTGAGCAACAACTTATTTTCTTATTTTCTGCTTTAACTAGGTACTCTTATAAATAGGTCTAAGTTATTTTTTTTTATTGTCAATCCTTTTTAAATGTTTTTTTTTTTTGTGTAATGTATTTGTATTGTAAATGTTTATATTTTTTTTGTTCTATTGTTTTTTTTATTAATGCAGTACCTGATATTGGTATGGGGGCTGCACCAATAAATGTTGTTTCTTCTTCTTCTTTTTTTCTTCAACACGGGCCACCGGCCGCTGGACCGGTGGGGAGTAGCCATATGCAGGCTTTCCCCTCTCCAAAAGTATAAGCACAAGTGTTCCTATGCCTGTCGCCGCGATGTTTAAATGTGCGCGTGCAATTGTTTATGTATTGTGCTAAATTCAAGGTGTGAATTTGTGTGTGTGCGCGCGTGCGTGCGTGCGTGCGTGCTTGCGTGCGTGCGTGCGTGTGTGCGTGTGTGCGTGTGCGTGCGTGCGTGCGTGCGTGCCTGCGCGCGCGCGCGCGCGCGCGTGTGTGTGTGTGTGTGTGTGTGTGTGTGTGTGTGTGTGTGTGTGTCACAAAATGACAGACTGTTTTGCATCGGTAATAAACGCTATGGCTACTCCCCTCCGGTCCGCCGCGGCCGGTGGTGCGTGTTGCTCTATGGAGTTCCAGTGTAGCGACTCGTAGGCGTAGGCACCACCGCATTATCTAATCTATCTATTGTCTTCTATAATCACTATTGTGTTCTGGTCAGTTTTTTTTTTATGCAATGAAGATGACAATTAAGCATGTAGTTCACATTGATGTTAAGTGATGACTGCAACCTAAAGATACCCACACAAAGACTAAGATCAAAGTGCTGATGCGTTACCACTCCTGAGGCCTAAGGTGTTATCTGTGCCGGAAATTACAAGGCCTTACATAACCACCTGACCGGAACACGATAGTGCTGAACACTACCATTTAGCGGCAAGTATATTAGGTCATCCGGTGGTGCCTAAGCTCGCGAGCTCCGTCACTGGGGCTCTACCACTTTAATTTTTATTATTATAGTGACTTAACGATTGTTTCTTTTTGCAGATTACCAAAAGATGGCACTCCATTGCTTGCTCAACAACTACTTTTGTATCGGGAAGTCGAAATGGAGAAGGGTGAGTTAATTAATCAAAGACAGCCACTATACAATTATCAGAATATTGAAGCGCGCATGGCCCCGCGGCTGGTGTGTTCGAGCGAGCTTATCCTAAGTATAATTAGGATACATATATAGCGCGTGTGATATATTCTTCGTACGTTTGTTGTTCGTTCGTTAATGGAACGGTCTTAATACTGATCTTTTGACAAAAAGTTCCGGTTCGTTCTACCCGTTCAATTGATTAATAGGTTTATTGATTCAAAGATTGGAGAAAGTCGTTCAATAAATCTGATTCTATGAAATAGACCCGTTCCTCGTAAAAGTTTAACAGTTCATTTGAATCAGCGAGGCATATCGATCGATACATATCAGTCATTCGATAAATGTCACCAGCTCGCGCTTGGTTCGCTTCAACCACTCGGATCGCCGCGACCTACGATGCTATGACGGATCATCGAACGAACGCGAACCAATGGATCGCGCAGATTTGTAGATCCGGTTACTATGACTCGTTCAATCGGGAACGACACATATCTAGTGTATCCACGCCACTGGCAGAGGAGTTTTGGCGGCAACGTGGAAAAGAGCGGTGTCACAACGTGATATTATTTTCTAAATTTGTGTTCAGTCGTGTTTTTATGTGTAAAAATAGTGCGATTTTTATCATGAAGCATTCGATAACGTTCACGGGTGTAGGAAAGTGATATAATGAAGTGAAAAGTGACTTTTCGTGTTGTCTCCAACTGCGTGAAAACTCCTAAAGTCCCTATCACCACCACCTCCACCAAGATAGACGAAAGGCAAATTGGGTCGGCAGAGATGTATCATGACGGTGGCATTTTGAGCCGTATAATGTCTGTTGATCCAAAATCCGTAGATTTGATTGCACGTGTAACTGGACAGGTCATTGATAATATAAACAATACGACAGGCGGATGGTACCTGCGCGAGACAGAGAACAGCGTGCACAAGTCGTCGTGTGCTTCGCTGTACTACGCGTGCGGCCCGCGACAGACGCGCAACAACGTCGCCCTAGAACTGCTGGCTCATGTGTTGCATGAGCCGTGCTTCCACGTGCTAAGGACGCAAGTAAGGAAATCGTTTTGAAGTTATGTTTTGCTTTTCAGAATCAGAAATTCATTTAGTGCATACAGCAACACGGATCCATGGCCGCGGCGGGCCTTAGGGGAGTAACCTAATGCAGGCTTTCCCTCTGTCAAGTACAAGACCAAATGGTCCTATGGTGCTAATTATTTATGGATTTTGTTGACCGCGGCGGACCGGAGGGGAGTAACCTAATGCAGGCTTTCCCTCTGTCAAAGTACAAGACCAAATGGTCCTATGGTGCTAATTATTTATGGATTTTGTTGAAGTCAAGGTGTGAGTTTCGTAGTAATAGACAATTTATGAAGTGTTAATGTGTCAGTTGTGTCACACGTAATTCCCCCTCAAAAAAAAGACAGACTGTTTTGTATCGCTTATAAATGCTATGGCTACTCCCCTCCGGTCCGCCGCGGCCGGTGGCCCGTGTTGCTCTATGTGGACATCAGACCGTGTTGGTTTTAGGAGCAGCTGGGTTACATCGTGTTCAGTGGGGTGCGTCGTGCGAGCGGGGCCCAGGGCCTGCGCCTCATCGTGCAGGGGACCGGCCACCCCGCGCACCTCGAGCGCCGCGTCGACGCCTTCGTAGCCGGCGTGCAGGTACCGTGCCGCCCGGGGCCCACCCCGCCCCCCACTCCCTCCCCCCGGCCCTCCCACCGTGCGGGGACCGGCCACCCCGCGCGCCTCGAGCGCCGTGTCGACGCCTTCGTGGCCGGCGTGCTGGTACCGTGTCGCCCGGGGCCCACCCCGCCCCCCACTCCCTCCCCCGGTCCTCCATCGTGCAGGTATCGTACCGACCGGGGCCCACCCCGCCTCCCTCCCCCCGGCCCTCCATCGTGCAGGTATCGTGCCGCCCGGGGCCAACCCCGCCTCCTGCCCCCCGGCCTTCCATCGTGCAGGTATCGTGCCGCCCGGGGCCCACCCCGCCTCTCTCCCCACGGCCCTCCATCGTGCAGGTATTGTGCCGCCCGGGGCCAACCCCGCCTCCCTCCCCCCGGCCCTCCATCGTGCAGGTACCGTGCCGCCCGGTGCCCACCCCGCCTCCCTCCCCTCAGCCCTCCATCGTGCAGGTACCGTGCCGCCCGGGGCCCACCCCGCCTCCCTCCCCCCGGCCCTCCATCGTGCAGGTACCTTGCCGCCCGGGGCCCACCCTTCCTCCCTCCCCCCGGCCCTCCATCGTGCAGGTATCGTGCCGCCCGGGGCCAACCCCGCCTCCTGCCCCCCGGCCTTCCATCGTGCAGGTATCGTGCCGCCCGGGGTCCACCCCGCTACTACCAGAAAATGGAAATATCCCAATAGAACCAGAGATAGAGTTTTAAAACGTTATCACTGATAGCCCCCGACCCGGGAATCGAACCCAGGACCTCCAGCGCTACAGTAGTAGCCTGCTACCACTACGTTACTGAGGCAGTTAAATGACAAAAAAAACTTCATATTTTCGGCAGGATTATCTAGAGAAGATGACCGAAGAGGAGTTCGTGAAGCATCGAGCCGCGCTCGCCGCCCACCGCCTGGAGCGGCCCAAGCGGCTGGCCAGTAAGGCCTCGTTGGCCTGGAGCGAGATCACCGCGCAGGTCAGTCCATAGAGCAACACCGGAGGGGAGTAGCCATATGCAAGCTTTCCCCTCTGTCAAAGAACAAGCTCAAATGGGCCTATACCTGTCGCCTATATGTTTAAATGTGTGCGTGAAATTGTTTCTGTATTTTGTTAAAGTCAAGGTGTGAGTTCCGTAGTAATAGACGTTTTTTGTAGTGTGCGTGAGTGTCGCACGCATTTCCCCCCGCAAAAAATGACAGACTGTTTGGCATCGGTAATAAACGCTATGGCTACTCCCCTCCAGTTCGGTGCGACCGGTGGCCCGCGTTGTTCTATGGGTCAGTCCCATTCAAAATTCACCATTCCTTCCATTCATAGGGGCTTTTTTTTATGAAATGGAAGTGGCAAACAAGCATGCAAATAGTTATCAATGGATGACGTTCACCGACCCTAAATCGGTTAAAAATCTAAAAGGGAAAGCAAAATTTGACGCGTCGGTGTGGGACTACGGTAGATCAGTAGTAAAGCGGCCGGACTGGTTATCCTGAGGTCGCAGGTTCGATGCCTACCCGAAGTCAATGTTTTCTTTCCGTTTCTTCTTTAATTTCTAAAGTTCACTCGCATGTGTTATTGCGAAAAATAAATATTACAAGCATGCAGTTCACATTGATGTTAAGTGATGACTGCAGCCTATAGACACTCACACAAAAACACCAAAGTCGAAATGCAAATGCGTTACCACTCCTGAGGCCTAAGGTGTTATGCTGAAAATTACAGGACCGTACATTACCACCTGACCGGAACACGATAGTGCTGAACACTACCATTTAGCGGCAAGTATATTAGGTAATGCGGTGGTGCCTACGCCCGCGAGCTCCGTCACTGGAGCTCTACCACCAGTAAAAAATATTTTTTTTTTTATCTATTCAGGTGTACAATTTCGATCGAGCTCGCGTCGAGGTGGAACAATTGAACACCATCACTAAAGACGAACTGTTACAATTCTATTTGGTAAGTTAATGGAGTTTTCAGATGACTTAATAATTCAAAAAATTCAAAATTTAAATAATTTATTTCAAATTGGTCTACAAGGACACTTTTGCATTGTCGGGTTATAAGCTACCTAGAGAGAATGACTTATAATAATAATTCAATAGGTATTAATGAATACCAATTTAATAATAATATTTAACCGATACGTGAATCATAAAATTTTTCAATTCCTTCATAGAAGAAAATGAAAAATCTGTTCGTCATAATCGTAGTCATTCACTTAGCAGAGTTCCAAGTGCAGGCACTACTGAGAAGAACTCCGCTACCCAACAAACTCAGCGTGCTGCTCTTTTGTCAAAACCTTAGATTTAATACAAATATTATTAAATAGAATAAAGATAATGTGAACGTCCATGGCATATAAATATTTGCATATAAACACATACGCAAATACCCATCAACAGCTTAATATCGTGATAGAATATAACACCCGCAAATCACAACAGACCAGTCCCCACAATCAGCACCCGTTTACGAGTATGACTAATAATGGCAACCCATTATAAGTCCCACTGCTGGTCACGAGTCTCTCCCCTTTTTGGGGTTTGCTCCAATTGGTATTGGTGGAGTTGGGCTTTTTCTGATTGTTATTTTTTCATTGGTTATCAATGGATTTCGTTCACCGATTCCAAATCGGTCAAATCAAAAGGGGAAAGAGAAACGCTCAGATGTAGGGCTTTAGAAGCTTAGTGGTAAAGCGGCTGGCCTGTTTATCCTGAGGTCGCAGGTTCGATCCCTGCCCAAAATCATTATTTTTCTATTTTGTCTGAAATTTTTAAATTTTGTAAATGTAGTGAACAAATTAAAAGTAGACGGACTACTTTTCATTTGGTCCGTTAGGTAATATAGTGATCGTGAGTACAGATAAGTTATTTTTAGGGTTCCGTTGCAAATAAGGTACTCTTATGGTTTCGCCATGTCCGTCCGCCTGTCTGTCGGTCTGTCCGTCCGTGGCTTTGCGCGAAAACTATTGGTACTAGAGACTTGAAATTTAGCATAAGTATACACCTTAATTACGCAGACAAAGTAATAGAATAAAAACATTAAAAAAAGATTATGTAGGGTACCTCCCCCACATGTAACGCACAGATATTTTTTTTTATTTTTCGTTTTCTATATAGTGTGGGATATCGTTGGATAGATCTTTGAAAAATTTAAGAGGTGTGCTTATATCATTTTTTGATTTAGTTAACTGTTCGCACCGACACCCGACACGCACTTGACCGGTTTTTTTTAATTATTATTTATTTATTGCTTCTTTTAATACAGAAACACGTGAGTCCCAATTCGCCGGTGCGGCAGAAGTTATCGGTACATGTGATATCTGTAGCGGAGGGCGGCGCCGGGCGGCAGGCCGAGGCTAGCGAGAGTGCAGACGACGCGGCGACCACGCGACAGGTCAGTTCACACTCACACTCGCTGCTGCTGTGGCCCGCCGCCGGCATTGGCACCCACTCGCACCCACACCACACCACACCGCGGACACTCCGCCAAAATTCCATACAAACGCTTAATTTGGTCTCTATTACACAGACATCAATCAGTGACGTGTATCTACACGTGCACCTGAGTGCGTAGCACTTAGAGAATACCAAACGTTGACCATAAGAGGGGAGGTGAGGCGGGGCAATCGGACGAGATGTCGAAGTGTCTATTCTATACGTAGTATTATTACATATTCTCTGCCCAAACGTAACCGGCGAGTCGTGGGTGTTTGCATGTATGCGTGAATGCATGCATTTACCTCTGCCTACCCCCTCGGGGACTACAGGCGTAAAGTCACGTAGAATAAATAATATAAAATTACACACGTAGCAAAAAATGACAGACTGTTTTGCGTCGGTAATAAACGCTATGGCTACTCCCCTCCGGTCCGCCGCAGCAGCTGGTGGCCCGCGTTGCTCTATGTTGGGTCGTGACGACCCCCACCGCAGACTAGCGGAAGAATCTTCTAATAGAAGAGACTTCTACCACTAGTTCAGTCAGTGAACCGAACAATGGGGGTTAAACGCAAAATAAAGTACAATAACGCAAAGGGTCGGTGGTTTATCTGCCCCTAAATGGTAGTTTAAGCCCTATCGTGTTCCGGTTAGATGGTAATGTATGGCCCCGTAATAACTATCACAGAGACGTGGCACCTTAGGTCTCAGGGGTGGCAACGAATCTGCATTTTGATCTCTGGTTTTTGTGAAAATGTCTATAGGCTTCAGTCATCACTTTTTTTTTTTTATGTAATCGAAGTAGCAATCAAGTATGCAGTTCACATTGATGTTAAGTGATGACTGCAGCCTATAGACACCCACACAAAGACCACGATCAAAATGCAGATGCGTTACCACTCCTGAGGCCTAAGGCGTTATGCCTCTGTGCCGGAAATTACAGGCCCGTACATTACCACCTGACCGGAACACGATAGTGCTGAACACTACCATTTAGCGGCAAGTATATTAGGTAATGCGGTGGTGCCTACGCCCGCGAGCTCCGTCACTGGATCTCTACCACCAGTAAACTTAACATCAATGTGAACTGCTTGCTTGTTTGCACCTTCCTAACATAAAAAAACCCGCGAGCCTTCTTACTGAACGGTCGTCTCACACCGCTGGATTGACTGGGTCGTATTATTAGTGGCCTGCTGCCACTAAGCTACCGAGTCAAATTATCTTGCCATTCCCAAAAATGGAGATTGATAGAATCAGAATCAGAAACTCATTTATTCATTTTGGGTGACAGGCACCTCTTATGACACGTCAAAAACAAACAAAGTAAATTAAAGTGAATAACAATTGATATACATGTCAAACAAGATAAAAGATATATGTATAGTCAAGAATATCACTTAGATAAAACTAATGAAGTGCGTATGGGCCCGCGGCTGGTGTAGATAGTAAGCGATCTACTCGGTTTAGCACTACGGGCGCGGTCGGGTGTGTGATGGGTGACCGCTAGTGGCAAATTAAAATGCGCGTTTCCGTGCTTCGGAGGGCACGTTAAGCCGTCGGTCCCGGTTGCTATCGACAGGTAGCAGTCGTTAAACCTTGTCGGAGGCCTTATGGGCGGTTTGAAAACATCCGACAGCGGGTTGGCCACTAACCCGTATCTCCACCAATCCGCATTGGAGCAACGTGGTGGAGTAAGCTCCAGGCCTCCCCCCAAAGAGGGGAGAGACTAGTGCCCAGCAGTGGGACGTATAATGGGTTGCCATTATTATATTATACTATTATATTAAAACTAAATATAATGTACTAATGTAAAATGTATAGCAGTAGAATGTCTCATTTCCCCTTTACAAAGTGATATATTAAAATAATGATGGATTAAGCTCAGCCGATGCCACAGGTTCAAACTAACCTGCCTAGTACATGGATTCGTCGGTTTATAATAGTTACGAAAATCGTTAGTCGTCCAAAACGAATGGAGCAGTCGAGATCAGAATCAAAATCGCTGGTGAGTGGATATTGGTATTAGCGCCATCTGTTATAGAAATTGCGAATTAGTGTCTTAGTTTGTCTGTTCCTAGATGGCGCTGTATTATATTGAAAATTGAAACTTGTGTAGTATTTGCAGTAGAATTGGTAGACTTTACAATTTTAAAGTATTAGCTGAAATACGAAGTAATAGATATTCGGTATTTTCTGCGAGTTTTATAGTTTTTATGTAACAACATGCTTTTTTTTTTTATGTCAAGAAGGTGGAAAAACAAGCATCCATTGATGTTGAGTGATTACTGCAGCCTATAGACACAGTACAAATGCGAACAGTATGGAAACTAAGTACAAAACGTTCGATTCGGCACACTAACACAATATCGTTGACACTCGTCGATGCGTATGTTGGTGTGTGACGTTTCAACGTTTTGTACGTAGTTTCCAAACTTTTCATATTTGTACTGTGCTATAGACATCCACACAAAGACCAGGGGTGCGACCGCCTATCGACATTGCTATTGTCGTTGTCATTGCTTACAAATTTTCATGTCGATTTTTTGCTTTAATAAATAACAATAATCGAAATAATCTACCGCTTGTTTCTCACCTACGAAAGGTGATAATCTGATCGTTTTTCACCCATGAAAAACGATCAGATTATCACTACTGCTTTTAAAGGAGCTACAAATCGACATGAATATTTGACAGCAATGACAACGACAATAGCAATGTCGATAGGCGGTCGCACCCCTGAGGTCGAAATGCAGATGCTATGCCACCCCTGAGACCTTATATTGATAAATTATTACGGGGCCGTACGTTACCACCTGATCGGAACATTACCGTATAACGGCAGATAAATTATGTAATGCGGGGGTGCCTACGCGCCCGAGTTCCACCACCAGTAAGCAGTATTTTGGAGCAAGACCTGTGAATCATTACAACTGAAAAATAGTTTCATAAGACTGCCACCCCGTTGTAAGCTTTCTTGTATTAGTGTTGCTAAACTATCGATGGTTGCGCTATCGATGGTTGCGCTATCGATAGTTGCGCTATCCATAGTTGACCTCGAAAAATAGTCGAAAGCGCGATCATCATCAACATTTCAGCCAATAGACGTCCACTGCTGAACAAAGGCCTCCCCCAAAGAGTGCCACAACGAACGGTCCTGGGCCGCCCTCATCCAGCGATTGCCCGCGACCTTCACCAGGTCGTCGGTACATCTTGTGGGAGGCCTGCCTTCGCTTCGTTTTCCGGTGCGCGGTCGCCACTCAAGAACTGCTCTGCCCCAACGGCCGTCAGTTCTTCGAGCTATGTGCCCTGCCCACTGCCACTTGAGTCTCGCCATTCGGTGAGCTATGTCGGTAACTTTGGTTCTCATGCGGATCTCCTCCTTTCTGATTCGATCTCGCAGAGAAACTCCGAGCATAGCCCTCTCCGTTGCTCTCTGGGTGACCTTGAGCCTTCTTATGAGGCCCATAGTGAGCGACCACGTTTCTGCCCCATAAGTCATCACTGGCAACACACATAGGTCAAAAACCTTTTTCTTGAGACACTGCGGTAAGTCGGACGAGGAGATGTATCGAAGCTTCCCGAACGCTGCCCAACCGAGTTGGATTCGGCGATTGACCTCTTTCTCGAAGTTGGACCGACCTAACTGGACCGTTTGTCCCAGGTATACATAATCGTCAACAACTTCGAGTGTAGTACCCACGACCATAACAGGAGTGGGTGTAACATGGACATTTGACATGATCTTCGTCTTGTCCATGTTCATTTTAAGGCCCACTCGTTGGGAGGCCCTACTGAGGTCATTGAGCATTGTGCTAAGGTCTTCCAGGGTCTCGATACTATCGATAGTATCGATAGTGTTTATAACAATACTATCGCTACGGTTGATACTATTGATCTTTGGCAATAGTATTGCTTATTTTTAACTATCGATAGTATCGATAGTATTGCAGCATGTCGATATTTTCGATAGTCATATCGATAGTGTGACTGTTTTTTCCCGGCGCGGGGAGGTATGTTCGCAACGATGTCATCGCCCGCGACTTACGGGTCGAATCCGTGAGAGAGTTCGTTGTCGGCTTGGCGCGAAAAATGTTCGATCGCGCTGACAACGGACCACATCGTCATCTCCGCGGATTCGCCCCGCTCCACGCACGACCACCGGAGGGCTTCGCCCTCCCACGCGAACTACTTCCCAGCGCCTCGCCCAGAGCGCGTCGAGACGATGACGCAAACGCTAATGAAGACTCTCTCCCTGTCCCACGTATTCGGATACGCCACCAATTGGTAAGCTCGGGTAACTACGCCCACCTACACCACTGACGGTCGGGTTCAATCCCCGACCCAGAGTAGCATCTCTCCCTGAGGTAGCGATCGCAATGCCTGGCTAAGGCTAATGAGACGTTGCGTCGCTGCAACCTTGTGTCGGCACTCCACAGCCGGCGTCCAAACCAAGAAAGGTGAACACGCCCCCGTCGTAACGGGGGCAGATCAAGCCCGGGCAAAGAGGACTGCCTCGCAGGCCCGCACCGCGAGGTCATCATGTATGACTGTTTTTTCGAGGTTACGATAGATCACAATACTATCGATAGACTATTACTATTGCAACAATACCATCTTGTATTATTATATGAAGAAATCTAATAAAACTGCTTCAGTAGCTTAATGGTAGCAGACTACACTACGCTAGGGTCCTGGGATCAATTCCCGAGTCGAGGCCTATCAGAGATAACGGGTAGAATCCTTTATATCTGATTATATTGGGATTTTTCCATTTTATGCAAGTTTCCCAGTTGCTCGGAGTATGGTAATGTGCCCGGAGATGTAAATAGCCACCTGTTGCATGGGCCAAAACGTAACCGGATAAATCGTGGGTAATTGTATGTATGCTTGAATGCATGCATTTATCTCTACCCCTTCGGGAATTACAGGCGTGAAGTTACGTTCGATTTGTATGTAGCTTCACGCCAGGTCCCTAACGGGGTAGGCAGAGAGAGTGGAGCGCCAGATATCCCGGTCCTGACACACCTCTCGTGCCTCGTCTACCTTCATCATTCTCTTCATACATGCACGCCGATTCCTAAGACTTCTGACTGCACCATCAGACAGAACTCAACCTAATCGTTCGATTTAATCTAATATTTTTTTTTTCCTTACAGCCTGCCAAAATAACCGACCTAGTCGAGTTCAAGTCCAGAAGACGGCTGTACCCACATCCCATACCGTTCATCAATATACCAAGGAAAGGGGCACAGTGCAAGCTCTAACCTTGAAATTGCAAGGCTGAATGGAACGCGTCCATTGCCCGGTTGGAGTTTGACAGCTGTCAATCAAGTGTCATCGAAGTGTCTGGTTTAGCCATAGGGTGCGTTCCATTAATCGACAGCAACGACCGCGACCACGACCGCTGAAATTGTCGTTCCCCTAACGTAAAAATGCCGCAGGGGTTGTGGGCGACTCTAATAAGTGGAACGCACATCTTTCAATTTTCAATTTTATTTGCATAAACATGTTTCATGGCATTATGACCAACAAATGAACCCTGGAAGGGTATAACAATTTTTAATGTCGTAAATCTTGAGCGCTGTGTGCTTGCGCTATCATAGTAAAATCGTTCTCTTTTCGAATTTTGATGAAAGCCCACTCCGACCCACCAATATTTTGTGGGCGATGCGGTCGTAGTCAGTGACGTCATTTGTGACGTTGAACGATCGCGACTGACACGGGCATTAGGTGGAACGATACAAAGCGCGTTACGGTCATTGTGGTCGATTACTGGAACGCGCCCATAGTTTATAGACTTTTTTAGGGTTACTCACAGTCAGTTTTAAGTTGTAAGATATAAAATCATTAATATGACGCGAGATAGACACATGTTATGATAAACTTGCGCAAGTTTAGTATCGCAAACGTATGTAGTATGATGAGGTTGGCAAACCTTTGTTGCAGATTGAACAAGGAAACACCTAACAAAATATCCGTTGAAATGTTTTATTTTTTGCAAGTGAATAAAGAAACAAATGGAAAGAAAAATTTGACTTCGGGCAGGAATCGAACCTGCGACCTCAGGATAACCAGTTCAGCCGCTTCACCTCTAAGCTACCAAAGTCGCACTTTAAATTTTTTCTCTCAATTTTTTCTTTAATTTCAAAAGTTCCGTTTTTAAATTGTTTTGATAGATATTTATGTGAGACTTCCAAGTCATCCGTCATGTTACTTTGTAAAAGTGTGGTAAATTGACTTCTGGGGACTAGAGCCGTGCTACAAAGGCCGTGTCCTGTCTAGTACATTATACGTCAACAGCTCAAATGTATTTTTCGAACGAAGTTCCTTATCACGCGGTACGCTGGCTAAGGGCGCTAGGCGAGCGTCACGAAAAATCCTCACGACACTTTTGCTTTAGTGCGTAGCGCTCGGAGAGGGGGCAGGCCGAGTATAAGATGCGACTTATTCGTTCTCTCTCTCTCTCTCTCTCTCGACAGTGACAAGCCACGCGACGTGTCATGTTCGTGTGTATGTAGTTTTAGTTTTTTTTTTTTTTTTTTGTTATAAAAGTCGCAAACAAGCGTGCAGTTCACATTGATGTTAAGTGATGACTGCAGCCTATAGACACCCACACAATGACCAGAGGTCAAAATGCAAATGCGCTGCCACTCCTGAGGCATTAGGTGTTATGCCTCTGAGCCGGAAATGACAGAGCCGTACATTACCACCTGACCGGAACACGATAGTGCTGAACCCTACCATTTAACGGCAAGTATATTAGGTAATGCGGTGGTGCCTACGCCCGCGAGCTCCGTCACTGGAGCTCTACCACCAGTAGAAGTTATTTTAATATTTTTAAAAATAAAAAATGGATTGTGAAATTGATTCGTTAGAAGTCGAAGAGGAACTACGTTACAATCGGGTGTCCCACATGTGACACCTCAGATAGTTTGTTAAATTATTTTATGTTTTGATAGCATTAATTTATATTTAGGAATAAGAAGCACGGGAGGTGTGTCAGGACCGAGATATCTTTTTTTTTTAAATGTCATGGAAGTGGTAAACAAGCTTGCAGTTCACATTGATGTTAAGTGATGACTGCAGCCTATAGACACCCACACAAAGACTAAGGTCAAAGTACAGATGCGTTACCACTCCTGAGGCCTAAGATGTTATGCCTCTGTGCCGGAAATTACAGGGCCGTACATTACCACCTGACCGAAACACGATAGTGCTGAACACTACCATTTAGCGTCAAGTATATTAGATAATGCGGTGGTGCCTACGCCGCGAGCTCCGTCACTGGAGTTCTACCACTAGTAAAATATCTGGCGCTCCACACCCTCTGCCTACCCCGTAAGGGACCTGGCGTGAAGATACATATATATATATATATATACATAATGTATGTTTTGTATTAATTTAATTATACATATTGCATTGTTTTGTATATTTTTTGTATTTAACTGTTTTATTTTTAATGTATGTTATATTTTTAGTTTACATTTTTTAGTGGTAATGTGCCCGGTGATGTCGACAGGCCACCGGTTACATGGGCCAAAAACTTAAACGGCGAATCGTGGGTGTTTGCATGTATGCTTGAATGCATGTATTTACCTCTGCCTACCCCTTCGGGGATTACAGGCGTGAAGTTACGTATTTTTTTTAAAAAGACATACCGTTGGTTGTTAAAGTACGACGTGCATTATAAAGAGTCAGTTTGGGGATCAAATGGGGAAGGTATTTGCTCACCGGGTGTCGAACCCAAGACCTCAGTCATCACCACTACGCCACTGAAACTTTTTTTTATGTAATGAAAGTGACAAACTAGCATGCAGTTCACATTGATGTTAAGTAATGTCTGCAGCCTATGGACGCCCACACAAAGACCACAGGTCAAAATGCGGATGCGTTACCACTCCTGAGACTTACAGTGTTATGCGTCTATGTTGAAAATTACAGGGCTGCACATTACCACCAGACCGGAACACGATAGTACTGAACACTGCCTTTTAGCGACAAGTATGCGCTGGTGCCTACGCCCGCGAGCTCCGTCACTGGAGCTCTACCACCAGTGAATATATGATACCTAACTCACCTATCCACCGTGTGGCGTCTCCACACCATACTAACTGTTTGGATACGTAGCCGGCTACGTCGCCATGGCATCCTAGTGAGTTAATGCACACCGCGGACACTCCGCCAAAATTCCATATCGCTTAATTTGGTCTCTATTACACAGACATCAATCAGTGACGTGTATTTACACGTGCACCTGTGTGCTTAGCACGGAGAGAATACGAAATGTCGCCCATAAGAGGGGAGGAGGTCGAGTGAGGCAGGTAAATCGGGCGGGAAGTCGAGGTGTCCATTCTATACGTAGTATTATTACATATTCTCTGCCAGTAAAAAGCTTTTTTTTAGTTCTACAATACGTCTTTCCATATTCTTTGAATATTGAAGTTGTTCTGTTGGTTGTGTTTAGAAAAGACATTTACGTTGAATTTTTGCCTTTTTTTACTGAATTACGTACAATATTTTAGTATTTGTAAATTATTTTGAGGTTGTAAATTTACGTTTAAGCATAAATAAATGTTGACGTTTCAGATTTGTGTTTAATTTTGTATGATAACCCCCTCCTGGTTATTTCATGGCATAGAGCAACCCGTGTGGACCGGATGGGAGTAGCCATATGCAGTTTTGTTCGATTTAGTTAACAGTTTGTGACTTATTAAGCATTAATGTGCCAATTTTCGTTAAGAGTCAACTGTCCCCGTACCAACTAAACGGTTGTTGTAAGGAATTCAAACGTTACGGCAAAAGTAGCTTACATATAATGAAATTAAACTGAAAACGATTACACTTATGTTGGCTTTTAGTTTGCGAGTAATAGTCGACCAAATGTATTTTACTCGAAAATTCGAATAACTCCATAGAATATATTTATTTTTTCATTACATCTGCTACAAGTGCCCAACACGCACTTGACTGGTTTTTGTTTGTTAATCTTATTGCATAAACATGAATTGTTTGGCAGAATGACGTGTGCCGAGTCAACTTGCTTTATTTGACTTAGGGTGAGAGAGTGGTGGTAGGTTTCGCCTTGTCGTGGCTAAGGGGCTTGGTTCTTTTTATCTAATGCAAGTGGCAAACATGCATGTAGCTTACATTGATAACACAACACACACAGAGACAACACGCCGCAAGGTGGCGTGTTGTCTTTACTCTTATTTTCTATTTTCATTAACTCTGTTACACTCTCGTTAAATTCTCTCTATCATCTTTATGTAGACGATCTCCAGATTTACACTCAAGCTAGTTTAAGGGATCTGCCGAGCTCTATTAACTCATTAAATATTGATCTAGCTCATATCTCACTTTGGAGCCGTTCTCATGGGTTAAACGTAAATCCTCAGAAATCGAAAGCTATTATTATCGGCAGTTCACGTATGATACATAAAATAGACTGGGATAACTTGCCTGTACTTTATTTGGATGGTGTTAATATTCCATATAGCAAAACAGTGAAAAACCTGGGCATCACATTTGATTGCCACTTCTCATGGGCACCTCAAATTACCGAAGTTAGCAGGAAGGTGTTTGCGACAGTTGGTTCTCTAAGGAGACTGCGTGGTTTTCTGCCCATCCCTACAAAAATTGCGCTTGCACAGTCTTTACTCTTTCCTATTCTTGATTATGCTGACGTCTGCTACCTTGATTTGTCCCAGGAGCAACTTAATAAACTTGAGCGTCTTCAAAATTTTTTCATAAGGTTTATATTTGGCTTGCGCAAATATGATCATATTTCCGACTATCGTAATAAGCTTAAGTGGCTCCCTATCCGTCTTCGCCGTGATACACACATTCTTTCATTCTTATACTGCGTGCTATTCAATCCAAATGCTCCACTTTATCTTAAAGAACGCTTCCAGTTTTTTGTTCCTCTCAAACCCTTTCCTTCACGATCTTCTAAAAACCCTCGACTTCACTTTCCTTCACATTCATCCCAATTCTATGCGAAATCTTTTACTGTAGAAGCTGTCCACTTGAAATCAAAGTCGGAACAATTTACCTATCACAATTCGTCAAGCTCAATCAATTCTTTCCTTTAAAAATAAAGTTAATACTACTTATCTCTCTAACTCCACACATCCCTTTTTTCTTAATTTCCCTGAACCCCAACTTTTTTCTTTTTTATCCTTCTGTCAAATGGTCATTACCACTTTGGCTAAGTTTGTAATATTTATAAATATTTGTGTGATTAGTACACCCTACCAACGTTAAATTTTCTTTTTTTTTATTATTGCTGACTCGAAGGTTGCCTGGAAGAAATCGCAGCTTTGCAATAAGGCCGCCATTTGTATAGTATTGCTATTTTGTATAATATCTGTTGTAAATTTTCTGGTTGTTTTTTATATTATTTCGCATTAACACATGCTTGTGAAATATATTTTATTTTTAAAGAAAAATGGAAAGAAAAATTTGACTTCAGGCGAGGCTCGAACTCGCGACCTACTGGGAATCTAGTCCAGCCGCTCTTCCAATTGAGCTACTGAAGCCCTGCCCGATTTGTCAAATCTTTCCTTCACATCTATTGCATTGCTTTATGGTAGCAGTAGCGCCATCTATTACCAACTATGCTAGTTAGGCAACCGATATAATAAACTTTTCAGTTTATTGAATATCGTAAAGAAGTCGCTTTTACCCTTAATAATTGTTTTTTATATTATTTCGCATTAACACATGCTTGTGAAATATATTTACCAGAAAATTTTTTTTTTCTTTAAAAATAAAAAAAATTCTGGTGTACAATAAAGTGTATTCATTCATTCATTCATAATAATAATAATGGCAACCCATTATACGTTCCACTGCTGGGCACGAGTCTCTCCCCTTTTTGGGGGCAGACCTGGAGCTTACTCCACCACGCTGCTCCAATGCGGGTTAGTGGCCAACCCGCTGTCGGATATTTTCAAACCGTCATAAGGCCTCGATGATATCGATAGATAGCAGTCGTTAAACCTTGAAGCACGTTTATACACTCACCTACAAATAGAAGACATTTTGCGTGGACAGGTGCGTCTTACCAAATAACGCCAAGAAAACAACAAACACCGAAATAAGGTTAAACAAACACGATGCGCACATTAAAATCATTATTTATTTCGCGCCCGCTCCAAATAGTTTGCGTATAAATTAAATCCGTCCATTTACCCGCTATAAATCCCCTTTCAAAATGGCCGCTATTCGTCATCTGTCAAATGCAGGGCGCCATATTGAGCGAAAATGCGAATACGCTTTTTTTTAAATTATCCTGTGAAAATGGCATTCGATTTTTTATTTTTTTATTTATTTAACACATAAAAATAACATGATATACAATTTTTTTAATCAATGCATTAATTTACATTTACCTGGGGTTTTAGTTGCTTACATCAAAGTCTATATCTGGATATCTGGCGCTCTACACTCTCTGACTACCCCGTTAGGGACCTGGCGTGAAGATACATACATACATACATCAAAGTCTTATACAATGTGATTCCGGATTAAATGCAATACCGAAAGGAGGTGAAACGAGATCCAAATCTTCTGGTGGTGGAGTTCCGGTGCAGCTCCAGGGCGGAGGCAACACTGCATTACCTAACTTGTCTGTCGCCAATTGGTAGTGTTCAGCACTATCGTGTACCGATGGTAGTTAATGTATGGCCCCGTAATTACTATCACAGAGATAACGAGACAACACCGAAGACCTCAGCGGTGGCAACGCATCTGCATTTTATGAGGTACCCTAAAAATAATCATGTCTTTGTTCTACCACTTTGTCGGCGTGATTATAGTGTATACTTGTCCCAAATTTCAAGTCTCTTCTCTACTACCAATAGTATTTGCGCTAAACCGCGGACAGACAGACAGACAGACAGACGGACATGGCGGACGGAAACTATAGAGGTTTCTTGTTTACTGCGCAACCCAAAACCGATTTAGTGCGCGTCGGGACACGCGCAATTTAGAGATCCGTTTTTTTTTCAAGCAGGTAGGTACATATAAGTTCATCAACTATTTATTTGCAAAACTGTTTAGTAAAATTATACGCAGTTCTCCTTTCAAACTTATTGTATGTACCTACTATCACCATGTTTTTTTTCAAACACCACGATTAAGCTGGTTGTTTAACACATACAGACAGACACAACTAACAAAAACTTGCAAATATTGCTTTATCTATATAGATGGTTGCAGAGGCCCAGGAAGACCAAGACTGACCTACCATGACCAAATAGGTCAAGTTGTCTGATGGTGGGGTCAAAAGTCTTAGGAATCGGCGTGCATGTATGAAGAGAATGATGAAGGTAGATGAGGCACGAGAGGTTTGTCAGAACGGGGATATCTGGCGCTCTACACTTTCTGCCTACCCCGTTAGGGATCTGGCGTAAAGATATTGTACGAGTTTAATATGCCAAATTACAATTTTCTACTTAGTATTTATAATCTGGTGGTAGAGCTCCAGTGACGGAGCTCTACCGGCGTAGGCACCACCGCATTACTTATTATACTTGCCGCTAAATGGTAGTGTTCAGCACTATCGTGTTCCGATCAGTTGGTAATGTACGGCCCTGTAATTTCCGGCACAGAGGCATAACACCTTAGGCCTCAGGAGTGGTAACGCATCTGTATTTTTGACCTCTGGTCTTAATGTGGGTGTCTATAAACTGAAGTCATCACTTAACATCAACGTGAACTGCATGCTTGTTTGCCACTACCATCACAGTATAAGTACATACAGTAGTTTATCGCCTTTGAATTTTTGCAATATGCCGCCTTCACCCATTAAAACGCAAATTTTCAAGTTTTTTGTTTTTATTTACTTTGTTTGTAACGCGTCAGTATACCTTGAACATATATAAAAATCCTAAAAACATGACGGCTGTAATACCCTAAGGGGTAGGGAGAGGTAAATCGGATTCATGCATACATCCTCGATTCGCCGGTCACGTTTTGGCTTTTGGCGATTCTTGGTGGTGCCAATATAGAAGGTTCTTGCGTGTTCAAGTTGTAGGAGATGGATAATGAGAAGTCCATTGTTGGTGATCACCATATAATCCGGAATTTACAGAGTTACATTTTTACGGTTACAGTAGGCGGGTTGAGGTGCGTGTGCGCGACACTAGGGTTACGGGACAACTGACGACGCAACGCTAAGCTAAGCTTGCTGCGTTTATCTTAATAATGTGACGCTACAGGCCCATGCAACAGGCGGCGAGCCTGTTGACATCTCCGGGCAATTTACCAAACTTTGAGGTACTGGGAAGCCTCCAGAAAAAAGAAAAATCTATCATACTATAAATATCTTAACCTATCAACAATAAACTGGAATACTGGTAGATTGATGATAGACTGGTAAAGTCTATCATCAATCTACCAGTATTCCAGTTGGGCGGTCTATCAGTACGCCAGAATTCTAACAATTATAATGTGCCGATCCTAATATTCACCCATACCTTTTTAATTCCGTCCAATATAATCCGAATATCAAATACATACAAACAAATATTTAGAGTTTTCTTTAAAGATTTTTTCGTTTTGTGAAGTAAGTACGTACAAAAAGTGTAAAATATAACAGACATTATTATTAAATGAAAATTAGAATAAAATATTAACAGTAAAGTTGACATCAAATTTTTCAATATCATCTTTCCAAAACTTAGTAAAAGAAAGTTTAAATCTCGCACCCCTTATCGCTAAGTCCCAAGTAGATGACAGTTTTTGTATGGGCTACTTGGTGCAGCCCCCTCCGTCCCGCGCGTCGCGCGCCCCGCACGATTGCTCTGACATTACACGTTTATATATGGCCTCTCTCAGTGAGTTTCCCCGCGTGCCACAATCCCCCATTTAGGACCACGCCCCCGACGCTTCGGGGGCAGATAGGCCCGGGGTACGAGGATTCCCCTCAATCCCCGAACCATCCCCCCCCTCTGTTGCGCTTCCCGCGCTGAGGGAGGGATGATGAAGATTCGTTCGTTCGTTGGATGACTGTAGGTAATTAACACGTTCGTTTTCTTTAGACTGTGCTTCCATTAAATAAAAAAAAAATTGGAATGCGGCTGACGTAACGCTTAGGGAAATGGCGGCTTAAAATTATTTTCTGTTTTGTTTCTTTTGTTTACTCAGGAGGCACTCACCGTGTTTGTTTGTGCTGAATATTTTAAAACTTTTGAAAACAGTTAATTAACTCTATTTTGGAGATATTTTTTAGGGTTCCGTACCTGAAAGGTACAAATGGGACCCTATTACTAAGCCTCCGCTTTCTGTTTGTCTGTCGCCCCGCTGCGTCTCATGAACCGTGATAGCTAGAAAGCTGAAATTTTCACAAATTATGAATTTTTGTTGCCGCTATACATAGAGCAACGCGGCCCACCGGTCGCGGCGGACCGGAGGGGAGTAGCCATAGCGTGTATTACCGATGCAAAACAGTCTGTCATTTTTTGCGGGGGGAACTTTTACTATGAAACTCACACCTTGACTTATCAAAACACAGAAACAATTTCACGCACAAATCTAAACATCTAGGCGACAGGTATAGGCCCATTTGGGCTTGTACTTTGACAGAGGGGAAAGCCTGCATATGACTACTTCGGTGTTGCTCTATGCCGCTATAATATCAAATACTAACCCCCTTATTCATAAACGTATTTCAGCTAAAGGGGGTAAAAATTTAATTATGTACATTACAATTACAATAAACAATACAATAAACGTGTTTTTTTCGTATTTTTGACTCAATATTAAAATAACGGTAGCAGGTAGACGCTTAATTTTCACAAAATATTTCCTACATCACCTTTTGAAATAAAAATAAAGTGAATATTAAATGGGGTTCCCATACAACGAATGTAATTTTGAGGCAATTTTAAAGGTATGTTAATTAATATAAAGGTAGAGAATAAATTACCTAATATACTTGCCGCTAAATGGTAGTGTTTAGCACTGTCGTGTTCCGGTCAGGTGGTAATGTACGGCCCTGTAATTTCCGGCACAGAGGCGTAATACCTTAGGCCTCAGGAGTGGTAGCGCATCTGCATTTTGACCTTGGTCTTTGTGTAAGTGTCTATAGGCTGCAGTCATCACTTAACATCAATGTGAACTGCATGCTTGTTTGCCACTTTCGTTACATAAAAAAAAAAAAAAAGAGACTTAAATAAGTACCTATAATCAAACGTGATTTTTTTATAGATGATGATACGGAAACATTCGTGCGCGAGTCCGACTCGCACTTGGCCGCTTTTTATGTTACGAAGTGGCAAATAAGCATACAGTTAACATTGATGGTAAGTAATGCTGTAGCCAACCACATCTACTTACATGAAACCAGACATTTCAATAATAATATAGACTTGCGAGGTTTAAACTGGAATCACATAAACTGGTGGTAGAGCTCCAGTGACGGAGCTCGCGGGCGTAGGCACAGGCGACACCGCATTAAGTAGTTTTCAACACTATCGTGTTCCGGTCAGGTACTACACTACACTATCAATTTCCGGCACAGAGACATAACACCTTAGGCCTCAGGAGTGGTAACGCATCTGCATTTTGACCTTGGTCATTGTGTGGGTGTCTGTCACTTTTTACGTCCATAACGTACCTTTTTTTTTTTTTTTTTTTTTTTTTAACCTACATGTAAGTATTATTTTTAAATCAAATTAAAGCTATTTTTTTTCTCATTATTACGATATTTTTTGATTTGACTACCTCGGTAGCCTAGTGGTAGCAGGCCACTACTACTACGCTGAGGTCCTGGGTTCGATGGGAAATTTCCCAGTACCTCGAAATTTGTTAATGTGACCGGAGATGTCAACAGGCTCGCCACCTGTTACATGGGCCAAAAACGTAACCGGCGAATCGTGGGTTTTTGCATGTATGCTTGAATGCATGCATTCACGTCTGCCTACCCCTCTTCGGGGATTACAGGCGTGAAGTTACGTTTTTTTATTATGATATTTGAAAGCCCAATCAAATCGGCCGCAAATAAGAGTTGGTTTCTGTTCAAAAGAAAATTAATTAAAAATATTTGCGGCCAAATTTTAACAGGCAGCCTAGTGGATATATTTTCTCTAGATTATAAATATGCGTCAAAATTAGGTTTGCAGCATATATGGATGAACGAAATGATTCTGCAGTGCAGCAGAACCTGACCAACTAGGTCTCTCTAGCTCACTGCTCTACCGGCAATGTAGAGCTTGTATGTCTCTATATACATTATTTCACTCATATTAAAAAACCTGCCCGTAAAACGTGTATCCTTTTTTACATTACTGGTTTACGTTATCCATTCATAAATCGTGTAATACATTACATAACTTAAACATTTATGTTTTGGGTTCAAGCGAAACGGGTCTGTAACAAGGAATCGAATTGCCGTCTCGGTGTGCTTGTGTGCGTGATGCCCTTTGGTGTTGATACGGTGCGGGTGTGTGTGAGTTACAGGTACTGGACGGTGTTGCGGTAGGAGGAATTCTGCCGGTTTTGTGGGTAAATTATCAAAGCTCGTGAGGAGCTTTTGCTACTTTGATTACTCAATTTTTTATAGTTGAATCAGAATCAGAATCAGAAACTTATTTATTCATTTAGGGTGACAGGCACCTCTTATGACACGTCAAAAACAAACAAAATAAATTAAAGCGAATAACAATTGATATACATGTCAAACAAGATAAAAAATATATGTAAAGTCAAGAATATCACTAAGATAAAACTAAATGTCATAAACTAATGTAAAAGTATATCAGTAGAATGTCTCATTTCCCCTTTACAAACTGATAACAAAGAGTAAAAAGAAAAGAAAAAGAGTCATTCTTTGTCATTCACCAGCAAAGTTCCAAAGGCCAATATGATCTGAGAAAAACTTGCCGGAAAAAACTCAGTCGGCTCTTTTAAAAAATATCTCTTAAAAATATCTCTTTGTATCCTATGTTATTCGTTTATATTTATTTTATAAATTTTTTTGCTTATGTAATTTATTGTTACTTTTTGGTATTGCATTGTATAAATATATCTTTAAAGCATCGTAATTCAATATATTTACTATAATTATTGCGTACACGAACACAAGATATACGAAAGTACGACTAGCACACACTTCTAAGATTTTAAAAAGATTCTTTTAATAGTTGTGATAAGTTTTGCTCTGCATCCAAAGATCGTAGTTAGCTAGATATGAATCCTTTATTTGTCGCGCTTGTTAAATAGCCTTTTCGTGTTTTTGATAAGTTTTACGGTTTCGAATAATAAAAATATAAAACGATGGTTATAAACCATTGGGACTTCGGTAGCTTAGTGGTAAAGCGGCTGGACTGGTTATCCTGAGTTCGCAGGTTCGATTCCTGCCCGAAGTCAAATTTTTTCTTTCCGTTTTTCTTTAATTTCCATAGTTCACTCGCATGTGTTATTGCGAAAAATAAATAGTACAATTATAAAACGATCATCATTTAACATTAGTTAAAGTGAACGGTAAAGTACCATGGAGGAAACTGAGACAACTGTAATATTTAATTTGCTTATAGTGGAGATATTTGTCAATAATCTATGTCTATATTTAAGGACAAGAACGCAACTAAATCCAGGCTTACAGGCCAAGATAATCATACTGACACGTCTTAAAATAATTGCCATTCTTTGTTTAAAAGACGACATTTACGACGATTTACGACGATTACGACTGACTTAGATTTCAAATACTGGCCTTATAAAGTTTATTCCTGAACCGAGACACTCACAGAAGATTTGTTACTGGTGGTAGAGCTCCAGTGACGGAGCTCGCGGGCGTAGGCACCACCGCATTACCTAATATACTTGCCGCTGAATGGTAGTGTTCAGCACTATCGTGTTCCGGTCAGATGGTTATGTACGGCCCTGTAATTTCCGGCACAGAGGCATAACACCTTAGGCCTCAGAAGTGGCAATGCATCTGTATTTTGACCTCTGGTCATTCTGTCGGTGTCTATAGGCTGTAGTCATCACTTAACATCAATGTGAACTGCATGCTTGTTTGCCACTTCCATTAGATACATAAAAAAGGGTGGATTACAGCGAAATCGGAATCACTTTAAAAAAAAGTTTAATATAAAGCTTTTTGGGCGAATCAGAGCTTTAAGGCTAGCAACACCGAGCTTACACGACTCACAACAGAGTTTCTAGCCCTCAGTTCGCGTTCGACCTGCGTTTGATTCGCCCGCGAGTGGTTTATCCGATCTTACATCGTAGTGTTATTATATTTGTGTGTAACATTGTGAAATTTTGTGAAAGAACCAAAGAAAGAAGATTTTTCTCGTCCTACACTGACAAGGGTGAGTGTAGTTGCATTTATTTTGGTAGTTTTATCGCTTGAAAACCAGCTTTTGTTAGTCAATTGGGGGTTTTGTGACCCTTTATAAGCACTTCTAAAGGAATCCTACCTATCGGTTATGTTTTGATTATGTACTGCGTAAGTATATACTACTATCATATTTTACTTATGCAAATGATTGTTTTTTAATCAAATTTGATACAGCAGTTTTCCGGTGTTAATCATATTAATATTCGTATTGATTTCTAAGAATATCAAGTTTTATGATTACTATAAATCAGTCCATATTTACGCTAAGATCGCTTTAATTAATACCGCGGTATATCCCATAAATTCAATATTTATGTATCAATTAATATTATTTTTTTTAATTGGAGAAAGTGGTTTTATGTGGCATGTAAACTTAAGAAGATTATGATACGTAATTGCGGTAACCGTACCGGTTTGGGAAAGTCCCGCTATGTTCCCCAAATTGTGGGTGTTTGAAAAAAAATCAATCGTAGGTAAGTAGTATCCCGATTGGAATTGGTTGATTCCGTTTGGTTAAATAGGTCTTATTTTTTTATCACGAAAATTTTACCACCTCAGTTTTTTTTATAAAAGTATTACCGGTGGTAGAGCTCTAGTGACGGAGCTCGCGGGCGTAAGCACCACCGTATTACCTAATATACTTGCCGCTAAATGGTAGTGTTCAGCACTATCATGTTCCGGTCAGGTGGTAATGTACGGCCCTGTTATTTCCGGCACAGGGGCATAACACCTTAGACCTCAGGAGTGGTAACACATCTGCATTTTGATCGTGGTCTTTGTGTAGGTGTCTATAGGCTGCAGTCATCACTTAACATCAATGTGAACTTCATGCTTGTTTTCCACTTCCATTACATAAAAAAAAACAAAAATGAATTCTCTAGCAGGACGCTAATGTCCATATTGCGTTATTGCACTTACTACCGCTCCATCGGAACGGATTGACTGTCGTGTCGGTTGACTGACTGCACTTTTTTATGTTATGAATGTCACAAACAACCTGGCGTAAAGATACAAACATACATTGTATATTCATAAATAAGTTTTTTTAAAGAGTTCCAGCAGAGGGACTCGGGAGCGTAGACATCACCGCATTACCTCTATCTGCGGCCAAATAGTAGTGTTCAGCACTATCGTGTTCCGATTAGGTGGTAATGTATGACCCCGTAATAACTATCACAGAGACATAATAACTGTTGTCTCAGGGGTGGCAACGCATCAGCATTTTGACCTATGGTCAGAGAATATGTAATAATACTACGTATAAAATTGACACTTCGACGTCCCGCCCGATTTCCCCGCCTCACCCAACCTCCTCCCCTCTTATGGGCGACGTTTGGTATTCTCTACGTGCTACGCACACAGGTGCACGTGTAAATACACGTCACTGATTGATAGCTGTGTAATAGAGACCAAATAAAGCGTTTGTATGGAATTTTGGCGGAGTGTCCGCGATGTGCTTTGGTCTTTGTGTGGGTATGTACAGGCTGCAGTCATCACTTAACATCAATGTGAACTGTATGCTTGTTTGCCACTTTTATTACATAAAAAAAAAAAAAAAAAAAAAAAAAAAAAAAGGTCCCTAACGGGGTAGGCAGAGAGTGTAGAGCAACAGACATCCCGGTTCTGACAAACCTCTCGTGCCTCGTCTACCTTCATCATTCTCTTCATACATGCACGCCGATTCCTAAGACTTTTGACCCCACCATCAGACAGAACTCGACCTATTTGGTCATGGTAGGTCAGCCTTGGTCTTCCTGGGCCTCTGCCACCATCCACATTCGCATTGTATATCTGTTTAGTCATTCGCTCATTCGACATTCTTTCTATATGCCCGAACCATCGGAGCAATCATATACAATGTGTCCTAGGAATAAGTGACCGCCCGGAGTTTTTCGAATACCTATTTGGACAAAATTAAGGAAATTACTCTTTTTCTTTTATGTAATTGAAGTGGCAAACAAGCATGCAGTTCAAATTGATGTTAAGTGACGACTGCAGCCTATAGACACCCACACAAAGACCAAGGTCAAAATGCAAATGCGTTACCACTCCTGAGGCCTAAGGTGTTATGCCTCTGTGCCGGAAATTACAGGGCCGTACATTACCACCTGACCGGAACACGATAGTGCTGAACACTACCATTTAGCAAGTAAATCAGGTAATGCGGTGGTGCTTACGCCCGCGAGCTCCGTCACTGGAGCTCTACCACCAGTAATACTTTTATAAAAAAAAACTATTACTCTTATTTATATGGGACTTTCCGGCTTTGGTTTTTTTTAATGATTTTTTAATATTCTTGTAAATACGCGTGACGTGCTGCAGTTTTTATACGATATAAGTTTCAAGTTTCAAGTCAATAAAAAAATGAATGAAGAAAGATTTTACATCTTTCTTCATTCATTTTTTTACTAGCCGAAATCATAGTTTATCAATTAAAATATATATCAAACACAACTAAAATGTATAAAAACATTATTTAAAAAAAAAGAAATTTAAAATTCGTATAAAATAAAGCTCTTTTTTCACTTTTTTTCACTCTAAAAAATTATTTAATACATTTTAGTTAACTTTGATAATTTTAATTGACAAACTATGATTTCGGCAAGTCATTAAAAAAAATGAATGAAGGAAGATGTAGAAATATCGTAAAAAAACTGCAGCACGTCACGCGTATTTACTGGAACATTAAAAAATCATTAAAAAAAAAACCAAAGTCCCAGTTATTCAACCTATAAGAGTAATTACCCAAAATTTTGTACAAATATTCAAAAAACGCCGGGTGGTCACTTATCCCTGGGACACATTGTATACAGACATCAAAATTATAACATTCTTTACACGAGGTGTAACGGAAAGGTCCAACAATATTGCAACAGTCCATGCCTATACTGATGTTGACTTCATCCCCCGAGCTCTTTTTCTCCTGAGAATGTAAAATCATCAGTTATTATGAGTCAAACTTTGATTCAAATTTTATGTGTTTCAACCCTGATAGTAACAGCTGACAGTGTATCAGTCGAAAGCGAACGCTACGCGTATGTGCGTAGGTATGAATTGCTGAGATGCTGCATTTCATACGCACACACGCGTACCGTTCGCCTCACCGTCACCATGCACGGTATTTGTGTGTAAAATGCTCAGCGTTTTCATTGACGAATTGTAAGGGTTGTCAAATAAAATAACAAATAATTAATTTTTAAACTTTGAACAAAAAGTTGTGATTCCATTCTTATTGTTTACGTAAAGTGATTTGAAACAAGATATAGAAGAACACCTTTCAATATTGTTTAACATTTCGGTGACACCATGTATTTTTAATTTTCACTTTTAATTAGTGTTGCGATTATTAAGCCTAGGTTGCATCAAGATATTTGTTAAAGTTGAAGTTTATATTGAAAATATTATTGTTATATTTCACATCCTTCTTTAGTAGTGGTGGGGTCAAAAGTCTTAGGAATCGGCGTGCATGTATGAAGAGAATGATGAAGGTAGACGAGGCACGAGAGGTTTGTCTGAACCGGGATATCTGGCGCTCTACACTCTCTGCCTACCCCGTTAGGGACCTGGCGTGAAGATACATACATACATTCTTTAGTAGTAGTTCTTGATTAGTGTTGTAGGTACCTAGTCGATACATTTTTTGTAAAAACTTTTATTATCATAATTTTATTTTACTTCTCGTTCATTCATGTAACGAAATGATGTAAGATGAAAGCTACTTCATTCAGTTATTTATTTACCCTTAATACCACGATTACAAAAAGGGCCAATACATTAGTACCTTCATAAAACGATCAGTTTTATTGCAGCTATAAAGATATGACGTAACTTGAGCACGCTCGATAAATGAAGGAGTAATAAACATTCAAAGTCTTATTAAGAACAATATAACAATGCATTTTATTTGAAAGCTTCACGACTGTATTTATAAAACGGTTAGGTAGGCTGCTCTATTGGTCTACCCAATAGATTCGTTCATTCATCCACAGAATCATAGAGCAACACCGGAGGGGAGTAGCCATATGCAGGCTTTCCTTTCTTTTTATACCTGTCGCCTAGATGTTTAAATGTGTGCGTGAAATTGTTTATGAATCAGAATCAGAAACTCATTTATTCATTTAGGGTGACAGGCACCTATTATGACACGTCAAAAACAAACAAAATAAATTAAAGCGAATAACAATTGATATACATGTCAAACAAGATAAAAAATATATGTAAAGTCAAGAATATCACTAAGATAAAACTAAATGGCGTCGGGATGTGACGACCCCATCGCCCACTAGCACAAGAATTCCCTTCTGGTGGAGAGGAATTCTTCCGCTAGTGCAGTCAGTCCACCGAACAATGGCGGTCAAACCAGGGCGGTACAAGTACGTGGGATGGGCAGCAGCGTCCCGCGTAAAATTGCCGCCACTGCGATCGCCAACCCGCATGCCAAGCGTGGCGATTATGGCATTTTCCCTCCAAATGAGACACAACAAGAAAAAACGGCCCTAGTCCCCGGCGGCTCTGCTATTCCTGACCATAGTGGTACCGGTCATGGTAACGGCGGGGCAGGGGGTGCGAAGAATCTCCGGCAGATGCCAGGGTACCACAAACAACGACAATTGGCCCTGGCAACATACAACATTCGGACACTGCGGACCGACGAGAAGGTAGCGGAACTAGAGGAAGAATTGAGCGGGTTACGATGGCACATTATAGGGTTATCTGAGGTCCGAAGACAGGGGGAGGACTCGATAACCCTCAAGTCTGGTAACCTGCTCTATTTCCGGGAGGGCGAACAACTGTCCCAGGGTGGTGTCGGTTTCATCGTCCACAAATCCCTCGTGAACAATGTTGTCAAGATCGAGAGTGTTTCGTCGAGAGTGGCGTACCTTATACTCAGAATAACCAAGCGGTATTCGTTGAAGGTCATACAGGTCTACGCCCCGACCTCCGCACACTCCGATGATGAGGTAGAAACTATGTATGAGGATATTTCCCGAGCCATACATAGTTCTAAAACCCACTACAACGTTGTCATGGGGGATTTCAACGCGAAATTGGGCGTTCGAGGCGACCACGAGCTGAAAGTGGGGCAATTTGGATATGGGCGACGAAACACCAGGGGCCAGACACTGGCTGACTTCATGGAGAAGGAGAGCCTCTATATGATGAACTCTTTCTTCAAGAAGCGGGCTTGCCGGAAGTGGACCTGGATCAGTCCTGACGGTGCGACCAAAAATGAGATAGACTTCATTATGTCCACAAGGCGGCATATATTCAGTGATGTCTCTGTGATCAATTCGGTAAAAACCGGCAGCGATCACCGAATGGTAAGAGGCACACTGAATATAAATGTCAAGATCGAAAGATCCCGACTAATGAAGTCTACTCTCCGCCCAGCACCGGCCCAAATCCAAAACCCCGAGAGCTTTCAACTCGAGCTACAAAATCGCTTTGAATGCCTGAGTGAGTGCGTAGATGTGGACGATTATAATAACAGGTTCGTGGAAACTGTCCGGACGGCGGGGTCTAAGTTTTTCAAGACCCGCCCTTCAAACAAGACCAAAAAGATCTCCAGCCCAACTCTCAAGCTCATGGAAGAGAGGCGAGGTATGGTTCTGAAGTCCTCTGAAGATGCTTTAGTGTACAGACGGCTCAACAGACAGATCTCCAAGTCATTGACTCGCGACCTTCGGCACTTTAATACTAATAGTATTCAAGCAGCCATAGAGCGGAACCAGGGCTCTAAAGTGTTCGCCAAAGATCTGTCCTTAGGCCAAAGCCGTCTCACTAAGCTGAAGACAGAGGACGACAGAATCGTATCGTCAAAACCTGAGCTTGCAGAGGAGATCGAACGGTTTTACGGACAGTTATACACGACAGCACGACCACCTGTTAACAGTCCGGCAGCAGATCCTAGAGCCGGACTGACCCGACACTACACCGAAGATATCCCGGACGTCAGTCTAGACGAGATTAGTACGGCTCTCAAACAGCTCAAAAACAACAGGGCGCCGGGTGATGACGGAATCACTGCTGAACTCCTGAAAGCAGGCGGAAGGCCAGTATTAGAAGCTCTTCAGTTGATGTTCAATTCCGTCATATCCGAGGGCAAAACGCCACAGGCGTGGCACAGAAGTGTGGTGGTACTGTTCTTTAAGAAAGGCGACAATACCCTTCTAAAAAACTATAGGCCCATCGCACTTCTAAGCCACGTCTATAAGCTGTTTTCGAGAGTGGTTACGAACCGTCTATCTCGCAGACTCGACGACTTCCAGCCTCCCGAACAAGCCGGTTTCCGTAAAGGCTTTAGCACCATAGACCACATTCACACGCTGCGGCAGGTTATACAGAAGACAGAAGAGTATAACCAGCCCCTATGTCTAGCGTTCGTGGACTATGAGAAAGCCTTCGATTCGGTTGAGATTTGGGCTGTGCTACAGTCACTCCAGAGGTGCCAAGTTGACTACCGATACATCGAGGTGCTGAGGAGCTTGTATGAAAACGCCACCATGTCGGTCCGGCTTCAGGATCAGAACTCGAAACCTATCCAACTGCAGCGAGGTGTGAGACAGGGAGATGTTATATCTCCGAAACTGTTCACCGCTGCATTGGAAGACGTCTTCAAGCTTCTGAACTGGAAAGGACTCGGCATCAATATTAACGGCGAGTACATCTCCCACCTCCGATTTGCAGATGATATCGTAATCATGGCTGAGACCCTGGAAGACCTTAGCACAATGCTCAATGACCTCAGTAGGGCCTCCCAACGAGTGGGCTTTAAAATGAACATGGACAAGACGAAGATCATGTCAAATGTCCATGTTACACCCACTCCTGTTATGGTCGAGGGTACTACACTCGAAGTTGTTGACAATTATGTATACCTGGGACAAACGGTCCAGTTAGGTCGGTCCAACTTCGAGAAAGAGGTCAATCGCCGAATCCAACTCGGTTGGGCAGCGTTCGGGAAGCTACGGTTCATCTTCTCGTCCGACTTACCGCAGTGTCTCAAGAAAAAGGTCTTTGATCAGTGTGTGTTGCCAGTGATGACTTATGGGACAGAAACGTGGTCGCTCACTATGGGCCTCATAAGAAGGCTCAAGGTCACTCAGAGAGCAATGGAGAGAGCTATGCTTGGAGTTTCTCTGCGAGACCGAATCAGAAATGAGGAGATCCGCATGAGAACCAAAGTTACCGACATAGCTCACCGAATAGCGAGACTCAAGTGGCAGTGGGCAGGGCACATAGCTCGACGAACTGACGGCCGTTGGGGCAGAGCAGTTCTCGAGTGGCGACCACGTACCGGAAAGCGAAGCGTAGGCAGGCCTCCCACAAGATGGACCGACGACCTGGTGAAGGTCGCGGGCAATCGCTGGATGAGGGCGGCCCAGGACCGTTCGTTGTGGCATTCTTTGGGGGAGGCCTTTGTTCAGCAGTGGACGTATTTTAGCTGAAATGATGATGATGATGAAAACTAAATGTAATAAACTAATGTAAAAGTATATCAGTAGAATGTCTCTTTTCCCCTTTACAAACTGATAACAAAGAGTAAAAAGAAAAGAAAAAGAGTCATTCTTTGTCATTCACCGGCAAAGTTCCAAAGGCCAATATGATCTGAGAAAAACTTGCCGGAAAAAACTCAGTCGGCTCTTTTAAAAATATCTATATCAATATAAATATATGTATTTTGTTAAAGAGAAGGTGTGAGTAGTAATAGACGATTTTTGTAGTGTGCGTGTGTGTCGCACGCATTTCCCCCCGCAAAAAATGAGATTGTTTTGCATCGGTAATAAACGCTATGGCTATTCCCCTCCGGTCCGCCGCGGCCGGTGGCCCGTGTTGCTCTATGCGTACAGTTTTCTATTCTACGAATTCTGTCGAAACCTCGTTTCAATATTCATAATACGATTTGGCCAAAATATAAGCTTCTTAACATTTAGAAGGCTTCATACATAGACGAGACAGCTTACCCGTGAAATCATATATCATTGTTTTGCTATTGGATGCTAATTTAGATTTTACCGATCAACAGCGACAACAACTTTCACTGGTGGACCACCAGTGACGGAGCTCGCGGGCGCAGGCACAACCGCATTACCTAATATACTTGCCGCTAAATGGTAGTGTTCAGCACTATCGTGTTCCGGTCAGGTGGTAATGTACGGCTCTGTAATTTCCGGCACAGAGGCATAACACCTTAGGCCTCAGGAGTGGCAGCGTTTCTGCATTTTGACCCCTGGTCATTGTGTGGGTGTCTATAGGCTGCAGTCATCACTTTATTCATTATGAGCTATTACCACCAGGCAGGACTATCGATTCTGAACTCTACTGCCAACAACTGATGAGATTAAAGCAAGAAGTTGATAGAAAGCGACCGGAATTGATAAACAGAAGGGGTGTGGTGTTTCATCATGATAACGCTAGACCTCACACATCTATAGCCACTCAGCAAAAATTAAGAGAGTTTGGCTGGGAGGTGTTAATGCATCCGCCGTATAGTCCTGACCTTGCACCTTCAGATTTCCACCTGTTTCGGTCTCTTCAGAATTCTTTATGCAATGTTAGGTTAACATCACGAGAGGACTGGCAAATCCACTTGTCGCGGTATTTTGATGAGAAGTCCCAAAATTTTTATAGCAATGGGATCATGTCCCTACCTACAAAATGGCAAAAGGTTATCGAATAAAATGGTACATACATACTTTAGTTAAATTTAAATAAACTATATTAAAAAATGTTTTGAATTATCTTAAAAAATGCGAAGAAACTTTTTCCCAACTATATATGTATATATTTATCTTCACGCCAGGTCCCTTACGGGGTAGGCAGAGAGTGTGGAGCGCCAGATATTTTACTGGTGGTAGAGCTCCAGTGACGGAGCTCGCGGGCGTAGGCACCACCGCATTACCTAATATACTTGCCGCTAAATGGTAGTGTTCAGCACTATCGTGTTCCGGTCAGGTGGTAATGTACGGCTCTGTAATTTCCGGCACAGAGGCATAACACCTTAGGCCTCAGGAGTGGTAGCGTTTCTGCATTTTGACCCCTGGTCATTGTGTGTCTATAGGCTGCAGTCATCACTTAACATCAATGTGAACTGCACGCTTGTTTGCCACTTGTATTACATTAAAATAAATAATTACTGGAATTTTTCCAGTACTTCGGCGTTTGGTAAAATATGCTCGCCAATTTCCCTTTGAAGTAGACCGATGAGCAGTGCCTGCTGTGGTAGTCTGGAGACGACCTACCCAAGTAGTAAGACAAAAAAAAACCTGATTATATGGCATTGAACTACATCACACTTCACACATATACCTTTATGTGAAAGTTTCTTTTGTTTGGATGTTTGTCCGTCAATCACGCCGAAACTACTGAACGGATTTTGATAAAATTTGTATTTTTTTTATACATATGTTATGGAAGTGACAAACAAGCATACAGTTTACATTGATGTTAAGTGATGACTGCAGCCTATAGACACCCACACAAAGACCAAGGTCAAAATGTAGATGCGTTACCACTCCTGAGGCCTAAGGTGTTATGCCTCTGTGCCGGAAATTACAGGGCCGTACATTACCAACTGATCGGAACACGATAGTGCTAAACACTACCATTTAGCGGCCAGTAGGTATGGTATATAAGGTAATGCGTTGGTGCCTACGTCCGCGAGCTCCGTCACTGGAGCTCTACCACCAGTAACACAGATACAGATAGGGTATTTGCTGACTTAGATTATAGGATACTTTTTATCCCGAAAAATGTTCCTGTGGGACATGACATGGATGCTATAGGATGATTTGATGAGTTTCCACAGGTTACGCGAAAAGCGACCTACTCGCGGGCGGAGCCGCGGCAGAGAATATGTAATAATACTACGTATAGAATGGATACTTCGACGTCCCGCCCGATTTCCCCACATCACCCAACCTCCTCCCCTCTTATGGGCCACGGTTGGTATTCTCTACGTGCTATGCACATAGGTATGTATCTTCACTCCAGGTCCCTAACGGGGTAGGCAGAGAGTGTAGAGCGCCAGTTAACCCGGTTCTGACAAACCTCTCGTGCCTCGTCTACCTTCATCATTCTCTTAATACATGCACGCCGATTCCAAAGACTTTTGACCCCACCATCAGACAGAACTCGACCTATTTGGTCATGGTAGGTCAGCCTTGGTCTTCCTGGGCCTCTGCAACCATCCACATTCGCATTGTATATCTGTTTAGTCATTCGCTCATTCGACATTCTTTCTATATGCCCGAACCATCGGAGCATGCCTTTTTTCATGCACATAGGTGCTCGTGTAAATACACGTCACTGATTGATGTCTGTGTAATAGAGGCCAAATTAAGCGTTTGTATGGAATTTTGGCGGAGAGTCCGCGGGCAACAGCTAGTTACTAATGTGAGATTTGTATTTGCAAGCACCGAATTTATTTGTCGACGCTCTCTGCCTACGTCGTAAAGGGGCTTGGCGTGAATATAACAAATCATATCACTTCACTGACTCTTATCAGAGACCCATTTTAATGTCAAATATGAAGTTCATGAGTAACGTGGGAATGTAAATATTGATATGCTACATGTGTTTGTTTAATTTATTCATTTACTTGCGCAAATGTTTGGCGGTTTGGTGAAATTTTTTTGGCGTGTGAAGTCGTCTTTGACGGCGTTGGGACTTGATAACCGCCCACAAGCAGTCAGTCAGTCAAATGAACCATGGTGGAACGAACGAACGAATCTTCATCATCCCTCCCTTCACGCGGAAAGCGCAACAAAGGGGGGGATGGTTCGGGGATTGAGGCGAATCCTCGTACCCCGGGCCTATCTGCCCCCGAAGCTTCCGGGGCGTGGTCCTAAATAGGGGATTATGGCACGCGGGGAAACTCACTGAGGGAGGCCATATTATTATACTTACACACTTTCTTTTTGGAAGCGTTTTTGCCCACTTTTTTAAAATGTTTTTTTTTTCGGGTATATTCTTTTCTTCCCTTAAGTTATTCCCGCGCGTGCCGCTTATAAGAAGTCTTGATTTATTGAATTAAATATATTAAGGTTCTCTATTGTGAGGGGCCACACGTCCGCGTTGTCTCTCTTGCCCATAGAGCAACACTGCAGGGGAGTAGCCATATGCAGGCTTTCCCCTCTGTCAAAGTACAAGCCCAAATGGACCTGTACCTGTCGCCTAGATGTTTAAATGTGTGCGTGAAATTGTTACTGTATTTTGTTAAAGTCAATCTGTGAGTTTCGTAGTAATAGACGGTTTGTGTAGTGTGCGTGTGTGTCGCTCGCATTTCCCCCCGCAAAAAATGACAGTGTTTTGCATCGGTAATAAACGCTATCGGATACTCCCCTCCGGTCCGCCGCGGCCGTTGGGCCGTGTTTCTCTATGCTCTGGCTTAAGCCGGGCGGCGCAGGCGCAGCCCCACACAATGGCGGTCAAACCATTCGAATTCGGTAATAACGCTTTGAGCAAAAATACGAATAGAAAATTTTATTAAATAAATCCTATTACAGCATTAATGAATTCTTTCAAGAAAAAGATAAATACAAAGTAAAATTAAATTAAAATATTAATAAATTATAGTAATAATATAAATAATGTAGGTCTGTATATGTTAAAATACTAGGTATTTAATTGAGTATAAATCATCCTCTCTCCTACATTGCGGTGCCCAACAGGGTCCATAATCCTAATGTTGTAGGTACATTATGGTGCAATAAAGTATTGAGTATTGAATAAACATGTTTAGTCTATGGGGATCCCTCCTTGATATTTTCTTCCTAATTGTGGCTATAGCGGCAACAGAAATAGGTGCATCATATGTGAAAATATCAATTTTTTAGCTATCCGGCTCATGAGATACAGCCTGGTGAAGGAAAGACGTCTGTTTAGACCAGTGATTCCCAAAGTGGTCTATATCGACCCCTGGGGGTCTATGACGACTAAAAAGGGGTCTGCATCAGCGAAAAATTAATTTGGGGGTCCATGAAATGAAAATGGAGGTCCACGATAATGGATCTCAACACATACACTGATAGTACCAATTTACTTACATCATACCAGTGATTCCCAAAGTGGTCCATGGGAGACTCGATGGGGGTCTACGTAGGCGTGAATAAATTATGGAAATATGGGAATGTGATTTAATTGTAGCAAGGAACGGGGTCCACAGAAACCCGAACAAAATGTAAAGGGTCTACAAGAAAAAATAGTTTGGGAACCTCTGGTTTAGACGGACAGCTTAGTAATTATTTAGCCTTTTAGTACGGAACCTTAAAAAAAACAACGGCAAATTAATAGAAGAATTCGTACTGATGGTAGAGCTCCAGTAACGGAGCACGCGGGCGTAGGCACCACCGCATTACCTAATTTACTTGCCGCTAAATGGTAGTGTTCAGCACTATCGTATAGTGTTCCAGTTGGGTGTTAATGTACGGCCCTGTAATTTCCGGCACAGACGCATAACACCTTAGACCTCAGGAGTGGCAACGTATCTGCATTTTGAACTTGGTCTTTGTGTGGGTGCCTATAGGATGCAGTCATAATTTAACATCAATGTGAACTGCATGCTTGTTTGCCACTTCCATTACATAAAAAAGAAAAAAAATAGCTATCCGGCTCATGAGTCATGAGATACAGCCTGGTGAAGAAAGAAAGACGTCTGTGTAGACGGACAGCTTAGTAATAGCAGAGAATATGTAAAATAATACTACGTATGGAATGGACATATCGACGTCCCGCCCGATTTCCCCGCCTCACCCAACCTCTTCCCCTTCTTATGGGCGACGGTTGGTTTTTTTTGTCTGTGCTATGCACGTGTACTGATTGGTGTCTGTGTAAAAGAGACCAAATTAAGCGTTTGTATGGAATTTTGGCGGAGTGTCCGCGGTGTAGTAATAGGGTTCCGTTTTTAATCTTTTTGGCACTGAACCCTAAAAAAAATTACGTGAAATTAATAGAAAAAGAAACAGAGGAATCATTTCATTTCAGCAGTCCTTTACGAATCACAGACAAATAAATTGCAGATCCCCAAAAAACAATTTTCACAAATGTTAGTAATAAACAGGGAAATGTTCAAGATGGAGAAAATTGGATTGTCTAGATTCTAGATATAATTTCCCGTCTAGACATCAGGTGTTACCTAGGGCGTGTTGAGGAATGTTTGAACTGTATTTTGTATGTTATTATGTAGGTATATATACGTTAATGTATGGCCCTGTAATAACTTTACACTTCAACTTAAAACTTCTACTGGTGGTAGAGCTCCAGTGACGGAGCTCGCGGGCGTAGGCACCACCGCATTACCTTATATACTTGCCGCTAAATGGTAGTGTTCAGCACTATCGTGTTCCGGTTCAGGTGGTAATGTACGGCCCTGTAATTTCCAGCACAGAGGCATAACACCTTAGGCCTCAGAAGTGGTAACGCATCTGCATTTTGACATTAGTATTTGTGTGAGTGTCTATAGGCTGCAGTCATCACTTAACATCAATGTGAACTGCACGCTTGTTTGCCACTTCCATTACATTAAAAAAAACTATCACAGAGACATAGCACCTAAGGTGTCTAGGGTGGCAACGCGTCTACATTTGGATTTCTGGTTTTTGTGTGACTGACCTGACAGCGTCAGTCAGTTTGCAGATTCGTTCACTCACTGCAACTCTACCAGTAAAAACTGACATCAAGTAAGAAATAGAAATAGAAATAGTTTATTTTTTGACACACACACGCACACACACTAAATAAACAAATGATAATAATAATAATGATAAGGGCTTGGTGCAGAAAGCGGTACTCCTCGACACGGCACGTATTGTGAGGAGGTTCCTCTCTCTCTGAGCCCCTAACCACCGACAGCTTGGACCCTGCTCCCGCTACCGGTGGCAACCTTTTTATATTTTTTTAAATATATGTTTTATTTTTATTTTTTAATGTATATGTAAAAAAATATAAAATGTGAATTACAATAAATGAGTATCATAATAATAATATTTTTTAATTTTTTATATATATATTTGTTGTTATTTTTTATACATATATATGTAAAAAAATATTTAATAAGTTGGATCAATAAATAAGTGGAATAATAATAAAAAAAAAAAATGGACCCCGTGCTGACGAGAGACATAAATAATAATAAAAAAACAATAATAAAAACAGAAACAACTTAACACAACTACCGGCATGATGTATGCGTGAGACCAAAAAAATGGTACCCATCTCAGCTGATTGCTGTAGCTGGCACTACAGCGCTGGTGTTCTGATAGGACCACCGTAGTGGCACCGTAAGTGATGGGTTGATTGTATAAAAGTTTAAAATTAACTTTTCGGGTTCAATTCCTTTGTTGATTACATATTTATTTATACATCCACAGCAATTTTACGCAGACTATTCTGAGCAAAATCACCATAATTCAGTCATGATGAAGTTTAGTCGATAATATATGCAGATTGGATGCATTCACATCACTATTTGTATAGCTTATCTGCACGGTGCAGCGCGAGGGATGGGCGCGTCGATGCGATTTTGAATTAGTTATCGATATTTTAGGTTTTACGGTCTAACTGCCTCGGTAGCCTAGTGGTAGCAGGCCACTACTACTACGCTGAAGTCCTGGGTTCGATTCCCGGGTAGGGGGTTATCAGAGATAATGGTGTAAAGTCCTTAAATCTGGTTCTATTGGGTTGTTTCCATTTTCTGGAAATTTTCCAGTTCCTCGAAGTTTGGTAATGTGCCCGGAGATGTCAACAGGCTCGCCACCTGTTACATGGGCCAAAAACGTAACCGGCGAATCGTGGGTATTTGCATGTAATTATGCTTGAATGCATGCATTTACCTCTGCCTACCCCTTCCGGGATTAAAGGCGTGAAGTTACGTACGAACGAAATATTGATCTGTAATGCGAATTGTTGTTCCTTCTCCTTTCATTTGAAAGATGGCTGCGTTCAGGAAGACGAACCATGGGTAGATTCACCACGAGGACCTGATGAAGGTCGTGGACGATCGCTGGATGAGGGCTACCCAGGACCGATGATTTTTTTTTCGTAGCCCTGCCTTTCATCATGTCTGCCCGTCCGTCCGTCCGTCCGTATTACTCCGAAACCATTTTAGCAAATGGTTCAGGTTTCTAAAACCATTTTTTTCTGAAATTCAATCGTTTGAAAAATAGACAATTCCGAAGTGATAATATAGCTCCTCCCTCCCTCACTTTTAAAATGAGACAGTGAAAAATCTGAAAACAAATATTAACTTTTTTTTTTTTTTTATGTAATGGAAGTGGTAAACAAGCATGCAGTTCACATTGATGTTAAGTGATGACTGCAGCCTATAGACACCCACACAAAGACCAAGGTCAAAATGCAGATGCGTTACCACTCCTGAGGCCTAAGGTCTTATGCCTCTGTGCCGGAAATTACAGGGCCGTACATTACCACCTGACCGGAACACGATAGTGCTAAACACTACCATTTAGCGGCAAGTATATTAGGTAATGCGGTGGTGCCTACGCCCGCGAGCTCCGTCACTGGAGCTCTACCACCAGTAAAAAACTGTAGTTATTAATCAAAACTTCTAACAAAATCTTATTTGAACGAGATAATCTCAACAGTTTTTGAAATATGAAACTCATAAAACTCGAAATAAAATTATTCTCAGTACCTAAATATTATCTGATACTACGGAATCCTTCATGGACGATTCTGACTCGCACTTGGCCGCTTTTTTAAGGTGTTATGTTATGTTAATAATAATGTAATGCTATGGAAGAGCGGGGTCTTCTGGTACACCGCGGACACTCCGCCAAAATTCCATACAAACGCTTAATTTGGTCTCTATTACACAGACATCAATCAGTGACGTGTATTTACACGCGCACCTGTGTGCGTAGCACGTACAAAATACCATAGAGCAACACCGGAGGGGAGTTATTTTTTGTGTATATTATTATGTTTTATCGATAAACTTGATTTGCACATCCCATCCCCAGACATTCCGCTATCTATACAGAGTGTTTGTTTTACAAATAAGATTTATATGTTGACTAACGACTATCAATCATTGGAGTAAAGAGATAGATTAGCACCATAGCGTAGTCAGGGGACTATACGCTTCTAAGAAACAATGAAATATAGCTTTTGTGATATGTTCTTAGGTTTTCGCGAGCTACACTCATTGAAATAAAACTATTTTTACGGATTTATCTCGCGTATATTAAACTAAAATGATTTTTAAAACCACCCCGACGTTTCGGTCGCTTTTCAGCTTCCGTGGTCCCGGGCAGACTGAGGAACAGGGAGGTCTGCAGTCTGTGAACACATAGCGGATAAGCCGAACCATTACATCCGGTTTGATAAAATTCAAATACTCGCTAGAGAACACAAACCCATTCCACGAATGGTACGCGAGGCTATTGAAATTAAAAAACACCCAAATTTCAATAGAGAAGATGGATGGCGACTATCAACATCATGGGATCCCATACTTAGCAAGATTAAATCCCAGCCGCAGCAGTCTGCAAGACCTCAAGATACCATAAGTAATTATTGTGTTAATCCTGAACGCTACGCAAGGCGTTTACGAAATCGATGGAGGTAGCTACATATAATTTTTTCAAACTTCTGTCAGACAAATGTCACCTCAGTCTGCCCGGGACCACGGAAGCTGAAAAGCGACCGAAACGTCGGGTTGATTTTAAAAATCATTTTAGTTTAATATACGCGAGATAAATCCGTAAAAATAGTTTTATTTCAATGAATATAGCTTTTATTACCAAGGTATAAAGTGCTAGTGCGTAAAAGCATTTTTTTTCTCTGATAGTACTTAAGTAGCTGGTTCGCGGCCAACAGTCTTACTGTTCCGTCGACATAGATAATCAATTTTAATTTTGGCATTTGGATTGCTTAGCTATCACCTGACATCAATGAACTTAAAGTTTTTTCTACTGGTGGTAGAGCTCCAGTGACGGAGCTCGCGGGCGTAGGCACCACCGCATTACCTAATATACTTGCCGCTAAATGGTAGTGTTCAGCACTATCGTGTTCCGGTCAGGTGGTAATGTACGGCACTGTAATTTCCGGCACAGAGGCATAACACCTTAGGCCTCAGGAGTAGTAACGCATCTGCATTTTGACCTCGGTCTTTGTGTGGGTGTCTATAGGCTGCAGTCATCACTTAACAGCAATGTGAACTGCATGCTTGTTTGCCACTTCTAAACCATAAAAAAGTAGTTTTAATTCAAAATCAAGGTAAAAAAGTTTATTTTCATTTTGGATGAAAATTATATTTTTTTTAAACTATGGTGAATAACTATACCTAGATACATGTCAGGTCAATTACAAATTATAATTTACTAGCTGTTGCCCGCGGCTTCGCTCGCGTGAATGTCGAAAAGTAGCCTATGTTCTTTCTAAAGTCAGCTCTATCTCTGTGCCAAATTTCATTAAAATTGGTTCAGTCGTTTGGACGTAAAAAGGTAACAGACAGACAGACAGACAGAGTTACTTTCGCACTTATAATATTCCCATGGAAGTATGGATAATCAAGAAATATAATAGTATAGCGTGCACTACATAAAGCGGTACCTAGAGAAACATTGAGGATACACTAGTACTTATCTAGTTCGAAAGATGGCGTATGACCGCGCTAAATCGCACATACGAAGTTTTCTCAAAAGTTGCCCTATATACTACTTCCCAACGTTAATCGTTCTGTTAAGATGGTAATGTATGGCCCCGTAATAACTATCACAGAAACATAACAACTTAGATCTCAGGGGTGGCAACGCATTTTGACCTACATCTGGTTCTTATGTATCATCACTTAACATCTGTGTGAATTGCATGCTTGTTTGCCACCTTCGTTATACAAAAAAAGTAACTATTGGCACAAAAGCAAATATTATCTTGTGTACTACCCGCCGAAGAGAGAATCTCCAACCCTCACCGACTGGACATCTGGCAGTGCTCAACGGTATGGTTTTCACGTTCGTTCCTGTCCAGAACGTGTAAATTGTGGAACTAACTTCCCTCTACGGGGTTCCCTAGGTGCTACAATATGGGGTTCTTCAAAAATGGCGTCAAAAGAGTCCTCCAGGGCTGGCAGCGCGTTGGCAACTCCCCTGGTGTTGCAAATGTTCATAGGCGGTGAGCACTTTCCATCAAGTGGCCCGTTTGCTTGTCTGTCAACCTTCAGACATAAAAAAAACCTCATGTTCTCTCACTTAACTTATGTTTAGTGATCATTTACCACCAATGTCGTACCGCAAGTTTTCCATTTAAATGTTTACACCGCAAAAGTCGTGGGCACATTTTATATATAATGTAAATAAAGTTATTGAAGAATTCGAAGATATAATAATATAATAAGCGTACAAAACTGTCTCGTGCAGTAGACAAACAATTTTATATGTTAATTTTATGTTCGGACCGGTACGGGGCAAGGGCCTTTAGGCGCGTGCGTGCGTCGTGTTGATTGGAGAAAAAACAGTGAAGCATGAGTCGAATTGTAGAAATAAAAAAATACCTCCGTCTAGTGGCAGCAAAGTCTCTGCTGCTACGCTGGGTTCCTGGGATTGATTCCCGGGTCGGGGGCAAACCAGAGATATAGGTGTAAAATGCTTTATCACTGGTTTTATTGGGATTTTTACATTTTCTGGAAGTTTTTCAATTACTTGGAGTTTGGTAATGTGGCGGGAGATGTTAACAAGCTCGCCACATGTTACATTAGCCAAAACGTAGTCGGCGAATCGTGGATGCTATGCTTGAATACAGCGCTCTACGATCAGTAAAAATGGTATCTTGGATGGCAGAGTTCTAGTGTGGGGACTCGAGGGCGTAGGCACCACCGCATTACCTAATCTATCTGCCAAATGGTAGTAAAAACGTAACTTCACGCCTGTAATCCCCGAAGGGGTAGGCAGAGGTAAATGCATGCATTCAATCATACATGCAAACACCCACGACTCGCCGGTTACGTTTTAGCCCATGTAACAGGTGGCGAACCTGTTGCCATCTCCGGGCACATTACCAAACTCCGGGGTACTGGGAAACTTCCAGAAAATGGAAAAATCCCAATAGAAGCAGAGATAAAGATTTATTTGCACTTATGTATCGGTTTATTCCTAGTAAGTATTTATTATATTGATATAGACTTTTAGGACTGATATCCGTGTCCCACCAACTAGTTTCCAGTTGAAAACCAGCGTCAGGCTCCGGCTTGACATTTTGCTGAACTGGGAACTATTTGGTGCAGCCGTGAGATCTTGTTTTATTTTTCTACTGTTACAAGGTACCTATTTCTTTTTATATTAACAGTGTTCTTTCTTTTTTCTTTTGTGTTCTTATGTCAATAATTTTATAAATGTTGTTTTTTTTTTGTCGTACCAAAATACTTATATTTTAAATGTTTAATTTTTTTTTATATTGCTTTTTTATGCAGTACTTGATCGGCTGCGCCAATAAATGTTTTTTCTTCTTCTTCTTTCTTCTTCTTCTTCTTCTTCTTCTAAAGGATTTTAAACCGTTATCTCTGATAGTCCCCGACCCGGGAATCGAACCCAGGACCTCCAGCGCAATAGTAGTGGCCTGCTACCACTACGCTACTGAGGCAGTGCCAAATGGTAGTGTTCCACACTATCGTGTTTCGGTTAGATGGTAATGTATGGCTCCATAGTGACTATCACAAAGACATAACAACTAAGGTGTCAGGGGTGGCAACTGCTTTGACCTCTGGTTTTTGTGTAGACGTCTGTAGGCTGCACTCATTACTTAACATCAATGTGAGCTGCGTGCATGTTTGACATTTTTACATAAAAAAAATATTGAAGCTAAGAATTCCAAATATTTGTTTAATTTTAAAATAGCATTTTTCTTTATTTAATCCAGAGTCCTTTTAATGATTCTTCAAAACTTCATCCCGTAATAAATGTCAAGAACTTAATCGTTAATTAGTAAACGAATTGATTCCGAGTCGTTAACAGTCGTAAATCGATCGTTAATTGTGATTACCCTGTTAATTATTGTTTAATGATCCCCGTAATGATTTACCCCCTGTTGGTTCAATGAGATAATTTTATTGTTTATTGTTTGTATGTGTGTTTAACACTAATATCGTCATATTTTCGCTAATAGAGTTTTTTTTTTTTTAATGTAATAAAAGTGGCAAACAAGCATGCAGTTCACATTGATGTTAAGTGATGACTGCACCCACACAATGACCAGAGGTCAAAATGCAGATGCGCTGCCACTCCTGAGGCCTAAGGTGTTAGGTTGCTAATATTTCTTTTGTTTTTCTCTATCTTAATTGACAATGCTGAGTGACGAAGATAAAGTAAGTTAGTACTGTATATTAAAGCTAAATTTTACTGCTCACAGTTACTCTTCTTTTAACTAACATTTTTTTTTTATTTCGATTATTCGTCCCACTGCTGCGCACGAGTCTCTCCCCTTTTTTGAGTGGGCCTGGAGCTTACTTCACCACGCTGCTCCAATGCGGATTGGTGGAGGATGGGTTAGTGGCCAACCCCTTTCAACATTTACCTTGAACATAATAATAGAATGTCATATTATACAAACGTAAAATATGTTATTGAAATCATTTACTAAATTCAAATTTTGGACAAAAATATTTTGAAATATAATTTGCATCATATTTTTCACAGCACTGTGCTATAGTCTTGTTTTTTGTTTTTTAAACTTATTTCCATAAAAATATTATGAAATCTAGACGCCATTATATACAGTCAATTATTAATCTTACAAAATCACACTAATTTTATCATAAAATCGAAAAATCTATAGCAGTAGTAAATAAATAATTCAATATATCATTAGTCAACACTTTATTTTTAAATTTCACTTTAAGATGGCTTTGATATTTAAAGATTGTTTTTGACGGTAATGGCGCCAACATTTACTTATTTGAAAAGCTTCCGCAAAATCCAAATATGATATTCGTTACACCAGCAAAATATAAGCGTTTCAAGATAAAAACGAAAGATAAGTAAATTTGTTTGAAACGTAATGACAAACAATTTTCTAAATTAAACCAACACTGCCCATTTCCACGCCACGGAAACGCATTTGACAGTTATAAGAAAATATGGCGGTATTAAGATGGTGGCGTGGGTGCTAGGGTTGTCAAACCGTTTTGTATAGTGACGTAAAAGAGACGTCACTTAACGTCTGTATTTCCCAAAGGATAGGCGGACGTAAATGTTTATGCAATTTAATAAAGCACACATGCTGCAAACACCCGTAATTCATCGGTTAAGTTTTGTTCCAAGTTAAAACAAAATGACGCCAGGAGAGGCACAAGAACAGTTGTGAAAAAAAAAACCAAATTAAAACCACATTCAAATCGATATTATTCGTTGCTACGGAGACACATAATAACAATTGTTTTTATATTATTTCGCATTAACACATGCTTGCGAAATATATTTTATCTACACACATATTTTATTTCTTTAAAAATAAAATATATTTCACAAGCATGTGTTAATGCGAAATAATATAAAAACAATTATTAAGGGTAAAAGCGACTTCTTTACGATATTCAATAAACTGAAAAGTTTATTATATCGGTTGCCTAACTAGCATAGTTGGTAATAGATGGCGCTGCTGCTACCATAAAAAGCAATGCAATAGATGTGAAGGAAAGATTTGACAAATCGGGCAGGACTTCAGTAGCTCAATTGGAAGAGCGGCTGGACTAGATTCCCAGTAGGTCGCGAGTTCGAGTCTCGCCTGAAGTCAAATTTTTCTTTCCATTTTTCTTTAAAAATAAAACACATAATAACAAACAATCCTCTTTTCGATCAGAGTTAAGACTCTTAAATTTAAAAATAAACTTTGGCATAATCTTTTAATAAAATCTTTTACGAGTCTCAAAGTGCCAACCCTAAAAATAAGGCGCCCCTAATTGAGCAATAAATTGACAGAATCGCCGGTTTCTTGAGATTTCGCTGATTATCAAAATTTCAAAATGCCTCCAGATTTTTCCTTTTTATAATTAAACTAGCGGCCCGCCCCTGCTTCGTGGGTGCAATGTTACCTACCCTCTCCTATTCGTCTTAGCGTGATGATTAATGTTATAGTTTAGGCAGCGTACGCAAAATAGGTAACTTTTCTGGTTGATTTTTTACACCTTGTGTCTGAAAAACCCAAATATCTCACGGAACCCTGTTTTTTTTTCAAAATAAAATATAGCCTATGTTACCCGTGGATAATGTAGCTTTCGACTGGTGAAATATTTTTTATAATCGGTCCAGTAGTTTTAGAGCCTATTCAATACAACCAAACAAACAAAGTTTTCCTCTTTATAATATTAGTACAGACGTATAGATGAAAAGGAAACTTTTTATAGACATATCTATAAAAAGTTTCCTTTTCATCTATACTGTCAACCCTATACATATATAGGGTTGACAGTGACTGTAAAAGACGGATATTTTCGGCAAAATGGTTTTGAATGAAACTCTGGTTCTTGTGTAGATGTCTATCCTAAGGTCTAGACGTCCGGATATTTCCGGACAAATCTGGACGGATGGTAACCCTAGTGGCCATAGAGCAACGCGGCTCACCGGTCGCGGCGGACCGGAGGGGAGTAGCCATAGCGTGTATTACCGATGCAAAACACTCTGTCATTTGTTGCGGGGGGAAATGCGTGCGACACACACGCACACTACAGAAATCGTCTATTACTACGAAACTCACACCTTGACCTTAACAAAATACAGAAACAATTTCACGCACACATTTAAACATCTAGGCGACAGGTATAGGGTCATTTGGGCTTGTACTTATATCTGTACGATAAACTGACTTGGATGTACAGATCACGGGAGTGTAAAAGCAGGCAATGTACACCTATCCTTTCTATTCAAACTCACAAATCGGTATCATTTAGAGGCACGTTTCGCTACGCAGCATCCAAGATATGGAACAACCTACCTCCACCAATACGTCAAATTAATTCAATTTACGCATTTGAAATAAAACTACGTCAATTTCTTTTGGATGCACAACGCGAGTATGCTGATATTAACCTAAATGTATCAATAATTTGAGATCAAGCCGAAACAACTCTTACCTGGTTTATGCTTTACTTTTTACTTTGGAGAATAATAATAATAATTATAATTTGCTAACTATCATTTCATACTGTCTAATGTTGAATTTATAAGAATAATATTAAATTTATTTTTTATTTAAAGAAAAATGGAAAGAAAAATTTGACTTCAGGCGAGACTCGAACTCGCGGCTTACTGGGAATCTAGTCCAGCCGCTCTTCCAATTGAGCTACTGAAGTAGAAAATATAAAACAAATATTAATTTTACATATCATACGTACATACATAAATTAGATTTAAAAACATCTTGTAATTTGGGCATGAAATCCGTGAGTCAACAAATAGGTTCCAGTTGAAAATCAGCGTCAGGTTCAACCTGACACATCGCTGAACTGGAATCTATTTGGTGCAGCCGTGAGACACTGGGTATTATCGTAGAAGGTACTTACCAATACATATTATTTTTAATTTTAATTTTGTTATTTTTTTTTCCTTTTACTCATTTTTATTTTATTTTTATACGATAACTTTTTGTGGTAAGTATAGGTCGCGCCACGTAAAAAGAACGCTGGAAGAAAGTAGAAGGGATGTGTTCGCGCATCGGTACACTCGCGCACGAAAGTACTAGCCCTATTGGTTTATTTTTGATCTAGCTTTCGCTTGCGGTTTCGTGTATTGGTAGGCAGATTGAAAACGCCGCACCTCATACTACCAAATAGATCGATAAATCGTCTACTGCGCAGCTTGACCGCCAGCGTTCTTTTTACCTGGCGCGACCTATACCTATGTTACATTTTTTTTTATTACTGTGTACTTTTTGATTTATTTTTTCTAAGTTTTATGTTTTTATTTTTCTATGTACACCTGTTGTCTTGGGAGTGTACCATTTCATTTAATTCATTTCCTTCATTTCATTCATTTCATTTCATTTACTTTGACAGAGGGGAAAGCCTGCATATGGCTACTCCCCTCCGGTGTTGCTCTATGCTAGTGGCACGTAGATTGGGTAAATTGGGTAATGCGGTGGTACCTACGCCCGTGAGCTCCGTCACTAGAGCTCCACCAGCAAAAGTAGTTGGATATAAATCTTAATGGTATTTAAATAAATTGTTATCATTTATTCAATCGGAGTGAATAATCGTGTTAATTGTCATATATATTACATTTTTATGTCTGTTTTACATATTATAAATGCATTAACTCGTGCCATGTTACTTTTTAATGTTCTTAAAATGATGTTTATCTTTGAAAATCAAAAATATCGCTAAATAAAGTTAAAAATATGGTAGAGGTGGGGTTCAGTGTGACACGGCACAGTGTTACATTGCATAACTCTTTCTAGTTTTGGTGATTTATATGTTTTTTTTATTTTATATGTTAAAAAAAGAAAATTCAATTGATAAAATTACAGACCCACCCCCCCTTTTTTCTGTCTGTATGTATGTGCTAATCTCGGAAAGTTGTGAACGGATTTGGTTCCTGTTTGAAATAATTAATATCACGATATTGTCAAAGAAATCCAACGCGTCCCCACAATATAATACGTAAATGCTACCCGTGTGAAGCCGGGGCCGGTCGCTAGTAAAAAATAATAATATTGTCCACACAATAAAGATATAAGATATGGATTGTGTTGGGTTCGAAATAAGCTTTCTACACAAATAGCGCAGAGGGCTTCACTGGTCGATACGTGTCAATATTTGTACAGCGCAGGGATGGGGTGGTATCGATAATATCGATATTGTTCATTGTCATTTTTACGATAAATACGGGTAAAGTATGAGACACATCGTTAGTGCATAGTTAGAGGGGAGTAGAAGTGCTTATTACCGATGCAAAACAGTCTGTCATTTTTTGCGGGGGGAACTACGTTTCATACACACATACACAATAAAAATCGTCTATTACTAGGAAACTCACACCTTGACTTTAGCAAAATACATAAACAATTTCACGCACACATTTAAACATCTGGGCGACAGGCGTAGGACCATTTGGGCTTGTACTTTGACACAGGGGAAAGCATGCATATGGCTACTCCTCTCCGGTCCACCGGTGACCCGTGTTGCTCTATGAGGTCAGATGGATGGTAAGTGAATACTATATCTTTAAACATCGATCGAAGGAAATATCAAATCCCAAATTACTACAAGACATTTTAGAAATTAAAGAAAATAACGGAAAGAATAAATTGACTTCGGGCAGGAATCGAACCTGCGACCTCAGGATAACCAGTCCAGCCGCTTTACCACTAAGCTACTGAAGTAGCAGGTTCGATTCCTGCCCGAAGTCAAATTTTTCTTACCGTTTTTTTTTTTTAATTTCTAAAGTTCACTCGCATGTTTTATTGCGAAAACTTAATATTACTACTACAAGACATGTTTTTAATAGATAATATTTCTTGTTTTCTAATATTTCTGCTAGCTTCGCATACTGGAAAGTAGGTCGACTTTCACAATCTGCAGGCTATAGTTTGCATATAATACTGTTGCTATTCACACCTCTCTTTCTGTTAGGAGGTAGCTGGAAGTGTATGGATGTATAATATATTTTTGTATAAGGGAGGTGGCAAACAAGAATGCAGTTCACATTGATATTAATTGATGACTGCAGCCTATAGAGACTTACACATAGACCAGAGGTCCAAATGCAGATGCGTTGCCACCCCTGAGACCTAAGGTGTTATGCCTCTTTGCCGGCAATTACAGGGCCGTACATTACCACTAAACCGGAACACGATAGTGCTGAACACTACCATTTAGCGGCAAGTATATTAGGTAATCCTATAGCTCGAGCTTGAGATATATCGAGCTCCGTCACTGGAGCGCTATCACCAGTAAAATGAATTTATGAATTGAATATATAGATGCAAGCCTCTCTATCTTTTATACCGCGCTCTCGCTTGCACCCTCGACTTAGGCGGCACGTGACACTTCTTCGCGTGCAGCCGGCGTTCGTCGATTTATGAGTGCGTTGATATATCGAAAAAATATGATTTGATTTTTATCGATATATCAACGCACGTCACTATTACTGAGAAGAGCCAACACTCGACGTGACATCGGTATTAGCGCCGCGACATCTCTGCTCTAACGCTTGTTTTATTTTTAGAGATCCTTGTTACGAAATAAAAACGGTTATAGTGATATGTTACGTTTCGTGAGTCAATTGATATAAAACTAAAAACGTCACTTCACGCCTGTAGTCCGAAGGTGTAGGTAAAGGTATGCATGCATTCATGCATACATGCAAACACTCACGATTCGCTGGTTACGTTTTGACCGGTCATTGCCCGTGGTACACCTATTTAGTCCACCTGGGTGAACCAGTTGACGCATGCAACAGGTGACGAGCCTGTTGCCATCTCCGGGCACATTACCAAACCCCGAGGTACTGGAAAATTTCCAGAAAATGGAAAAAATCCGATAGAACCAGAGATAAAGGATTTTAAACCGTTATCTGTGATAGCCTTCTACCCGGGAATCGAACCCAGGACCTCCAGCTTCGTAGTAGTGGCCTGCTACCACTAGGCTACTGAGGCAGGAACTTCAAAGGGAAGAATAACACTATTTATACGTTTAAAGTTTAACCTTAACTGCCTCTGTCCGGGAGGTGGGTATTTTCCCTTTTCTGGAAGTTTCAATGTGCCACAGAGCTTATTGACATCGTCGGGCAAATTACCAAAATCCGAAGTACTAGGAAAGTTCTGGAAAAAAATGTAGTTCACATGGATGTTAAGTGATGACTGCAGCCTTTAGACATCTATACAAAAACCCAAAGGTCAAAATGCAGATGCGTTGCTACCTCTGATACCTAAGTTGTTACGTCTCTATGTTAGTTAGGTATTACGCAGCCAAATTAAACAAAAAAGACGTGTGGCACTCGGGGACTGCCGCGGTAAAGCTATTGCATTTACATAATTATCTAAAATTATAAAACAAAATAAAATGAAAATAAAAGAAAAAAAAATAGAAAAATGAAACAATAATTTTCTATTAATATTTACCACTTTTTAAATATTGAATGGAAAAACAAACAATAAAATGAACAAAAACAATCTTGGCAGCGGTGGGATTCGAACCCACGCCTCCGAAGAGACTGGTGCCTTAAACCAGCGCCTAGACCGCTCGGCCACGCTACCCACGAAGTCGGACGGCGAAATTATACATGTCTTTGTTTAAATGAGTTTAAAATTTGTAATCCGGAGCGTCCGGTTTTCTGTGTTACGGAATTTCTGAATTCGGTCCCCGCGCTCAAGGCCCGCGATAGAAGCTATGCAATAGCTCAAAAAAATATAATTTAATAGTAAAACCCAATGTCTTATTGGCTAATATTGAAACAACTAGTTGGTATTGGGGACATAAATTACTTAGGCTACATTACCTAATCTATCTGACGCTTAATATTAGTGTTCAACGCTACCATTTTCCGGTTTGCTTGCAATTATGGCGTCGTTAGAAATAAAATGATTAAGAACACTCAGTCAATAATTTTAACATTCCGTGGTTGAGGAGGCCCAGGAAGATCAAGACAAGAGGCCTACCTTGACCAGGGGTGTGTCCACCTATCGACATTGTCATTGCTGTCAAATTTTCATGTCAATTTTTACTTTAATTACAGTCTAAAGAAACGTGTTAATCTTTAACTTTATAATAATATCTATCTAATACCTTTAAACGAGCAATTCTTATATATATATATATAGAATCAAGATCTCGGAAACGGCTCCTACGATTTTCTTGAAACTTACAGATCAAGGGTTTTTCGGGTCAAGAAATAGATTTATTTAGGTTCCAGGTCCAAGAAAAGCTTGGTTCCAAGTTAATAATAAATTTTCTTCATAACCGACGACTAACGCCATCTATTGATGAATAGAAGAACCATTAGTCTGCGAAGTGAAGCTCGGTCAACCAGGTTCTCCTAATTAATCTACCATTATCGCTTATTTATCACCTACGAAAGCAAGAACATTAAAGATTATCACTACTGCTTTTAAAAGAGCTACTAAACGACATGAAAATTTGATCGCAATGACAACGACGACAGCAATGTCGACAGGCCAACGGCCCCCAGGAGGCACGATCGGCCTAAAATTTCGTCTTGTGGGGCATGTTTTCTCATGATGTTATCAATTTAACAGACTTTAACCGACTTTACAGATAACCATTTTTTTTGTATTCAAATAACTACGGAACCTTCGCACATATGCAACGCTCGCGCTTATCAGTTTGTTTTTTATTTTTACAACTCACAAAGTGGTTTCGTGAGTGTTATGTCGAATGATTATGAGTGTTCCAAGATTGGATCGTGGACTCTATGCATTTTAAATAGATCACCTTATTGGTAATGCAGTTATGTGTTTTGGGAAGTGAACATTATTTTCATGCAGTCTAATATCACGCCACGGGGAAACGCGCATAGCCCCGCGGCTGGTGTAGATCAAAAGCCATCTACTCGGTTAAGCAATACGGGCGCGGTCGGGCAAATTAAAATGTGCGTTTCCGTGCTTCGGAGGGCACGTTAAGCCGTCGGTCCCGGTTGCATCGATAGATGGCAGTCGTTAAACCTTGTCGGAGGCCTTATGGACGGTTTGAAAACATCCGACACCGGGTTGGCCACTAACCCGTATCTCCACCAATCCGCATTGGAGCAGCGTGGTGGAGTAAGCTCCAGGCTTCCACCCAAAGAAGGGAGAGACTCGTGCCCAGCAGTGGGACGTATAATGGGTTGCCATTATTATTATAATATCACGCTATTTCACGATGGGGTAGGCAGGGGAGTTTTTTGAAATGATTGTTTTAACAACAAGCTCGCTCTATATATGGATTTTTGATGTGGTAACGTCTTATAAGGGTCATAGCTCACCAGAGCCACTCGCCACCCGACCAGCGTCCGACCGCCTCGAGCGGTCTGCGCTCATTACATCAACTCCGCTCCGTATCGCTTCGACTGTGAGCCGTCAACGTGCGGGCGGCGAGTGGACCCCACTCGGTGACCACTACCTTGTCTTGCGTTGGCTTTGCATTGCCAACTCGTTGTTTCCAACCGCGCGCGGTCCGCGAGTGGTTCACAAGTAACATCGCGTCGTTCACTCGTGGACCACCAGTCGACAACGAGTGGACGCCGTAAAAAGAAGCGGTGCTGGTCGGGTGCCGGGTGGCTGTAGTGAGCTATGACCCTTATGACCCTAAATCGTTGAGCCGGTGCACGCACGAAAAAGTATCACGTTCCGCCTCAGCCGAGCGTGTAAGCAAGAACGCAATATAGAGGCACGATCGCCATAAACGTCCGCCTTGTCATGCATGTTTCCTTATGACCACCGTCATTGTAACAAGCTGTGTTCTGTTATATTCGACGATTGTTATATTTGACGACCCGGTTAGTCCAGCGGTGCGAAACCACCGTTTGATTCAAAGGGTCGCGGGTTCGATCCCCGCACTGGAACAAATATTTGTATGGCCTACAGATATTTGTTTCGGGTCTGGGTGTTTGTGTATGTGTTGTATGTGTACAACGGCACCCACGACACAGGTTTATACCTACTGTGGGGCTATGAGTGTAAGCGTATTTTATTTTATTTTATTTTTTATTTATTTATATCCAGAACTCAGCTTTATCGTACAATTGTTTTTTTTTATTGGGACCTACAATTTATAATAAACTACCTGATGCAATAAAATCATTAAATGGGAATTTGTTCCGTAGAAAATTGAAAGACCACTTAATTGAAAAAACCTATTACTCTGTAAAGGAATACCTTAATAGTTAAGATACACTAACATAAATAAATTTATAATGGATGTCTGTAAATGTGATTAACCAATCAATATTCTCATCTTTTATTTAATCTTTCATGAGTAAAATTATTGTAAGCAATATTATTTGACATATTTTCTTCATATAATTTTAATTTACTTAAATATTTGTATGGCAGTGTTGGTGAAACGTGGTGGACTAATTATTATTATCACATCATTGTTTGTACCCATTTTTGCACAAATAAACGAGTCGACTTGATTTGATTTGACCATATCACGTATTCAACGATTTTACAAAAAAGAACATTTATTTTAAAGCCATGAAGTGGCAAACAAGCATACCTTTACCATAGATTAATGATGAACACTTTAGCCTATAAACATCTGCATGAAGCTAGAAATTCCGTTGCCACTCCTGAGGCCGAAAGCACACCGCGGACACTCCGCCAAAATTCCATACAAACGCTTATTTTGGTTACCTATTACACAGACATCAATCAGTGACGTGTAGTCACACGTGCACGCACACAGCGTAGCACGTAGGGTTATGGGGCTATGAATTTAGGCCTCGGACCGACAATATAGAAATAGGCCACGAGAAAAATAGGACAATTGATTTCTAATTTTATTGTTCTTTATTTTATTGATATCGGCCAACTGCGGCTCAACAGTGAGACAAATTTCTATTTACCAGTTTCACCCAAATTGGGTGAAGCGCGGCAAATGGGCGGGACGTCGAAGTGTCCATTCTATACGTAGTATTATTACATATTCTCTGCCGAAAGTATCATGCCTCTGTGCCGGAAATTACAGAGCCGTAATGGTAGTAGGCGGCAAGTAGATTAGATAGTACCTACGCCCGCGGGCTCTCACTGGAGCTCTGTCACCAGTGCCTATTTTATTTTCTGAAGTTTAACTTCTCAACTTAGTATGTATCTTCACGCCAGGTCCCTAACGGGGTAGGCAGAGAGTGTAGAGCGCCAGATATCCCGGTTCAGACAAACCTGTCGTGCCTCGTCTACCTTCATCATTCTCTTCATACATGCACGCCGATTCCTAAGACTTTTGACCCCACCATCAGACAGAATTCGACCTATTTGGTCATGGTAGGTCAGCCTTGGTCTTCCTGGGCCTCTGCAACCATCCACATTCGCATTGTATATCTGTTTAGTCATTCGCTCATTCGACATTCTTTCTATATGCCCGAACCATCGGAGCATGCCTTTTTTCATTTTCTTAGTACATTTTCAAAACGTTAAATATTAAGAAATGCAAGTTCATATTACGTCGCGATCGGTCAACTGTTTATAGATATCCGTGCACCGACAGCTGACAGTAATGTCAATATTTGTTCGGTAGCATAGAGCAACACGGGCCACAAGCCGCGGCGGACTGGAGGGGAGTAGCCAAATGCAGGCTTTGCCCTCTATCAAAGTACGAGCAGAGAATATGTACTAATACTACGTATAGAATGGACACTTCGACGTCTCGCCCTATTTCCCCGCCTCACCCAACTTCCTCCCTCTTATGGGCGACGTTTGGTATTCTCTACGTGCTACGCACACAGGTGCACGTGTAAATACACGTCACTGATTGATGTCTGTGTAATAGAGACCAAATTAAGCGTTTGTATGGAATTTTGGCGGAGAGTCCGCGGTGTGATACAAGTACAAGTGTTCCTATGCCTGTCGTCTAGATGTTTAAATGTGTGCGTGAAATTGTTTATGTATTTTGTTAAAGTCAAGGTGTGAGTTTCGTAGTAATAGACGATTTTTGTACTGTGTGTGTATCACACGTGGTTCCCCCACCAAAAAATGACAGACTGTTTTGCATCGGTAATAAACGCTATGGCTACTCCCCTCCGGTCCGCCGCGGCCGGCGGCCCGTGTTGCTCTATGTTCGGTGGTGATGTGACATGTCGATAACGTTGTTTGGTTATCGATAAACGACGGTTAAGGTTACTGATAGCAGAGGAAGGATTAAGTCGTGACGGAAATGGTCGTCACGACAGTAACTTTTCTTGGTCAATAAATTTAAAGTTAACTAACAAACCAGAGTACAAAATGTGTATGAGTTGTCTTCTCTGAGACGTAACTTCACGCCTGTAATCCCCGAAGGGGTAGGCAGTGGTAAATGCGTGCATTCAAGCATACATGCAAACACCGGTTCGCCGGTTACGTTTTGGCCCATGTAACAGGTAGCGAATCTGTTGCCATCTCCGGGCACATTACCAAACTTCGAGGTACTGGGAAATTTCCAGAAAATGATAAAATCCCAATAGAACCAAGGATAAAGGACTTTACACCATTATCTCTGGTAGTCCCCGAACTGTGAATCGTGCCCAGGACCCCAGCGCAGTAGTACAGCTACCACTAGGCTACTAAGGCAGTCAGTCTCTGAGACCTTCATTTTTTTACCTCTATGATAGTTATTACGGGGCCAAACATTACCATCTAACCGGAACACGATAGTGCTGAACACTACCATTTAGCGGCAAGTATATTAGGTAATACGGTGGTGCCTACTTCTGCCCTTTTCATACTGCGCTCAATAAACATGACATGATTTATCTTCACTCCAAGTTTTTACGGGGAGAACAGAATTTTTTTACTTACGTTGGCGGTTCGTCGCGATACGCAATTTGCGAAGGGCAGAGGGCTATGAAGCTTAAATAAAGGTGATGTTGCGAGCTCGGCTCTAGTTCGTACACATCCTCAAAAAATGGGTAAATTAAAGAAGAATCCGAAAAAATACAATTAATTTATTCAAGAATATATTTTAGAGTTACAACCACATTGTATATCTTGGATGTGCTTTTAGCAAGGATGGTAGGTACACCACTGACATAGAAAGAAGAGTGCTTGCTGGGAATTGCATGAATGGAGCGTTGGGTAAGCTACTAGAATCTAAACATCTCAGCCAGCGGGCTCGACTAGCCGTACATAATGCTGTACTTACTCCAACGCTTTTATATGGAAGCGAGAGCTGGGTATGCAGGAAAGAGCATGAAAGTAAGTTGAACGCGGTCGAGATGAGATCTTTGCGCAAGATCTGCGGTGTATCACTCACCGATCGCGTTCGTAATGAAGATGTAAGAAAGAGACTTTGTGTGAATGATAGTATCGGTGTAAAAATGAAAAAAGGCATGCTCCGATGGTTCGGGCATATAGAAAGAATGTCGAATGAGCGAATGACTAAACAGATATACAATGCGAATGTGGATGGTTGCAGAGGCCCAGGAAGACCAAGGCTGACCTACCATGACCAAATAGGTCGAGTTCTGTCTGATTGTGGGGTCAAAAGTCTTAGGAATCGGCGTGCATATATGAAGAGAATGATGAAGGTAGACGAGGCACGAGAGGTTTGTCTGAACCGGGATATCTGGCGATCTACACTCTCGGCCTACCCCGTTAGGGACCTGGTGTGAAGATACATACATACAACCACATTTGATTCAGACGATTTAAAATTTTCAACCATGTTCAACATGGCGGCGATACAGCCGACGCTTGGGATTAACAGTACCTATGTAGATAAAACAAAATTAATGCTATCTGTATCTTACTAGTGCATCACATATAAACAAAAAAACTGTATATCGAATCGATCAATTTAAGAAGTTCCGATTTTTTTTTTTAAATTGGTAATCGATTAGTATCGATTATTAGTGGAATTTGTCAAAATGACGTCGAACGCCATATTCACCATGTTGGTTTTGAGTTGCAATTCTAACTGCAAATAATGTTTTGTAACTGCAAACAAAGCTAAATAAGTGAAAATATGCAGTAAATAAACGTTTTTATATTGATTTTGCCTGTTAATGATATTGTGTACAATACATACAACTGCCTCAGTAGCGTAGTGGTAGCAGGCCACTACTATTACGCTGGAGGTCCTGGGTTCGATTCCCGGGTCGGGGACTATCAGAGATAACGGGTTAAAATCCTTTATCTCTGCCTCTATTGAGATTTTTCCATTTTCTGGAAGTTTCCCAGTACCCCGGAGTTTGGTAATGTGCCCGGAGATGGCAACAGGTTTGCCACCTGTTGTTACATGGGCCAAAACGTAACCGGCGAGTCGTGGGTGTTTGCATGTATGATTGAATGCATGCATTTACCTCTGCCTACCCCTTCGGGGATTACAGGCGTGAAGTTACGTTTTTGTACAATACATGGCCGCAGGTCCATACATTTTTGCAACATCTCTTTTACGTAACTGCCTAAGGGAAGCCTAAGGATTACGTAACTGTCCCCTCCGATTCACGGTTTAGGGCAGAGGTTCCCATTAATTTTTTTTCCAGTATCAGTGGACCATTTATATCACATTCCCATATTTCCTATTTTTATTGACGCCAACGTAGACCCCCATCCAGTGGTCCAGGTGGACCCCTGGGGGTCCACTGGGATGGGAATCACTGGTTTAAGGCGTTGAGTGGGGACACTTAAGACATACTCGTACGTATGGGATTAGGGTTAGGGATAGATCGGGCGCCATACGTCTCTGTCGCTACAAACTTGCCGTGTCTAGCTGTTCTAACAAATTCCATACATCTGCTTATTCCATACATCTCAATATTATAGAGTCAATATTATACTTATATTTAAATGTTAATAAATATTCAAAAAACTATAGGTAGATATAATGTAATTAAAGTTCTAAATTTTGTAAAATGAAAGCATACTAATATAATTTGTAAAGTATCTATATTTAATTATGTAATAAAAATGCTTTCTCTGTCCTCTTTGTACAAATAGCAATGCCCTGACGGGGTGTCACAATATTATATTTAAGATCTCAATATACTCTGATGAATGTGCTGTACTATTGTGAAAAAGCTAATAAATAAATAAATACTCTCTGGTCCCTGGTTTTACACTATTTTACAGTCGCGATGTGGAAATAAATGTTTAATTTCAATTATAAAACATGTCATTCAAAACAAAACATAAATCAACATGTTCATTGTTCAATTTAAATTAATAAATTAATTTGTAAATGTAAACAATTCTCTTTGTTCTATTATGTATGCAATTTAGATACGTAAATTATTAATACAGTTTTAGTGCTTTCTAAGTTTGATAACATACTTGCGATTTTCGTAATATTAGGTAACACACGACCGGATTCGGCCGAAATCGCCGACCAAAGCCGCGCGGACCGCTTCGAACTTGATAAATAATACCGAATTATGTCCGCCGGACTCCTCTACACATGTCTAGATTTGATTCGGAGCGTACAGAATCCGCTGTCTGCTCCGTACCAAATCCGGATGTGTCTTACGACTATTAATATCATAGGCCAACACGAGCCACCGGCCGCGTCGGACCGAAGGGGAGTGGCCATATGCAGGCAGACTTTCCTCTCTGTCAAAGTACAAGCCCAAATGGGCCTATGCCTGTCGCCTAGAAGTTTAAATGTGTGCGTGCAATTCTTTATGGTTTTTTGATAAAGTCAAAGTGAGAGATTCGTAGTTATAGACGATTATTGTAGTGTGTGTATCACACGCATTTACCCCTCGGAAAAAATGACAGACTGCTTTGCATCGGTAATAAACGCTATGGCTACTCCCCTCCGGTCTGTAAATGTTTTAAAATGCTATGCTTGGAATTTCCCTGCGAGATCGAATTAGAAATGAGGAGATCCTCATGAGAACCAAAGTAAACGACGTAGCTCACCGAAGAGCGAAACTCAAGTGGCAGTGGGCAGGCACATAGCTGGAAGAATTGACGGCCGTTTGGATAGAAGAGTTCTTGAATGGCAACCACTTACCAGAAGACTGCGCTTGGTGCGGCTGAACACGTTTACTGCTGAACAAAAGCCTTACCTATAAATGCCCAACAGTGTTGTGCGTCATTAGGGAAAATTATGCCATATTCCCAACAACGTACTACTTATTTTATTTTAAAGAAAAATGGAAAGAAAAATTTGACTTCAGGCGAGACTCGAACTCGTGGCCTACTGGGAATCTAGTGTGTGTGTGTGTTAATGCGAAATAATATAAAAACAATTATTAAGGGTAAAAGCGACTTCTTTACGATATTCAATAAACTGAAAATAGCATAAATTAAAATAGGCGGATGCCTTTCCCGGAGTCCCACATAACCCACCCCCGCTCCCCAAGGGTGGATATGCGTAACGCATTTTCCCGTGCTAAAAAAAAAATGATTAGGTATTTAGCAGAGAATATGTAATAATACTACGTATAGTATAGTAATGGACACTTCTTTGGATTTCCGCGCCTCACCCAACCTCCTCCCCTCTTATGGGAGACGTTTGGTATTCTCGACATGCTACGCGTACAGCACGTGTAAATACACGTCACTGATTGATGTCTGCGTAATAGAGACCAAATTAAGCGTTTGTATGGAATTTTGGCGGAGTGTCCGCGGTGTGCCTTTAGTCGCAGAGTCGCTAATGCAACACCAACCTAACGTGACCCGTCACGGGTCAAGCATCAGCGTGTAAACATACGTATTTGTCATTACGCCAACAATTAATTATAACTTATGACCCATAATTCACTGCTGTAAACTTGAACTATTCACTTGTATATGAAGCATGATAAATGGTATAACTACCGGCAGGCTTATTATTAACTCAAAACTCATTCCATCGAAGTGAAAGCGATTATTTATAGAAAGAAAAAAAATAAACAGATACGGTCACGGAACCATGAGGCGAAATTTTCAAAAAATTCCAATTTGGTTTTGACTAGCTTGTATTAACCGCTTCAGTAGCTTAGTGGTAGCAGGCCACTACTGCTACGCTGGGGTCCTGGGTTCGATTCCTGGGTCGGGCTATATTAATGATAACGGTGTAAAATCCTTTGTCTCTGGTTCTATTGGGATATTTCCATTTTCTGGAAGTTTCCCAGTAGGTTACCTCGAAGTTTGATAATGTGCCCGGAGACTCGACTGGCGCACGTGTCTCTCCCCTTTTTGGGGGGACGCCTGGAGCTTACTCCACCACTCTGCTCCAATGCGGGTTGGTGCAGATACGGGTTAGTAGCCAACCCGCTGTCGGATGTTTTCAAACCACCCATAAGGCCTCCGACAAGGTTTAACGACTACTATCTATCGATAGCAACCGGGACCGACGGCTTAACGTGCCCTCCGAAACACGGAAACGCGCATTTTAATTTGCCACTAGCGGTCACCTATCACACACACGACTGCGCCCGTATCACTTAACCGAGTAGATCTCGCTTACGATCTACACCAGCCGCGGGGCCATGTCGACTACTTTGGTTGTAATGCGAATATCCTCATTTCTGATCCGATTTTGCAGGGAAACACCATCTCGCGTCGCCTCTCTATTGGCCTGTACATGACCTTAAGTCTTATTATAAAGCAATAAATCTTCTCCTGATACGAGCTTGCTCCTTGGTCAAACACATTCGTCTTGAGAAACTTCAGTAAATTGGACGAGAAGATGTATCGTTGCTTCCCGAATTTTGTTGAACATAGTTGGGTTCGGCGATTGACCTCTCTCTCGAACTTGGACTTAACTACAAGACATCGTCGTCTGTAATTCCTCAACCATTTTTACTGGTGGTAGAGCTCCAGTGACGGAGCTCGCGGGCGTAGGCACCACCGCATTACCTGATTTACTTGCCGCTAAATGGCAGTGTTCAGCACTATCGTGTTCCGGTCAGGTGGTAATGTACGGCCCTGTAATTTCCGGCACAGAGGCATAACACCTTAGACCTCAAGAGTGGTAACGCATTTGCATTTTCACCTTGGTCTTTGTGTGGGTGTCTATAGGCTGCAGTCATCACTTAACATCAATGTGAACTGCATGCTTGTTTGCCACTTCAATTACATAAAAAAAAATAATAATAATAGGAGTGTAAAACGAACATTTAATATGATCTTCATCTTGTCCATGTTCATGTTTGACGACCCAGTTAGTCCAGCGGTGTGAGATGACCGTTTGATTCGAAGGGTCGCGGGTTCGATCCCCGCACCGGCACAAATATTTGTATGGCCTACAGATATTTGTTTCGGGTCTGGGTGTTTGTGTATGTGTTGTATGTGTACAACGGCACCCACGACACAGGTTTATACCTACTGTGGGGCTGTGAGTGTAAGCGTATTTTATTTATTTTATTTATGTGACCCTTCTGAGGCCACGAGCACTGTGGCAAGGTCTTCCAGAGTCTTGAACGTCTACAAGCGTGAACGCAAAGATATTTTCTTATAATATCTTTGCGTGAACGTATAAGATTGATCACTACAGCCTTATACAAGAGACGTTCAATTTTTTTTTCACTATTACGAAGCTTTAGTTCTGGCTATTAGAAGTAAAAAGGTATAAAATCCTTATCTAACTAATATTTATCTATCTATTTTTTTTTCAGTACCTCGGAATTTAGTAATGTGCCCGAAGTTGACAACAGGCTCGCCACCTGTTACATGGGACAATACGTATGGTGAATCATTTGCATGTATGCTTGAATGCATGTTTTTACCTCTGCCTACCCCTTCAGGGATAACAGGCATGAAATTACGTTTATTTTGTAGAGGGAGCTAATTACGCTTCTAGTAACGCCCACATGAAAATGCACGCTTAACGACATACACAAAAAGTTAAGCGTGGTTCCAAACATAAATTGAAAGGAACTTTACCTAATTACAAAAAGCAAAAGCTTTTATCTTCAAATCATAGATTATAGTCCTATCAAACACAACCGCATTCACTTATAAATTAGTACGTCATCGAACAAACCCAATTTAGATAAGAATCCGATAACAAACGTGTTCAAATTAGGAAGATACCCGAATATATATGTAATTAACAACTCCGGTCCGAACATGATTCCCTGGCGCACCCTGTGATAAATCAAAGGGAAAGACCACATTAAAATATGTGACTACAAGATAAAAGGCGTCTCGTATATCATAGTTAAATAGATTTTTAAACGTGTTCCTAACTAATAAATTGAGATTATAATTTTTGATAAATATCGTGATTTGTTTTGTCAAAAGCTTTAGATGGATTTGAGTCGGCTTTGAATAATTGACAATTCTTTATAGTTTCTCATTTTTTTAGATAGTGTGTCGTTTATCGTGGCTTAATTCTAGTAGGGATTTAAAAAAAATGTAGATTAAGATTGTACATATTATAAGTATTTAGCATGTTTAGGAAATTTAAAGAAAATAATCTATTCTACTTAAATCGGTGCCTTGGCTTTTAACTTTTGTTTTTAGTTTTCCTACGCATCTGAAATCGATCTCATGGGGCGTATAATGTATCTCGATTAACACGATTTTGATAGCCACTTCAATTCAATTCAATTCAAATCATTTATTGCTTGCCACAAGAATATTACAAGTTATCTTAAACTATAACTTAAATAATATTGCCTATGACACCCCGCAGGGGCATCGCAAATTCGGAGGATGACGATTATATATCATTAAATAACATAAAAAATTGAATTACACTACATTACATTTTACATTAATTAATTAATTCTATATAATACGAGTATGTTGTCTTCCTATCTTCTTATATCAATTATTATCATTTAAGAATTCGTTGCTACTATAGTAGCATTTATCTAATAGAAAATTTTTCATTTGTCTAATAAAAGTTCCCGGTTTTTCTATATTTTTTATATGATTTGGAATTTTGTTATATATATTGATCACCACTGAGTGTGGCCCTGTTGAAAATAATTTTAGTTTTCTAAATTCGGATTTCAATTTATTCTGAGTGCGGTCATTTCTACGAGTCGTTTCGACCGGTGAAAATAAGTGATAATGTTTTTTTACGAATTTACAACATTCTAAAATGTACAAAGAAGTAAGAGTGAGGATTCTATGTTTTATAAAATGGGTCTTACATGACTCCATCCCATCAATATTAGTCAAAATTCGGATACATCTTTTTTGTAGCACAAATTATGATGGCTGTATAGTTTCCCCATAAGACTATGCATAACTTAATCTAGAGTGGGCGTATGCATAATAAGCAGATAGTGCTGTATCAAAGCTACTGACTTTCTTTAGATGTTTAAATGCGTAGATAAAAGATGACAATTTGTCAGCTTCTTTTTGGATATGCGCCTTCCAGTTAATATCTTTATCAACCTCGACACCTAATAGTGTAGCAGATGCAACCGTCTCTATATTTAAATTATTATATTTAAAAGCGATTTGAAGTGACTTTTTTGATACGGTTTGAATTCAATCAGTTTTGTTTTATTTAGGTTTAATTCTAAATTATGTAGGTCCAAAAATTCGCAATTTTTTTTTAGGATGGAACTGAGTTTGCTATTTAATTCTGTTGTATTGGAGACGGGTAACAGGACGGAGACATCATCAGCAAAAATTTGCATCACATTGTTGTTTTAACGTAATATGATAATTAACATCATTTTTGGAAAACTGCAATGTAATACAAAGAACACAATAACAGGAGACCCTGTTATTGTATTCTGTAACTCAATGGCCATCAATTTTAAAGACACTTTGTAAAATATTGCAGCATTGTACCTCTTAACCCGCGTGAGAAAATCAATTGTATTTTTCACCCAGCATCACTATGGCCACTGTGAATTTGTATATTCATATTTTTAATTTGGATGCTTGGAAATGCTCAACGGTCCGATTCGCGCGTTCATTCCTGCCCAGAACGTGCAAATTGTGTAACGAACTTCCCTCTGAGGTGTTCCCACCACGCAACCATATGGGGTTCTTCAAAACTGTCGTCAATAGAATCGTCGGTCCACCTCGCGCCTGCCCCAACGGCGGTCAGTTCTTCTAGCTATGTGCCCTCCGTACTGCCGCTTGTGTTTCGCTATTCGGTGGGCTATGTCGATTACTTTGTTTCTCAACCGGATGAGGGCGGCCCAGGAACGTTCGTTGTGGCAATCTTTATGGAGAGGCTTGTGTCCACCAGTGGCTGTCTTTTGATATCGATCTATGATGATGCTGTAACATAAGTAGAGAATATGTAATACGTATGGAATGGACACTTCGACGTCCCGCCCGATCTCTCCGCCTCACCCAACCTCCTCCCCTCTTATGGGCGACGTTTGGTATTCTCTACGTGCTACGCACACAGGTGCACGTGTAAATACACGTCACTGATTGATGTCTGTGTAATAGAGACCAAATTAAGCGTTTGTATGGAATTTTGTAAAAGTGTCCGCGGTGTGAGATAAGCAAGGTTTAGCTTTTCACCCAGTCGTACCTCTTCATCTGATGCCTGTGAATATATTTAAACTTTCCAGCCGTAGCAATTAAGTTATATATTTAACAAGACTTGTAAACGAAGACAGGATTTTAATCTCAAGCGTGCCGCGTCCCAGTGAGATGTATTTACGGATATTTACATAAGATGCGAAAGCGACAGCTTCCTTTCGTGTGGCGGAATCTGTCTGAGAGATTAATGGTGATGGTTGTTGTATTTTGATTCAATGAATGGAGTGATTAATTTGTGAGTGAACTTATTGAGTGAACCTTTCGATTTTGCCGCTCTCACATAACCGCTTAGCACATTTCAAAACTATTTTTTTTTACAAAATGGCTGTCGCGCACGTATTCGACAATCGCGATGAAATTTGAAGAGTTCCCGCGATTTCTCCAGGATCCCATCATCACATCTTGACATGGTTGCAATGGGACCACCTGACTCTTTCAAACAAAAAAAAAAGGCGCTCGCGGGGCAATCGCGCGTAACGCCTCAACTATCGTGTTACACTTCATTTTACTCCTCATAAAAAACTATAAATTGGGAATACTGATTAATTGGCCCTGTAATTTCTGTACAGAGGTATTGTATATTTGTTATTTATGGTATTATATATTTATATTTATTTATTAACACATTATTTATTATTATTGTTATATGATAATACAGTATTTTATTTATCTATACTTATAATAAAACTGTAGAAGTGAAAATTCTGTACATTAAAAATATTGAAAAAATAAATACCAGGGGATGTTAATAGATCGATAGCGAACCCAAATATGTGATTAGAAAATTTTTTGTCTGTCTGTCTGTCTGTTTGTTCAAGCATCACACAAAATGTACAGGTCCGATTACAATGAAACTTGGTATGATTATACTTTAACCTTTGGCGCACAACACTGGGTACTTTTTATCCCGGAAAAATGTCTTTTTGTCTGTGTGTTTGTCCACCCTAATTTCAGAAACGCCTTATTCGGTTTGCTGTTTTCACTAATATATTGTGGCAAGTTTCACATAATATTTAGTGTTTGTTTCATGTGAATCGGTTCAGAAATAAAAAAGTTATGTCAATTTAAAAAATCATATCGAATATTTTTAAGCTATTCTGTATCTTAGTTCTATCTTTTAGGGGATTTCGTACCTAAAAGGTAAAAACGGACCGGATTAGACCGGTAGTTACGGATTACTAATCCTCCGCTGTCTGTCTGTCTGTCCGTCCGTCCGTCTGTTTGTTACCAGGCTGTATCTCATAAATAGTGATAGCTAGAAAGCTAATATTTTCATTAATTATGTATTTCTGTTACCGATATAAAAACAAAATGAATTATACAAAATAAGAAAATGAAAATGTCAGGGGGCAATTGCTCGGTATTAATATTTAACGGTACATCGCAAGTAGACGTTTAAAATTTTCACATAACTTTTAGGTATTATTTGGTGGTGTTAGTGGTGTTGGTGGCATTGGTGGTGTTGGTAGTGGTGGTGGTGGTGGCATTGGTGGCGTTAGTGGGTTTGGTCATTGATGTCGTTGGTAGCATAGGTGTTGTTGGTGACTCTGGTGGCGGTGTTGATGGCGTTGGTGGTGGTGGTGGTGATGGTTTTTAGTCGCGATGGAGGCATTAGTGGCGTTGGTGTCGTTAGTGGTGTTGTTGGTAGTTTTGGAGGCATTGGTTTTGGTGGTGGTGGTGTTGGTGGTGGTGGTGGTGGTGGTGGTGGTGGTGGTGACGACGGTGGTGATGGTGGTGGTAGTGTTCAAGTAGTGTTGGTGGAATTAGTGGTTAAAAATGCACAACGTTAATATTCAATTTTTCACATCCGCCATTATGAACCTAAGCACAAACATTACATGTCATATTTGCTGCCACAGATCTACGGTAGACTCGATCGAAACCTATTACGGCATTAAGTCCGCCTTATGTGCTTACATTGTGCATTAAAGCTTAAATAAATAAATAACACCTTAGGCCTCAGGAGTGGTAACGCATTTGCATTTTGACTTTGGTCTTTGTGTGGGTGTCTATAGGCTGCAGTCATCACTTAACATCAATGTGAACTGCATGCTTGTTTGCCACTTCCATAACATTAAAAAAACTATATTAAACTCCTTTTGTGTATGTTAAAAAATAGCATATATTATAAAGCGGCACGACGTTTGCCGGGTCCATAGAGCAACACCGAAGGGGAGTAGCCATATGCAGGCTTTCCCCTCTGTCAAAGTGCAAGCCCAAATGGGCCTATACCTATCGCCTAGATGATAGATCATGGTGTGAGTTTCGTAGTAATAGGCGATTTTTGTAGTGTGCGTGTGTGTCGCACGCATTTCCCCCCGGAAAAATGACAGACTGTTTTGCATCGGTAATAAACGCTATGGCTACTCCCCTCCGGTCCGGCGCGGCCGGTGGCCCGTGTTGCTCTATGTTCTCACATAACCGCTTAGTACATTTCAAAATTCAAATGTTTTATTTCAAATTTGTAGACCACAAGGACTCTTTTGATTTGCCAGGTTAGACCATTTGATTTGCCACCTTTAGTGAATGACTTATAATAATCCAATTGGTATATATAGTTACCAATTTATAAATAATAGTTAACATCAATGTGAACTGCATGATTGTTTGCCACTTCCATCACATAAAAAAAATGTATAATACTCTTTTTTTTTTGTGTTTCTTAAATATAGCATATATTTTATAGCGTCACGACGTTCGCCGGGTCAGTTAGTATATTATAAAAAACGACCAACCAATTTCGAAATATCCAGAGACAAGAGGAAGACAAAATTGATCGATCACTCAAGCTAAATAGGGTTAAATGAGGTCACATCTTAGATAAGTGAATAAAACATGCTTCTATTGAAGATATAATAGATTCCTATAATGAATTACTGGTCGCTTATGTCCGGTGTATGAGGCTTTTGGGGTTCTCGACAACAGATTTTAGAGTTCCGTTTTGAAAATGAAAAACGGAACCTTATGTAGGATCACTTACCTACTTGTCTAGAGGCACACCGCGGACACTCCGCCAAAATTCCATACAAACGCTTAATTTGGTCTCTATTACACAGACATCAATCAGTGACGTGTATTTACACGCGCACCTGTGTGCGTAGCACGTACAAAATACCAACCGTCGCCCATAAGAGGAGTGGAGGTTGGATGATGCGGGGTGATCGGGCGGGACGTCGAAGTGTCCATTCTATACGTAGTATTATTACATATTCTCTATTTTATTTAAAGAAAAATGGAAAGAAAAATTTGACTTCAGACGAGACTCGAACTCGCGGCCTACTGGGAATCTAGTCCAGCCGCTCTTCCAATTGAGTTACTGAAGCCCTGCCCGATTTGTCAAATCTTTCCTTCACATTTATTGCATTGCTTTATGGTAGAAGCAGCGCCATCTATTGCCAACTATGCTAGTTAGGCATTGGTCATTGTGGTGTCTATAGGCTGCCGTCATCACTTAACATCAACGTGAACTGCATGCTTGTTTGTTGCCTTGGTTAGGTACATAAAAAAAGAAAAAACGACATACATTAGTCAGTATTAAAATTCAAATAGAGCTTACGCCGGGAATATGGTTGTCACCTATAATGTTAAAAACCAGTATTATAAAAAACGTAACTTCACGCCTGTAATCCCCGAAGGGGTAGGCAGAGGTAAATGCATGCATTCAAGCATACATGCAAACACCCACGATTCGCCGGTTACGTTTTGGCCCATGTAACAGGTGGCGAGCCTGTTGACATCTCCGGGCACATTACCAAACTTTGAGGTACTGGGAAATTTCCAGAAAATGGAAAAATCCCAATAGAACCAGAGATAAAGGCTTTTTCACCATTATCTCTGATAACCCCCTACCCGGGAATCGAACCCAGGACCTCAGCGTAGTAGTAGTGGCCTGCTACCACTAGGCTACCGAGGCAGTTCTATACTCATTGAAATAAAACTATTTTTACGGATTTATCTCGCGTATATCATTCATTCAATCATTTTAGTTTAATATACGCGAGATAAATCCGTAAAATTAGTTTTATTTCAATGAGTGTAGCTCGCGAAAACCTAAGAACATATCAGTATTGTACTGTTTTTGACTACATTATTTATTTATTTATAAACGTTTTCACAATAATACAGTACATTCATAAGAGTAAATTAAGATCTTAAATATGATATTGTGTCACCCCGTTGGGGCATTGCTATTTGTGCAAAGAGGACAAAGAGTGCTTTTTTATAACGTAATCTATAATATAAAAATAAGTCGGGTTTTCCTTCCTGACGCTATAACTCCAGAACGCATGAACCGATTTCCACGGTTTTGCATTCGTTGGAAAGGTCTCGGGCTCCGTGAGGTTTATAGCAAAGATTAAATTCAGGATTATAAAACGACATCCACGCGGGCGAAGCCGCGGGCAACAGCTAGTTATATATAGTTTACAAATTATATTAGTATGTTTTCATTTTACAGAACCTAAATAACATTATATCTACTTATAGTTATTTGAATATTTTTTAACATTTATATATAAGTGTATCTACGTATCTACGATTATTTTAATGTTGTGTCTCCTACTAAATGTAATATATCATATTATTCATTATTCATTATACTTTTTACTGTTGAACAAAAATAAAGTAAGTACATAAGCAAAAATAATGTTTTCAACATCAAAATGCTTAACACTGTAAGTTAGAATTTAGTAAATTAATAGACGTGCCAAAAGCCATATGAATATGTAAGTGAATCAAATACTGTTTTTATATTATTTCGCATTAACACATGCTTGTGAAATATATTTTACCACTAGCATAGTTGGTAATAGATGGCGCTACTGCCACCATAAAGCAATGCAATAGATGTGAAGGAAAGATTTGACAAATCGGGCAGGGCTTCAGTAGCTCAATTGGAAGAGCGGCTGGACTAGATTCCCAGTAGGTCGCGAGTTCGAGTCTCGCCTGAAGTCAAATTTTCTTTCCATTTTTCTTTAAAAATAAAAAATGAATCAAATACTGTTAATTTTTCTAAAATACTCTTTATAATTCATCTCAGACAAAATACATAATACTTTATAAATAAACTTTATAAATAAGCGCCCCTCCCCGGCTTCGCGCTGGTGCAATGTTACCTACCCTCTCCTATTCGTCTTAGCGTTATGGTTATTGATATAGCCTAAAGCCTTCCTCGATATCTTTTATAGTTTAGGCAGCGTACGCAAAATAAGTAAACTTTTCTAATTGATTTTTTACACCTTGTCTCCGAAAAACCCAAATATCTTACGGTGTTCAACTCCATGTGTAATTTAACTTCGAAGTGTTCCGCTAGATGGCACTATGCAATAGTTGATCCGCGCTGTACAGATTTTTTCCCTTTTTAATATGTATGAACTGCAATCAATAAAACGGTTGGTTTTTGCGAATACCATTCAGGCCTTTTATTCATTTATATAAGGTGACCCCAATGTGAGTGGTACGTGAAGTAGACCTGAGTCGATCACTCCTTCGTCGGGATTCGGGTCGATCGCGACCCATTGACAAAGTGATCGAGTCTAAATGACTCGATCGTTTGGGTCATTTGGGTCGCGACTCGTTTTCGCTCAAACGTATACTGTAGCTCATGATTCTCGTGATTCGAGACCCATCTGATAAGGATGCGAGACTTGAGATCGCGATCCACACATTATGTCGCTGGCTATTTTTCATTTTAATACATTTCAATTAATTATCACTATAATTTCATTCTTAAATTTTATAGGTATATAGCATAAATTTTACAATTAGATGACATGGTGCAGGGGATTGATCGATAAAACTGTAAACAAACTGAAGTGTACCTTATGCTTAATGTGATAGAGTTCACGAGAAACAAAGTACCCAATGACCCAAAGGACCCAAATGATCGACTTTTTTTGTACGTCACGACCCGATCACTCGTGTTTGGATCGTGATTCTATCGCTCGCGATCGACTCAGGTCTGACGTGAAGTGGTGTGCGAGTGCGGCATTATACATACGGAAACACCAATTTTTTACAAAATAAAATATAGCCTATGTTACCCGTGGATAATGTAGCTTTCGAATAGTGAAAGAATTTTTAAAATCAGTCCAGTAGTTTATGAGTCTATTCAATACAACCAAACAAACAAAGTTTTCCTCTTTATACGTAATATTAGTACAGATAATACTTTATCTTTACCTATTTCTCGTATAATAAGTTGGCAACCCTAGCCGCGAGCCACATCAGCCTGAAGCAAGCTCAATCAATTGTCACGAATGAATCACTAAACAGGACATTGCTTTCAAAGGTTTTTAATCCCCTCCACACATCCCCGGTTTGTGTTGGGGGACTATTCTTAGAGAACGCTTCCGAAATCACAAATTAAATTAGAAAAAAACCGGTTAAGTGCGTGTCGGGCCACGCGCAGTGTAGGGTTCCGTAGTTTTTAGGTTTATTATTATTATTATTTATTAAGAAAAGTTACAAAAACAATTTAAATGTAGCTACAAAAATGCCACAAAACCCTTAGGTAATGGGTTTGTCCTGGCACCTTTACATTCGAAGCTCTAATACTATATAATATACTATATAAATATTCGAAGCTCTAATACTATTGAAACATATCTTTAAAGCTAATTAGGTATATTACAATATTCTCGAGACCGATATAAAATTTAACAAGGATAAGCTAATTAGTTATCTACAGAACCTTAAAAATATATACTTAACACTAAGATAATAAGTTTGATTAATGTAATGAAAAAAATAAATATTTTCTATGGAGTTCAAAATTTTCGAGTATTATATTTGGTCGACTATTACTCGCAAACTAGTAAAAGCCAATTTAAGTGTGATAGTTTTCCTTTTAATTTCGTTATATGTAGCTACTATTGCCGTAACGTTTGAATTTCCAACAACAACCGTTTAGTTTGCAGTGGGGGGGGGGACACTTGACTCTAACGAAAATTGGCACTTTAAAGCTTAATAAGTCACGAACAGTTAACTAAATCGAAAAATGATATTAGCGCACCTATAACATTTTTAAAAGATGCCACACTATATAGAAAACGAAAAATAAAAAAATTGTCCTCCCGTTACAGCTAGGGACCCTTACCCTATATAATACCCTTAATAAAAGAAAATATATATATTAATACCCTTAATAAAAGAAAATATCATGTTTCATGTTCATGAAAATGTCCTTCACGGACAGACATCTCGAAACTATAGGGGTTCCTTGTTTACTACGAAACTCTAAAAATTGTCTCCAAATACAAGTCGGGATGCGTATCTGTATAGAAGTATAGATGAATCGCGCATGGCCCCGCGGCTTGTAGATCGTAAGCGATCTACTCGGTTAAGCACTACGGGCGCGGTCGGGTAGTGTGATGGGTGACCGCCAGTGGCAAATGAAATGCGCGTATCCGTGCTTCGGAGGGAACGTTAAGCCGTCGGTCCCGGTTGCTATCGATAGATAGCAGTCGTTAAACCTTGTCGGAGGCCTTATGGGCGGTTTGAAAACATCCGACAGCGGGTTGGCCAGTAACCCACCCACCTCCACCAATCCGCATTGGAGCAGCGTGGTGGAGTAAGCTCCAAGCCTCCAACCAAAAAGGGGAGAGACTCGTGCCCAGCAGTGGGACGTATAATGGGTTGCCATTTTTATTATTATTATAAATGAATACATGATGCACGGAACGACTGAATAGACCCCCTAAACGTTATTTGCATTAGTATTGAATAGGGTTATTTGATTAGAAATTTGAATTTTTAATTGTCGACACGTGTTGAAATTTAATCCTCACAATTTGTATAAGTTTTTTATACGTAATTGTAGTATATTTATAAACTTGTTTTTTTTTATGTAACGTAAGTAATAAAAAAAATAAAAAATAAAATACGCTTACACTCACAGCTCCACATTAGGTATTATAATATAAACCTGTGTTGTGGATGCCGTTGTACACATACAACACACACACAAACACCCAGACCCGAAACAAATATCTGTAGGCCATACAAATATTTGTTCCGGTGCGAGGATCGAACCCGCGACCCTTCGAATCAAACGATTGTTTCGCACCGCTGGACTAACCGGGTCGTCAAATACGGAGTGAGGATAGTGGCAAACAAGCATGCAGTTGACATGGATGTTAAATGATGACTGCAGCCTATAGACTGCACAAAAGCTAGAGGTCAAAATGAAGATGCGTTGCCACCCCTGATACCTTGGTTTGTTATGTCTCTGTGACAGAAATTACGGGGCTGTGTATTACAATCTAACTGGCACGGTATAAAGCTGAACATAATTTTCCTATAAACTATGTTTTATGATAAAACGCGAGTAAAACGCGCGCCTCATTGAAAATATTTCAAAGTTAAAAAAAAAGACGTGTGGCACTCGGGGACTGCCGCGGTAAAGCTATTGCATTTACATAATTATATAAAATTATGCAAAACAAAATAAAATGCAAATAAAAGAAAAAAAAATAGAAAAATGAAACAATATTTTTTTATTAATCATGCGAAACAAAATAAAATGCAAATAAAAGAAAAAAAAATAGAAAAATGAAACAATATTTTTTTATTAATCATGCGAAACAAAATAAAATGCAAATAAAAGAAAAAAAAAATAGAAAAATGAAACAATTATTTTCTATTAGTATTTACCACTATTTAAATATTGAATGGAAAAACTAACAATAAAAATAAATGAACAAAAACAATCTTGGCGGCGGTGGGTTTCGAACCAACGCCTCCGAAGAGACTGATGCCTTAAACCAGCGCCTAGATCGCTCGACCACGCTACCCACGAGGTCGGACGGCGAAATTATACATGACTTTCTTTAAATGAGTTTAAAATTTGTAATTCGGAGCGTCCGGTTTTTGGCGTTACGTAATTTCTGAATTCGGTCCCCGCGCTCAAGGCCCGCGATAGAAGCTATGCAATAGCTTAACTGTCATAAATAGTTTTTAAGAGATTAAAGAAAAAATGAAAAGAAAAATTTTACTTCAGTCTAGAATTGAACCTACTTCGTCACATGTTTTATATATAGCGAGAAAGGCCTCACTGTAAGGATAAATAATATTAAAAAACTAGTTTTTTAGAATTGTAATATTTTGGTAGTGTTCAACACTATCGTGTTCCGGTCAGGTGGTAATGTACGGCCCTGTAATTTCCGGCACAGAGGCATAACACCTTAGGCCTCAGAAGTGGTAACGCATCTGCATTTTGACCTTGGTTTTTGTGTGGGTGTCTATAGGCTACAGTCATCACTTGTGAACAATGTGAACTGCATGCTTGCTTGCCACTTCTACTACATAAAAAAATATTTTCTTTTCGCAAAACCACATGCAAATGAACTTTAGAAATGAAAGAAAAAAATTTACTTCGGGCAGGAATCGAACCTGCGAGCTCAGGGTAACCAGTACAGCCGCTTTACCACTAAGCTACCGAAGTTACACGAAGATTGAAGAAGAAACATTTTATTTAGGGAAAGAATCGAACCTCCATCTAGTCCGTCTCAGGACGCTTCACCACTAAGCTACCGTAGCTCATGTCCCAGCGTCGAATTTATCTTTCCGTTTTTTTGATTACCAAAAAACATGTATTTTTAATTCTAATATTGTACTTTACATCAGTATGCACTCCGTTATCAAATATTTGTGAAATGCCGACACGATATCGCACCCCAAGTTAAATTAGTGATGTACATTTGTATCGATAAATTATGGGAATACAGATTTGCTGCTAAGTTTACGGGCATTTCGAAATTGAATGCTTGCGTTGGTGGCGTTAGTTGCGTTAGTGGCTTTGGTGTCATTGGTGTCGTTGGTGGCGTAGGTATTGTTGGTGACTCTGGTGGCGGTGTTGATGGCGTTGGTGGTGGTGGTGATGGTTTTTAGTCGCGATGGAGGCATTAGTGGCGTTCGTGACATTGGTGGTGTTGTTGGTAGTTTTGGTGGCATTGGTGGCATAGGTGTTTGGTGATGTTGGTGTTGGTGGTGGCGTTGATAGCGTTAGTGCCGTTTGTGGTGGTAGCGGTGACAGTGGTGGTGGTGATCGTGGTGGTGGTGACGATGGTGGTGATGGTGGTGGTAGAGTTGATGACATTAGTGGTTAAAAATGCACAATGTTAATATTCAATTTTAACATCCGCCATTATGGACCTAAGCACAGACATTATATGTCATTATTTCGGCCACAGATCTACGGTAGACTCGATCGAAACCTATTTACAATTAAAGATCGTACAAAATTAATTATTCTGAGTCAAGAACATGTATCCGCAAAATTCGTATCTTTTGATAATTCCTGAAATAAAAACAATAATTTTATAAATTCAAATGTCAATTGCCCGCCATTATGACGTACACTTTTTATTTTGATGTATTACCGAAACTGGACAGGCCATGCAATTTTCAAAAATCAATTGCTATTTGTTTACTTTCGCTAAAACTCTAGTGTATTTTTTAATCTTTACTTTAAAGCGATACGAAGTTCGCCGGGCCAGCAAATTTTATATAAATCTTGTTGTTCTTAACAGCGAGCTAGATTGAGTTTTTTTGATAAGTTAGTGGCAAACAATCATACAGTTCACATTGATTTTAAATGATCACTGCAGCCTATAGACACCTTACACTAAGACCAAGATCAAAACACAGATACGTTACCACTCCTGAGGCCTAAGGTGTTATGCCCCTGTACCGGAAAAGCACAGGGCCGTACATTACCACCTGACCGGAACACGATAGCGCTGAACTACCATTTAGCGGCAAGTATATTAGGTAATGCGGTGGTGCCTACGACCGCGAGCTCCATCATTGGAGCTCTACCAGTAAAATGTGACCAACCAATGTATACCAGTAGTATCGATATATCGACAAGTCATCGCGAACATCACTGATACGGTAGCACGTGTGCCCACCCTTCGTTAAGGGTAGCAAGGGGTCAGAGATCGTAATAGTGCTTCACTAGTCCAGTTACAGATAAATTGTGGAATCTAGGGTTTTAATAATAATAATACTCTTTATTGTACACTCAACAGAATCACAAAACAGAAATAATACATGGACAGTAAATACAACGGGCGGCCTTATCGCTTCCAGCGATTTCTTCCAGGCAACCATAATTTAACAGAAATTCGCTTAGGAAGAAGTAGGGATGTACAAATTAAAGCTAAGAAAAAAAAAAAAAATAAGTACATGCTAAAATTAAACAGTGTGTGACATGACAATGATAGAATAGCGGTGAAGGGAAAAATACATAATAAGAAAAATAAATACAGTGACAACAGTTGAGACAAAATTAATCAAAAGATAGATAGTGGTCCTTGACCAGGGACTTAAATGATGTTAAAGTTTGGGCACTCCTTATTAATAATGTTTTAATGCAGGGCTTAGTTATAAGCGTTATTATATATCTATACTTATTATAAAACACAGTCCAACGCCGCGTCTGTCTGTCTGTTAGCGATATACTCAAGGACTACTGTACGGCAAGTAGATAAGGTAATGCGATGTTGCCTACGCTCGCGAGCTCCGTCACTGAAAGCTCTATCACCAGTAAAAATTATCTAAAATAAATGAATTACACACGCTTACACGCTTACACTCCCAGCCTCACAGTAGGTATAAACCTGTGTCATGGGTGCCGTTGTACACATACAACAAACACCTAAACCCGAAACAAATATCTGTAAGCCTTACAAATATTTGTCCCGGTGCGGGGATCGAACCCGCGACCCTTCGAATCAAACGGTCATCTCACACCGCTGGACTAACCGGGTCGTCAATAATAGACTGAATTGATAAAATACCGATTAATCGTACCAACTTTAACCGTACTCTACCTACCCCTTCAGTAAAAACAGGCGTATAATAATGGCAACCCATTATACGTCCCACTACTGGGCACGAGTCTCTACCTTTTTTTTTGTGGGGAGGCCTGGAGCTTACTCCACCACGCTGCTCCAATGCGGATTGGTGGAGGTGGGTGGGTTAGTGACCAACCCACTGTCGGATGTTTTCAAACCGCCCATAAGGCCTCCGACGAGGCTTAACGACTGCTATCTATCGATAGCAACCGGGACCGACGGTTTCACGTGCCATCCGAAGCACGGAAACGCGCATTTAATTTGCCACTAGCGGACACCCCTCACACTACCCGACCGCGCCCGTAGTCCTTTACCGAGTAGATCGCTTACGATCTACACCAACCGCGGGGCCATGCCCGCTTCAGAAACAGGCGTGAAATCACATAATTAATACGCTTGCAAATAACTCCAATGTTTAAACCGGATAAACAAAATGGTTCCCGCGAACATCAAACTGTTAGTGTGTGCTCGCTAAGTGAGTTAGTACTCCTTTACCATATTACACCCACTAATACAGTTTCGTAATCTGGTTTGGAATGAAGACGTGGCTTCTGAGAGTATAGATAAACTGCCTCAGTAGCCTAGTGGTAGCAGGCCTACCACTAGACTACTGGCTTTTACTGGTGGTAGAGCTCCAGTGACGGAGCTCGCGGGCGTAGGCACCACCGCATTACCTAATATACTTGCCGCTAAATGGTAGTGTTCAACACTATCGTGTTCCGGTCAGGTGGTAATGTACGGCCCTGTAATTTCCGGCACAGAGGTATAAGACCTTAGGCCTCAGGAGTGGTAACGCATCTGCATTTTGACCTTGGTCTTTGTGTGGGTGTCTATAGGCTGCAGTCATCACTTAACATCAATGTGAACTGCATGCTTGTTTACAACTTCCATTACATAAAAAAAAAAAAAAAAAAAAAAAAAGGCCGCTACTGCTAGCTACTACCCTGGGTGATTCCTGGGTCAGGGATATGCTAGGTCCGATTTGTTTTAAATCGGGACAAAAGGAAAATAAATCGGAACGCAGGGCAGAGAATATGTAATACTACGTATAGAATGGACACTTCGACGTCCCGCCCGATTTCCCCGCATCACTCAACCCCTTCCCCTCTTATGGGCGACGGTTGGTATTTTGTACGTGCTACGCACACAGGTGCGCGTGTAAATATACGTCACTGATTGATGTCTGTGTAATAGGAACCAAATTAAGCGTTTGGGTTTAAAGGGCGTTTCCCAGGGTTAAAAATGAGACAGTAAAAAAGCAAACCAAAAGAATTTAAGTAATTTGTTGATTTATCAAAAGCCTCGAGCCCCAAAAACGGTTGATCTTTAGACAGACTATAGTCTAGCTGTGGACGTTTTAGGTTGAGGTGATGGTGATTATTGATTTATCGAGACATTTAACGTCGCGATTAGGTGTTAATCAGGACGAGTCCCCAGAGCCCTGAAAATCGGGACGTCCCGCGCAAATCGGGTCACCTGGCAACACTAGTCAGACTATCAGAGATTACGATGTAAAATCCTTTATCTCTAATTCTATTGGGATTGTTTTATATTATTTCGCATTAACACAAGCTTGTTAAATATTTTTTAAAGAAAAATGGAAAGAAAAATTTGACTGCAGGCGAGACTCGAACTCGCGGCCTACTGGGAATCTAGTCCAGCCGCTCTTCCAATTGAGCTACTGAAGTCCTGCCCGATTTGTCAAATCTTTCCTTCAGATTTATTGCATTGCTTTATGGTAGCAGTAGTGCCATCTATTGCCAACTATTAACAATCTTTTGGGATTATTCCATTTCCTGAAAATTTATGAAGTTTGGTAAAGTACCCGGAGATGTTAATAGGCTCGCCATCTGTTACATGGGCCAAAACGTAACCGGCGAATGTGGGTGTTTGCATGTATGCTTGAATGCATATATTTACCTCTGCCTACCCCTTCAGGGATTACAGGCGTGAAGTTACGATATTTTTTTTTTGGCAAAAAATACTTTTTCAGATGTGTCCGGGGAAAAACCGTATTTTGCCCAAACGTCCGGGATTATTGCCGTGGATGGCAGCCCTAGTTATAGATATCTAATATCTTTAAACGAGCAATTCTTGTATATATATATATATATAGAATCAAGATCTCGGAAACGGCTCCATCGATTTTCTTGAAACTTACAGATTAGGGGTTTTTCGGGTCAAGAAATCGATTTATTTAGGTTCCAGGTCCAAGAAAAGCTCGGTTCCAAGTTAATAATAAATTTTCTTCATAACCGACGACTAACGCCATCTATTGATGAATAGAAGAACCATTAGTCTACTAACGTTAGTCGTATATGCAATTCATACTAAATATAATTTTCAAAAATCGCTACGGAGCGAAGCTTGGTCAACCAGGTACTATTTTTATACGAGTATAACTACGCTTTGAAGACGTATACCATATTTTGGTTGAATGTGTTCGAGGTGAGGCTCATCGCAGGGCTTCATTAGAAATAGGAAATTGCAACAGTGTCCTGGCAGATCCTACTACGGATGACGCCAGAATACTGTTGCAACTATATCAATTGTCAATGAGCTAATGTTGTTTATTTTTTTTTTTAAGGAAGAATGTAACTCATGTGGACGTATAGAGCGTCATGGTCTTTGACCAAGCTCTTTAAACGGAGAATAATTAAAAAAAACTACGCTTTGCTTTTAAATATTGAAACTATATCGAAGTAAAAATAAAAATTTCTTCTAAAATATCCCGACGTTTCACTCGCTTTTCAATTTCCATCGCCATTTGTCAACACCGAAATAAAGTCAAGCGTGACACATCCATATCACGGTTGCCAACACAAACAGGATCTGTCACTGGAGATCCGACACAGGTGAGTGGATATCCACGTGAATAAATAAAGCTGGATAAATCATATTCAGAGATACAGTTTTAACGCGACGATAGATTTAGTTTTGGTGACGAAAATATGACATGTGATGTGATTGGTCATAAAAATATGACATGTGACAGGAATAATGCACACTCTCAAACACCCCGATAACAAAATCGAGTTATAATCATAATAGGACATAGACTAAAATTACATGTATAATGTGTTTGTTTCAAAACGTTGCGTGATCGCACCTTCAGAATTGAAGTGGCATATGTCAAAAAAAAAATCAGAAAATGACTTTTATACATCAAACGACTTAAAAAACATGTAATCTATCAAATTATCTATTTTAAAAAAATAAGTCGGGTTTTGCTTTCGTTGGAAAGGTCTCTTGCTCCGTGAGGTTTATACGAGTAGCACAGACAATTTAAGTAAAATTATTTAAAAAACTACATCCACGCCGCGGGCAACAGCTAGTTATAAATCAATAATCAAAGGGTGAGCTTAGTCTAGTCCAAATCATGTTACGTAAAAATAGATAACTAGTTTTAATAAAGAAAAACCCATAGGTATCTGAAAAACGGTCGAATGTTATCTTTATTCACCAAATTAGTATCGATTAGGTAGGTAAGTGTATTTAGTTCATTCATTTAATTCATATAATTAGGATCATGGAGAGCACCTTTACCTGGTCACTTTTAAAGTAGTAAGTAGTAACACTCGTCCGGATTCTGTACGGCGGACCGAATCAGCTGACTAAATACGCGCGAGCGGACCGAACGGACATAATAATTATGTCCGCCGGACTCCTCTACACACGGCCAGATTTTGTTCGGAGCGTACCGAATCCGCTGTCCGCTCCGTACTAAATCCGGTCGTGTGTTACGGCTATACAATAAATCAAGTAGGAGGAGGCACACCGGGGACACCGCCAAAATTCCATACAAACGTAAAAAATAATGTAAAAGATTCATAAAATAATTTGATATCGGTGAAACGGCGGCCACACAAAACTGCGATGCGATACGTTGCGACACCGCGGACACTCACACCACAGACATCAATCAGTGACGTGTATTTATTTACACGTGTACGTATGTGCGTAGCACGTAGAGAATACCAAACGTCGCCCATAAAAGGGGAGGAGGTTGGGTAAGGCGCGGAAATCGGGTGGGACGTCGAAGTGTCCATTCTATACGTAGTATTATTACATATTCTCTGGTAGAGGATCATTAAAACATATCGCTTTATTGCTCAGAAGTCGAGCAATAAAATGTAGCGACCCAAAACAAAATGGTCATTAGTGGTGTTTAAACTGTTATAAATCAAAATAAACCGCGTGTGACCGAACAAACGAGACTATCGCGTGATGTGCTCTTATGTTTTAGTTGTATTCGATTTATTAATCGATTTGTAAGCTTGAATAAGTTCACTCTATTTTTGGAATTACTCTTTATCGAGGATTAGTGATTGACGGCAAAAACAAAAGACGAACGAAAACAATCGCTACAAGTCGGCTTCGCGCAGCCAGTTTGCAGCAGAAAATTTTTTTGGTACTCTAATTGCTTAGCAGATTTTTTTTTTTAATAAAAAATTTCGCTCTTTTATTAATTGAGTAGGTAATCAACATTTTCATTTTTTTCTTCTTGATCACACCGATTGCATATTTTCTTTAATTATTTCAACACTCACAATCTTACAATTAGGAATATTGTATTAAATCTCGCGTCAAGTTCTTTAATTTGATGTTTAAATATTTCATGACAACCTTCATAAAGGCAAAACAACTTAGGCTTGTTACTGGTGGTAGAGCTCCAGTGACGGAACTCGCGGCCGGGCACCACCGCATTACCTAATATACTTGCCGCTAAATGGTAGTGTTCAGCACTATCGTGGTAATGTATGGCCCTGTAATTTCCGGCATAACACCTTAGGCCTCAGGAGTGGTAACGCATCTGCATTTTGATCTTGGTCTTTCTGTAGGTGTCTATAGGCTGCAGTCATCACTTAACATCTATGTGAACTGCAAGCTTGTTTGCCATTTCCATTGCATAAATAAAGGCTTCAGGGGTGGCAATGCATCGGTATTTTAATCTTCGGTTTTTTGTTGTCTACAGCTAAGTACATATTTTGTCACTTATCATCCATGTGAACTGCATAATTGTTAACCAAAATCAGAACATAAAAAATCGAGGCTATAAATGTAGCAAATCAAAACAAACAAAATGGCGGTCATTAGTGATGTTTAAACTGTTATAAATCAAAATAAACCGCGTGTGACCGAACAAACGAGACTATCGCGTGATGTGCTCTTATGTTTTAGTTGTAGCTGATTTATTAATCGATTTATAACCTGGAATGAGTTCTCCCGAAATCCTATATCTTTGATTCTGTTGGGATATTTCCATTTTCTGGAAGTTTCCCAGTGCCTCTGAGTCTGGTAATGTGCCCAGAGATGTCAACAGGCTCGCCACCTATTACATGTAACCGGCGAAACGTGGGTGTTTGCGTGTATGCTTGAATGCATTCATTTTCCTCGATTTTTTTCTTTTAAGATAGTTTGTTTAAGGTTTTTATAAAAAAATATTTGTACATTATTACCCTAATAAACATTTAAGTTAAATAATAAATAGAAAAAAATCCTCTATATTTGAATATATGTAAAGATTCATCCTTAATTTTATTGTTTTCGAGCAAAAGGACACGATTCTATTGCCAAAAAAACTCAGGTCAATATAAAAACAATACTATTAGTAAAAGATAAGTAATTTACACAAACACAAACCACAAACAAAAAATGATCGTATCGACATTTCTCTCACATCACTCGGATTAGAAAGAGATAGAGGATAACCGGGGCATAGTTACACATTTATCTCTGTCATTCATCAAGCGTTAGAATGGGATAGGTAGACCACCCATGGTCATTCAATATGGGATTTTTTGGTGATTATATAAGATTTTTGCCTGTTTGAAGAACCAAAATTAACATTTTGTGCAACATTTGCAAGTCGCTTTCATGTTCTGCTGGTGGTAGAGCTCCAGTGACGGAGCTCGCGGGCTATTATTTTTGACCTCTGGTCATTGTGTGGGTGTCATAGGCTGCAGTCATCACTTAACATCAATGTGAACTGCATACTTGTTTGTCACTTTTAATACATTGAAAAAAAAATGTATATGATACAAAGTAGGGACTTCATACATATTCAACAACCTCCTTATACCTATATATTCATATTATATATAATATATATCTATTCCTAGGACTCAACTTGACCAGTTTCAATATCTATATATATATATATATAAAAATCAATTGCTGTTCGTTAGTCTCGCTAAATCTCGAGAACGACAAGATTGATTTGGCTAATTTTGGTTTTGAATAATTTTTAGAAGTCCAGGGTATGTTTAAAAGGTAATAAAATATGTAGAAATTGATGGGAAACAGTAAAAATCACAATAATAAATTATTTTCCCATACAAATATTCTGTATATGTCAAACCTTTGACACATTATTTCTTTGTGAGGCAATACGAAGTTAGCCGGGTCAGCTAGTAGTCTATCTATATATTATAATAAAAATCAATTGCTGTTCGTTAGTCTCGCTAAACTTGAGAACGGCTGGACCGATTTATCTTATCTTGGTCTTGAAATGTTTGCGGAGATCTAGGGAAGGTTTAAAAGGTTAGAAAAAATGAAGAAATCGTAAGAGAAATATTTAAAACAAGAAGTCTGTATCTATCAAACCTTTGACACATTATTTCATTCTGAGACAAAACGAAGTTTGCCGGGTCAGCTAGTTCATAATAACTATTGTCTCCCAAAAGTCCTTGGTTTAAAAACAAGTCGAGCAAGCTTCTAATCCAACAAAATGTATTATCAACCAATCTTGAATCCATTATTTAAGATAAAGAATGCAGAAATGATTTGTAACAAAGAAATCGTTGACGTCACACGTCAAACACACTGACAGATGGTATCTTGGTATCTCAATACCACAGACTAAAAAATATTGTGTAGTGATGTGTTTGTGTTAAATATTTTTTTTTTTTGTTTTTGTTTTTATGGCATCGCTATTACGCATATTGCCAGTGTCAAGTAAAACGATATTTCATATTTATTTAAGCAGCGTAAAAGTTAGTATAATTTAGTCATCAAGTATAATATGTAAGTATCAAGTATAAAAGTTATCAAGTATAATATGTCAGTCAAGTGAGTTACAATCAAGTTATTCGAGTAAAGCGATGGCTACTTTACCAGAACATTTACAATGAAGTTTTGGAGGCAACCTGAAAGGTCGTGTTTTCGCACTGTTATATCAAACAAAATGCCACCAATTTTATTAAATATAACTTAAAAATACACCAAGAAAATGAAATAAAATAAGAGCACCATACGCCTCTTTCAAGGTTCCCGCCAAAACTCCGTGTTAAATATTATGTTATGTAGTGTTGAAAGAATGTCGAATGAGCGAACGACTAAACGGATACACAATGCCAATGTGGATTGTACTACTTATTTTTCGCAATAACACATGCGAGTGAAGTTTAGAAATTCAGGAAAAAACGGAAAGAAAAATTTGACTTCGGGCTGCAATCGAACCTGCGACCTCTGGTTGCTTAGCTATTAATTAATTATCAATGGATGTCGTTCACCGACCCTAAATCGGTTAAAAATCGAAAAGGGAAAGCAAAATTTGCTGCATCGGTGTGGGACTTTGGTAGCTTAGTAGTAAAGCGGCTGGACTGGTTATCCTGAGATTGCAGTTCTTACACTTGTAACTCTACTACCAGTAAAACTACCCGAGAGAAGTTCCACCCTCACCGACTAGAAATTCAAATAAATCTTAATTTTATATTATTTTTTTCTAATATTAATATAACCCGTAATATCCCATAACTAATTCTTTAATTAATTCATTAGAAGTAAGTGCTAATATACTATAATATGGTTTTAAAGACCATTACTTGCTTTCAGTCATCTAATGAAGAATAATTATTAATTCAATTAATAAAATTTTTAATTGAGATTCTTTCAACCTGGCAGTGCTCAGCGATGCGGTTTTCACGTTCGTTCCTGCCCTGAACGTGTAAATTGTGGAACGACCCTCTCTGACGTGTTCCCTCGGTGCTGCAATATGGGGTACTTCAAAAACGGCATCGAAAAAGTCCTTCAGAGTCCCAACTCCCCTGGTGTTGCATGTTCATAGGTGACGGTGACCACTTTCCATCATGTGGCCCGTTTGCTTGTCTGTCAACCTTCAGACGTAAAAAAAAGTGTCTACGATGCACAGTTGCTCTTCATTCGAAATTATAGAGCTGTTTTTCCCCTTTTTAGTCAGTCTTTATTTTTGCAGTCGGGGTTTTTAACATATTTTTTTGATTTGCTGCGACACAATGACATTACAAAAGTTTTAAATTAAATATATCAATATATTTCATCGACACATCCCCATCACTATTCACTGATTATGATTCTAACTCCACGCTTGAATACCTCAATGTTTAATTTTCAAGTATGGTTTGACTTGAGTGATGAATGGTGCTGTCTTTTGTGGCTTTAAATGACTTTTGTATGTAACTTTGTATGGAGTCATACATTTTATGAAAAGTGGTAAAGCAATTTATATGGATGTTAAGTGAATTCTATAGTACAAAAGGTCAATCGACAAGTTGCCACTGAGACCTAAGTAGTTTTGTCTCTGACAGAAATTACGAATCTGTACATAGTAGAAATTAAACTTGCGTATTTTCTCGCATGTACAACACTCCCAAAGTTCTTACACCCGACGTTTCGGTCGCTTTCCAGCTACTGTGGTCACGGGCAGACTAATTCGACGATGTTCAGCCTGGTCTTATATAGCTGAGACGGAACACAACCCTAGTGCGATGTAAACTACTAGTGGCGCCATCTATCGAGAAATTACTGAAAACTATGTTGCCATGTCATGCTTAGCACCATTTTCAGCAATTTCTCGATAGATGGCGCCACCGAAACGTCGGGTGTAAGAAGTTTGGGAGTGTTGTATACGCGAGAAAATCCGCAAGATTAATTTCTACAATGTACGAAGCTCGCGAGAACCTACGAAAACGTTAAGCTGTACATAGCCATGTAACACGATAATCGTCGTAGAGCTTCAGTGACCTAATATACTTGCCGCTAAAGGGTAGTGTTCAGCACTATCATGTTCCGGTCAGGTGGTAATGTGCGGCCCTGTAATTACCGGCACAGAGGCATAACATCTTAGGCCTTAGGAGTGGTAACGCATCTGCATTTTGAGCTTGGTCTTTGTGTAAGTGTCTATAGGCGCCAGTCATCACTTAATATCAATGTGAACTGCATCCGTATTTGCCACATCCAATAAATAAAAAAGCGATACCGTTCCACGTATTTTGGTGACATACAGATGGGTGATATATCAACCACATTCTAATAGAGTGCCAATAGCAAAGCTCGAGTGCGTCGGCACTACCGCGTTATCTAATCGTCTTCTTGCCACTTATCTACAAAGATTGGCGACCATCATGGCAACCCTTATTTTTGAAGCTACAGCACGGAATCGAGAACGAATGCGAATTTGAACTAAAAGTTTAACAAATTTATTAGTATGTGTCGTTCGTTCGATGGCAAAGAACCGTATCAATACTGATCCATTAACAAAAAGACCAGGTTCGTTCGACTCGTTCAATTGATTGATTGGTTCAAGGATTGGAAAAAGTCGTTCATTAAATCTGGTTCTATAAAATCGACCCGTTCCTCGTTATATCAAAGTTATACTTTTGAATCAGCGAGCCAGGTCGATCGATAGATCATTCATTCCATAAATGTCACTGGCTCGTGCTCGGTTCGTTTCAGACAGACGAACGGACGGACTATAGGTTTGGATAGGCTAAGGAACTCTAAAAATGAATGCAAGATTGTATGTCCTCTGCCTACCCCTTCGAAGACTACAGTAGTGACATATATGTCAACAAGTGTTTTGTAAATGAAGTAAAAACGGATTTACGTAAAATAAATCACTTAGCGAGTAATGCGCACGCGTTAAGGGTGGATTTAAATTTAGAATAAGAATGTTGAATATAAACAAAAATACTGTCTTTGTCTAAGGTTCGGTTGCATTAAAATATTTGTTAAAGATATGGTTTTTGACAAAGGAGATGTTGTGAGTTCGGCTCTGGTTCGTACACTACCTCAAAAAATGGGTAAATTAATGAAGAATCCGAAAAAACTACCATTAATTTATTCAAGAATATATTTTAGAGTTACAACCACATTTAATTCAAACGATTTTATCAATTTCAACTATGTTCAACAACACTAATGATGTCTGTATCATACTAGTGCATCACATAATTCACATATTAACAAAAAACTGTGTAACGAATCGATCAATTAAAAGAAGTTCCAATGAATTTCTTTAAAATGGAAATCGATTAGTATCGATTATTAGTGGAATTTGTCAAAATGACATCGCCCGCCATATTCGCCTTGTTGGTTTTGAGTTGCAATTCTAACTGCAAACAAAGCTAAATAAGTGAAAATATGCAGTGAAAAAACGTTTTTATATTGATTTTGCCTGTTAATGATATTGTGTACAATACATGGCCGGAGGTCCATACATTTTTGCAACATCTTATTTAACAAAAATAGTAACATTCTACAATCCCTTAACATCTGACCTACATTCTTCATTTTATTCAAATACAAATACTCATGTACACAATACTTGAAGCCTCCAAAATAACTGTTAGTCCGTCTGTCACCGCGCGTTTCGTCGAAAACAAAATCAAGCATGTGTTAAGAGAAAAAAACGCTAACAACGCGATGCGATGGTATCGTGTCGGATTACGGCAGGGGTCCGAAACCTGTTGTTGAATTTTTGTAGTAAATACTTATTTAGCGACGTTGTGCACTTTTTGTATGTATGTATGTATGTATCTTCACGCCAGGTCCCTAACGGGGTAGGCAGAGAGTGTAGAGCGCCAGACATCCCGGTTCTGACAAACCTCTCGTGCCTCGTCTACCTTCATCATTCTCTTCATACATGCACGCCGATTCCTAAGACTTTTGACCCCACCATCAGACAGAAATCGACCTATTTTGCACTTTTTGTGATTGGTAAAAAATTAAAACCCGCGTCAGGCCACTCGACCCTGATCGAAAATGAAAAGACGGGCACGTGACCAGAATTGAGTAAGCCTTTTGCGTGGTGATGGTGATGATGGTGGTGGTGGTGGTAGTGTTGGTCATGATGGTGGTGTTGTTGCAGGTTTTTTTTTATTTCGGTAGATAGTTGTTTTTTTTTTAAGCTTATGGGTGTTATGTGGACGTTGCTTCTCTAGTTGTGGCGTGAAAAGGTTTTTAAAGAATAGGGTTATCTTAATTTTCTATTTTTTTTCTTTATTTTATTGTCTAAAAGTGGTGGGGTGCATATTTATATATATCTTCACTCCAGGTACATAACGGGGTAGGCAGAGAGTGTAGAGCGCCAGATATCCCGGTCTTGACATACCTCTCGTGCCTCATCTACCTTCATCATTCTCTTCATACATGCACGCCTATTCCTAAGACCTTTGACCCCACCTTTGACAATCTCGATTTAATTGCATATTTATTATCCTTTACAATAAATGAGACAAAGAAGATGGAAGCCGTCGGGTCGTGACGACCCCATCGCCCTCTAGTGGAGGAGAACTCTTCTACTAGTGCTGTCAGTCAACCGAACAATGTCAAACCATTCCAATAGGGCGGTAGCAAAAATAACAACGCGTCAGTAGTATCCCGCGATAAACTACCGCCACTGCCATCGCCAATCCGCCTGCCAAGCGTGCAATTATGTCATATTCTCCCCAATCTTTTACTGATGGTAGAGCTCCAGTTACGGAGCTCGCGGGCGTAGGCACCACCGCATTACCTAATGTACATGCCGCTAAATGGTAGTGTTCAGCACTATCGTGTTCCGGTCTACTCGGTGGTAATGTACGGCCCTGTAATTTCCGCCACAGAGACGTAACACCTAATGCCTCAGGAGTGGCAGCGCATCTGCATTTTGACCTTGGTCTTTGTGTGGGTGTGTTGCTATAGGCTGCAGTCATCACCTAACATCAATGTGAACTGCACGCTTGTTTGCCACATTCATTACAAAAAAAGTACAAAATAACTTGTTAGAATTTTTTTTTTTTTTTTTTATGTAATTGTTTACCACCCCTGTCCAGTATAGATCAGATGGTGGTCGGTTCGTTAGGCGCAGTCGACCTCACTCGCTGCTTGTACTTGATGTTTTCAAATGTCTAGCGTTCACTAATATCTAGTGGCCTGGAAAAGTGTATACAAAGGAATGTATGGGGCCTGGGCCCACTGTGCTATGTAGGTATGTATGGAAATAAAGAACATATTTTTATTTCGAGTAATGACCTTATTACACGGCACGGTATTCAGGGTACGATAGCAAGGGTCAGGGTAGTGTAATAACATTTAGGGAGTTAGGGCCCTAATTAGGACGACCGGAGCGGCCCGGTCAGCCTCACGCCCTAACTACACACAGTTCAAATATGAACAGTATGGAAACTACGTCCAAAACGGCACACTCACACAAACATGCGCATCGACGCTCGAGTAGCGAGTGACTCGAAGCTGCAGCACCGCGAGAACCGCTTATGGGCCTCGTTGATGCGCATATTTGTGTGATTGCGCCGTTTCAACGTTTTGTACGTAGTTTCCATACTGTTCATATTTGTACTGTGACTGAGTTAGGGCCCTGTCGACCAGATAGTGTAATAACAGCTATAATAAACAGCTATAACATTATGACGTCACAATTAGGCGTAACCAATCGTGGCGCGTTCATAGTCACGTGATTATTATTTAAATTTTATCAACTTTTAATTGCTGATAATTAAATGAAAAACATTTTTTTTTCAGTTTTTCGCATGACACGTCCATATAATTAATAACGAAATTTTATAAAATATAAAAAAAATCTATACATTTTTTATTTTCAAATTCCCCATTGACTTGTGATGCGCCGAATAGTGGTTTCATCAAATAACCGAATACTATTCGATTAAACTTATACCGAACCGGATATTCAGCCGAATTATTCGGTACACCATTTCATTCATTTGTCGCGTATACGCGGTTGTAACATGTCGCTGATTGGTAAATGACGAGCGACCAGATACAAACCGACCGCCACCCTATTAAAAAAATGCTTTTTTCAATATAAGTTTAAATATGAACGTTGAAAAATATGGTTTTGGCGGGAACTTTGAAAAATGCTTATGGTGCTCTTATTTTATTTCATTTTCCTTTTTCATGTAATAGAAGTGGCAAAGAAACATACAGTTCACATTGATGTTAAGTGATGATCAGCCTATAGACACCCACACAAAGACCAAGTTCAAAATGCAGATACATTACCACTCCTGAGGCCTAAGAAGTTATGCCTCTGTGCCGGAAATTATAGAGCCGTTACCAGCTGACCGGAAGACGATAGTGCTGAACACTACCATTTAGCGGCAAGTATATTAGGTAATGCGATTGTGCCTACGCCCGCTAGCTCCGTCACTGGAGCTCTACCACCAGTAGATATGTAACCATGGATGTAATCAGGCTACCTCTGCCCACCCTTTCCAAGCAATACAGGTGTGAAGTCACAATGTATTGCATCCAAAATTACGCCATAACAATGTAGATACAAATTCGTCTCATATCAACTGATGGGTAAATATGTAAACATTTGCTTTGAAATTGGGTTGACAAGTACAGTTGGCATGATATTGTTCTGTGTAGTTAAGAAGTTATAATGAGATCAAGGACTAATGCTGTGGTTTTAACCACACCGCGGACACTCCGCCAAAATTCCATACAAACGCTTAATTTGGTCTCTATTACACAGACATCAATCAGTGACGTGTATTTACACGTGCACCTGTGTGCGTAGCACGCAGAAAATACCAACCGTCGCCCATAAGAGGGGAGGTGATTGGGTGATGCGGGGAAATCGGGAGGGACGTCGAAGTGTCCATTCTAGTAGTATTATTACATATTCTCAGCTTTGACACCACAGTTAGAAAACAAAAAAAAAGTGTTAGTGTAAGTTTTACTGGTGGTAGAGTTCCACTGACGGAGCTCGCGGGCGCAGGAACCACCGCATTACCTAATATACTTGCCGCTAAATGGTAGTGTTCAGCACTATCGTGTTCCGGTCAGGTGGTAATGTACGGCCCTGTAATTTTCGCCACAGAGACATAACACCTAATGCCTCAGGAGTGGCAGCGCATCTGCATTTTGACCTCTGGTCATTGTTTGGGTGTCTATAGGCTGCAGTCATCACTTAACATAACTGTATGCTTGTTTGCCACTTTTATTACATAGAAAAAAAAGGTGTACCTAATTCAGTGTTTTTTTTTTATGTTATGGAAGTGGCAAACAAGCATGCAGTTCACATTGATGTTAAGTGATGACTGCAGCCTATAGACACCCACACAAAGACCAAGGTCAAAATGCAGATGCGTTGCCACTCCTGAGGCCTAAGGTGTTATGCCTCTGTGCCGGAAATTACAGGGCCGTACATTGTTTGTAACAATATACCTCCGAAACGACTCTACTGATCATTATACCATTTTTCTCCGTTTATTTGGAAAGTATATATATTTTTTTTATCTTTAAATTGGCAGCAGTTGGGCATCCGTAGTGTCACAGTATAGCCCCAAGATAATACCAGCGTCGGATTTATTAATCCGGCTCAATGCTGAGTTGGGGACCCTTTACGACGATTTTTTTAACTTTGTTTATGTGTTCTGCCTCAGTAGCGTAGTGGTAGCAGGCCACTACTATTGCGCTGGAGGTCCTGGGTTCGATTTCCGGGTCGGGGACTATCAGAGATAACGGTTTAAAATCCTTTATCTCTGCTTCTATTGGGATTTTTCCATTTTCTGGAAGTTTCCCAGTACCCCGGAGTTTGGTAATGTGCCCGGAGATGGCAACAGGTTCGCCACCTGTTACATGGGCCAAAACGTAACCGGCGAGTCGTGGGTGTTTGCATGTATGATTGAATGCATGCATTTACCTCTGCCTACCCCTTCGGGGATTACAGGCGTGAAGTTACGTTTTACGTTTATGTGTTAATTCTGTTTTTTTATTTCATTTTTTTTTCTAATTTTGTTTTCTTACATATACCTATTGTCCTAATAAATATATTTTCTTCTACTTCTTCTATAAGAATCGGTTGTAGTCTACTTTTTATATCCCTAAATGGTAAAAGTGATTCTTCCCAAATTTATATTTTCCCGATTTTTTGGACAATTATTTTTTATACCTTTAAGGCAATACTTAGTTCGTCGGGGCAGCTAGTTGAATCTATACATCTACATATACAAATAAATAAAATTGGAGTGTATGTTTGTAATATGAAAATAACCGCTTTTTACTAAATGCATATGTATGTATACACTGTACATAAACAATTTTTTTTACCATTTTTCTCAGTCAGTCTGTCTGTCTGTTTGTTCCCGCTAATCTCGGGAACGGGTCGACCGATTTTGACGGTACTTTTACTGGCAGATAGTTTACCTAATAAGGAGTAACTTAAGCTTTACTTTTATAGGTACTAGCTGCGCCCACGACTTCGCCCGGGTAGATACTAAACAATAATAAATTCTCACGCGGATGAAGTCGCGGGCACAGCTGGTTGAATAATAAAATCAATCGGCCCCGTAGATCCCGGTAGTACCAGTAGTTTGAAGCAAACTGGATGTCATAGACGGACAGGCTTGATACTTGATCCTTTTCAGGTACGAAATTAAAAGGTAATTTGAAAGATGAACAAAAAACAAATTCCTCCACAGATTAATATCACAAAAAGGATTATTGCATACAGGACGTTACTTATAAGCTTTTAAACTAGTTAGCATTAATCCTAAGTGACGTAATTCCTTATACGTTTAATAGACACGATAAGAATAAGGAAATGACGTCACAATTATAATTTTTTAACACAATATGACACAGTTTTTTTTATGTTACGAAGGCGGAAAACAAGCTTGCAGTTCACATAGATGTTAAGTGATGACTCCAGCCTATAGACACCCACACAGTGATCAGAGGTCAAAATGCAGATGCGCTGCCACTCCTGGGGCATTAGGTGTTATGCCTCTGTGTCGGAAATTACAGGGCCGTACATTACCACCTGACCAGAACACGATAGTGCTGAACACTACCATTTAGCGGCAAGTATATTAGGTAATGCGGTGGTACCTACGCCCGCGAGTTCCGTCACTGGAGCTCTACCACCAGTAAAAAGCTTACACTGACAGCTCCACATTAGGTACCTATTATAAACGAGTAATTAAAAAAAATTACCTGTGTATAAACAAACTGTGTATATATAAACAAACACCCAGACCCGATACAAATATCTGTGGGCTTTACAAATATTTGTCCCGGTGCGGGGATCGATCCCGCGACCCTTCGAATCAAACGGTGGTTTCACACCACTCACCTAACCGGGTCGTCACTAAATAAAAATTATACAAAAAGGAGATGTTGCAAAAATGTATGGACCTCCGGCCATGTATTGTACACAATATCATTAACAAGCAAAATCAATATAAAAACGTTTTTACTGCATATTGTCACTTATTTAGCTTTGTTTGCAGTTACAAAACATTATTTGCAGTTAGAATTGCAACTCAAAACCAACATGGCGAATATGGCGGGCGATGTCATTTTGACAAATTCCACTAATATTCATATTGAAAATAATAAAATCGTTTGAATTAAATGTGGTTGTAACTATAAAATATATTCTTGAATTAATTAACTGTATTTTTTTCGGATTCTTCTTTAATTTACCCATTTTTTCAGGTACTGTACGTACCAGAGCCGAGCTCGCAACATCTCCTTTTCATTATACTTCTGAATTACTATATGTCACGTAGTATATACCTTCGATCCCTTAGATGGTATGTCTCTGTGATAGTTATTTACCTTGTCGACTGTACCCATGACGTCACCCATTCAAACATGTATGACATGTATGTGTGAGTCAATTCATCACAATTCGAGTTCGGATGAGTCCATTATGAATGAATACGAGTACAATGTATGCTTTCTCACGTTTTATATAATGTTATCTTTGGACGAACAAGTACAGTAAAAATAAATATATATAATACTAGCTGTGCCCGCGACTTCGTCCGCGTTAGAATTTATGATTGTTCAGTATCTACCCGGACGAAGTCGTGGGCGCAGCTAGTATAAAAGTGGCCTAAGTTACTCCTTATTAGATAAGCTATCTGCCAGAGAAAATCCCGTCAAAATCGGTCTATCCGTTTCCGAGATTAGACGGAACAAACAGACAGACAGACAAAAATAGAAAAAAATGTTGTTTTTGGTATATGTACCGTGTATACATACATTTGCATTTAGTGAAAAGCGGTTATGTTTATATTACAAACACACACTCCAATTTTATTTATTTGTACAGAAGACATCTACCAAATAATTTATCGAACAAGATATATTGCACATCGAGCCTAGGAAGGAGACTTCGGCTTATTTCGGGTCTGTAGAGCGTTATCTCTTTCGTACCTTACCAACATGAAGTTTGTCGACCATTTTGATTAAGTTTTGGACTATCAGTGCTTGCGTAGACAGTGTGCAGCAGAGCTAACGCTCTACGAAGTCGAAACTAGCCGATTGTCTCTTTCGTAGGCACGATATGCAATTTTTCTTGGCGGGTACTCTACTAGATACCGACAGGGACACTGGTAATATACCAAGAGTCCGGGGTGTGGTGGGTCGTCACGTCCCAACGCCAGTTTATAGCTTAAAAGCTTGTATCTAACTCTGTCCATCCCTCCAGCGAATACAGGCGTGAAGTTACTTTACATTCTAAGTAAAGATGCAAGTGAACTGGAACTCCGTTAGTAATAAATCAGCTGGTGCATCGTTACGGAGATAAGATGTGACAGACGGATGATCGATGTGGGATAGCTTAAGGTTATGATGTACTGACAGCGGATTTTACTATTTTGACTTCAAATTTGATAACTATATACAGTATACAATAACAAATATTGCACATCGTCTCTAGGAACGAGACTTCGTCTTATTTCGGGTCTGTAGAGCGTTGTCTCTTTCGCACCTTACTTTTGTGACGTTTGTCGACAATTTTGATCAAGTTTTGACCAATACCGGACTCAGTGCTTACGTAGGCAGTGTGCAGCAGAGATAACGCTCTACGAAGTTGAAACTAGCCGATTATCTGTTTATTAGGCTGAGAGTGAGACCTATTTGATCAATGTAGGTCGGTCTTGGTCTTCCTGGATCTCTGCAACCATCCACATTCGCATTGTATATCAGTTTAGTCATTCGCTCATTCGACATTCTCTCTACATGCCTGATCGAGGAGCATACCTTTTTTAATTTTTACACCGAAACTCTCATTCTCATAGTCTCATTCTTTCTTCTTCCCTACAAATCGGCAAGCGATACAGTACAGATTTTGCGTCATGGCTTCATCTCGACCGCGTTGAATTTACTTTCATGCTCTTTCCTGCTTACCCAGAGTGCTTAGTGCGAGATTTTATTTACACTTACGCGAATTCGATCGCGTAAAAATAAACGCAGATTTGTATGGAATTGAAGGAGCGTCAACTTGCGGTGAATACATGACGCTCCTTCAATTTCATACAAATCTGCTTTTACTCTTACGCGATCGCGATCGAAAATCGCGATCGGAAATTTCGCATTAGGCACTCAGTTCTGGCTTCGATATATTAGCGTTGGAGTAAGCACAGCATTATATGTGTCTAGTCGAGCCCGCTGGCTTAGATGTTTACCCCCTTATTCATAAACGTATTTTAGCTAAAGTGTTGCTAATCTCTGCTTTGTCTTTTTCTATCCTGCACATTTGACAATGCAACTGACAAAGCATTCTATAGCTAAAACGTATCTAATGTACGTTTATGAATAAGGGGGTTAGATTCTAAAATGTATTATATTTCAATATAGTGTCCCTCTCTTCATCTTCCTAAAAAAAAAAGAATTGAACTATTTCTCTCCGCTCACTGTCTGTTTGACGACTCCTTAAATCTCTTGGATAATACCTCTAGTAACTGTACCGGAAAAAATCATGACCGATAAAAAAATGAGCTTAAATCCCGAGCTATTTTAAGCGCTAACAGGATTTTGTATGCTGGGATCATCTTGATATGAATGAATATAAATACGTAGCATCAATTAGATATGGTAATCAAGGTGACATTGGTATTGCGTGGTATTTGTTGGTGGTATTTTAAAATATTAACTATCTTTTCACCAGCGGCTTCGTCCGCGTTGTCTACATAATATTGACTGTTTCCTTTTTAGCTGTTTAATTTAAATTTCACATTTGAAACAGAAGTATTGATTCAGCTTTTGATGATATGGAGGACTAATTAGTGTAAAAGAAAGCAGAGACTAATTATTTACCTATGAGTCATTAAACCAATTAAGTTATTAAGTGTGAAACATGCTTTACAATTCCTTAAAAAAACTGGTCATTAAGCCAAAGACAAAGTGTTTAAAAATAAAACAGCTGTCAAAATTCCCGCCACCATTTCCCGCCAGAACAAAATGTCAATTCCCACACTAATTATTTTTTAATTCACCAACCAGTTAATTAACGATCAAAACTCATTCAGTCAAACTTATTTCGGAAAAAGAACTCAATGCGTTTTTTAACGCTTTAAAAAAAAAACGCATTGAGCTGTCAAACACTATTGTTCCGCGCAAGAATTCACACCTTGCCTTTGTCATGTTTAATCCGTTTACATCTTTACAATCATTTTATTATTTATAGTCATGGAGTTACGATTGAAAATAGTTTGTATGAGTAGTTATTGTATGACTGTTATTTCGAGGCGAACTCAACGCAAACTGTGTTTTTTTTAGGTAGGTTTGAAAGTGACGTTTCAATTATGTTTCCGAGTGTTTCACGGAATTTTGTCAAATAGGACGCGAGATGTGGGTCAAGTTGGCGAAAGCTACCGAAAAAAACTTTATTGTCCGCAAATAAAGGAGTCAAGTTAACAACAATGTAATTTGTTTGGCAATGGAATTTACCTCACGTTGTATGGTTTAAGAAAAACAGAAGCCCCTTCTTTGTTTGTTTTCAATTGTCTTTGTTTTGTAGTTGTAGTTTATTATAGAACAATGCAAAAAAATATGCGCTCGAACTCACGCCTAAAAATGGATGGACAGAGAAGTACAAACAGTACCTACCCAACAAAAAATATTGAACATCGAGCCTTCGAAAGAGACAGACACTTTTGACTTCGTAAAGCGTTATCTATGCTGCACACTGCCTACGTAAGCACTGATAGTCCGGTATTAGTCAAAACTTGATCAAAATGGTCGACTAACAACACGTAGGCAGAGAATATGTAATAATACTACGTATAGAGACACTTCGACGTCCCGCCCGATTTGCCCGCCTGACCCGACCTCCTCCCCTCTTATGGGCGACGTTTGGAATTCTCTACGTGCTATGCACACAGGTGCACGTGTAAATACACGTCACTGAGTCATGTCTGTGTAATAGAGACTAAATTAAGCGTTTGTATGGAATTTTGGCGGAGTGTCCGCGGTGTGACATAGGTAAGGTGCGAAAGAGACCACGCTCTGCAGACTCGAAATAAGCCGAAGTCTCCTTCTTATGGTCGATGCAATAATTCTTGTTGGATACTGTAAATAAATATCCTCGATTTGTTACATAGTTGTTTTAATTTACGTATTAGTATCGCCGAATCCAACTCGGTTGTGCAGCGTTCGAGAAGCTACACATCTCGTCCGACTTACCGCAGTGTCTCACGACGGTGTTTGACCAGTTTGTGTTGCCAGTGATGACATACGGAACTGAATCGTAGTCGCTTACTATGAGCCTCATAAGAAGGCTCAATGTCACCCAGAGAGCTATGGAGAGAGTTATGCTCGGAGTTTCTCTACGAGATCGAATCAGAAATAAGGAGATCCGCATGAGAACCAAAGTAACCGATATAGCTCACCGAATAGCGAGACTCAAGTGGCAGTGGGCATTGCACATAGCTCGAAGAACTGACGACCGTTCGGGCACCGCCCATAATCGCATATGTCTCATATGTCCCTCCGCAACGCCCTAAGCCGAGGCACGGACCCGCATGGGTCACCTTTAGGTAGTTGCGCTAACTTTTTGTTTAGGCTGGAGCGCCTTCTGCGCTCGCCGATTGCCCGGTGAAGTAGACTAATGCCGTCTCGAGACAGGCCGCCTACATAAAGACCGATCCAATAAAAAAAAAGAGCGTTTGGGCAGAAGAGTTTTCGTGTGGCCACCGCGTACCAGAAGACGACGCGTACGCAGGCCAGCCCACGAGGTGGACCGATGACCTGAAGGTTGCGGGCAATCGCTGGAAGAAGGCTGCCCAGGACCGTTCCTTGTTCCAATCTTAGCGTTAGGCTTTTGTCCAGCAGTGAGACAGGCTTGAATGTTTTAGTTCTGCTCTACTGACAACGTAATAAAATATGCCGTTGTACACATACAACACATACACAAACACCCAGACCCGAAACAAATATCTGGTTGGCCATACAAATATTTGTCCCAGTGCGGGGATCGAACCCGCGATCCTTCGAATCAATCGGCCATCTCACACCGCTGGACTAACCGGGTCGTCAATAAATAATAATAATTCCTTTATTTCAGATAATTCAAAATCCATTGTTTCTTAGTTACATACTTAAAACTATATTAGTAGTAATATTTATATTTAGGGTGCGCCAGGTTGCTAAACCTGCCTAACCTAATAGCCGGACAGATCATCAAGTTTAGCCGGACATTTGGGTAAAAAGGCCAAACACCCGCGAAAGAAGCGTTCGTGATTGCTCGGCGCTCGCTTGTTTAAAAAAAGGCTAACCGAACACCGTATATTTTAACCGGACACGCAATGAAAAGGACTAACCATGTCCGGCTTTATCCGGACGCATAGAATAGAATAGAATTCATTCATAGCTTATTCGATAAATAGTTTTTCATTATTTACCTAAGATCATAATAATATAAATATCTAAAAGCATACCGGTAACCGGTACGTTTACCCCGATAGAAAATAATTCTCATGCCTACATCCCGCATGCGTAATTCTAAACAAAAACTCCACTACAACGCTTAACCCGTCTGCAGTTATTTTCAAAATCATATTTCAAAGGAATCAGAAATGGAAGCCATTTTTTTCATCCACTTGAAAAAGCAAACCAACTGTTACCAAGATCTGTACCGGCATTATGGTTCTAAAGCGAACGGGTTATGTTCCATTTTGGCGCGAAAGTTTGACAGCTCGCATATATTGTCTGTGGCCAGACTTTTTTAATTACAATTTGGCGCTGGCAAAGGTATAAAGTGAATTCGATTCGGTAAGACCTCTTTTAATTTTTTTTTTATGCGTCTAAGTGTTTTTCACTTGAATGATACTTTTATGTGTGTTGAAGTGTGAAAATTATGAACGGCATTGTTCATTTAGTTATGGTATGTAAGTGTTTTAAATTTCTCACGTTTTAGGCCACTTCTTGATACGTTACACATAGATAAAGATTCATTTTTAAATTCCTTATCTATCTATTTTCTTTTTAGGCCTGAAAAGGAAGAAAAATACAAATAGGATCATTTGTATGTCTAACTGTTACAGCCAATTTTTTTTAATGTTCTAGGCCTATTTGACGACCCCGTTAGTCCAGCAGTGTGAGATGACCGTTTGATTCGAAGGGCCGCGGGTTCGATCCCCGCACCGGGACAAATATTTGTATGGCCTACAGATATTTGTTTTGGGTCTGGGTGTTTGTGTATGTGTTGTATGTGTACAACGGCACCCACGACACAGGTTTATACCTACTGTGAGTGTAAGCGTATTTTATTTTATTTTTATTGATGTGCCTACCACAATTTTCGGGTTAAACCTGGTAATTTCTCGAATCAATAAACATTTATAAAATAATTTAAAAATGTAGGCTAAATTTTGAGACTAAATACCCCTGCATTCAGGTCCAAACGAAATTCAATTGGTCATGGGCAGTGCGGAGGGTGCTTAATAGAAACTGACGGACGACACGCGCTTGCTTGGCGAAGTACAATCGCTTAGAAAAACCTGTAAATATTTTTTGTTAGTTTTTGATTTTTTCCTGATTTTATTTAAAAGTAGCTTTGCCCGCTACTTCGTCCGCGTGAGAATGTATTATTGTTCAGTAGCTACCCGGACGAAGTCGTGGGCGCAGTAGTATAAAATTAGCCTAAATTACTCCTTATTATATAAGCTATCTGCCAGTGAAAGTCCCGTGAAAATCGGTCCAGGCGGTCCTGAGATTAGCCCTAACAAACAGACTAAAATTGTCAAAAGACATAAATTTACAAAAATGTTGTTTTGGCACATGTACCGTGTATTCTCTCAAACATATGCATAAGTTTAGTGGTAAAAAGCGGTTATTTTTATGTTACAAACGGACACTCCAATTTTATTTATTTGTATAGATTTATAGATAAAGGGAGGAATGGTCAATTTATCTCTTCATCACTCCAGCCGGAAGACGCGCACGGCCGGACAAAGCCTTCTCCATAGACAACAGTGATGTGCGTCATTAGGAGAGGGGGGAAATATGCCATAATCGCCACGCTTGGCAGGCGGATTGGCTATCCCAGTGGTGGTATTCCACTCGGCCGCCGGCCGCACACTAGCGATCTCCTTACACACACCGAGTAAACTCTCATCGTGCCTCGGAGCCGACACACACTTTTTCATTTTCATTATAGTGACGAAAGTTCTTGACAGGGTTCCTCAGGGATGGTCCTTCAGGGCTGGCAGCGCGTTGGCAACTCCCCTGGTTTTGCAAATGTCCATAGGCGACTGCGACCGATTTCCATCAAGTGGCCCGTCTGCTTGTCTGTCATCCTAATGATATGAAAAATTAAAAACAACGTATAAATCACTCATGTCACATACCTATTGAAAAATAGACTTATATATAAAATAACAATTTTATTTCAATCCCTTTTTAAATAACCAACTATATTGCACAGTTGCACACGACTGTACATTAATACAATTGTCGACGGACATTGATTGGATGGGAGCTAATTGTATTCACTTGTGTTCGCGAATGTATACTGCGTATTTGTAACGAGTTATGTGCGCGACTATGGTTCACTGAACGAAAGGCAGGTCATTCTGACAGTATTCTATAATAGTCTAGGAAGAATCGCCGCTTACCTTTAAGTATATTAATAATAATATAAAACGGTATTTGAACATTTTTTGGAATCATAATTTTTTATGATATGAAATATTTTTAAGTAATTGTTTTATAATATTTCGCATTAACACATGCTTGTGAAATATATTTTATTTTTAAAGAATATTAATAGATGGCGCTACTGCTACCATAAAGCAATGCAATAGATGTGAAGGAAAGATTTGACAAATCGGGTAGCTCAATTGGAAGAGCGGCTGGACTAGATTCCCAGTAGGTCGCGAGTTCGAGTCTCGCCTGAAGTCAAATTTTTCTTTCCATTTTTCTTTAAAAATAAAATATATTTCTCAAGCATGTGTTAATGCGAAATAATATAAAACAATTATTAAGCGTAAAAGCGACTTCTTTACGATATTCAATAAACTGAAAAGTCTATTATATCGGTTGCCTAACTAGCATAGTTGGTAATAGATGGCGCTACTGCTACCATAAAGCAATGCAATAGATGTGAAGGAAAGATTTGACAAATCGGGCAGGGCTTCAGTAGCTCAATTGGAAGAGCGGCTGGACTAGATTCCCAGTAGGTCGCGAGTTCGATTCTCGCCTGAAGTCAAATTTTACTTTCCATTTTTCTTTAAAAATAAAATATTTTTAAGTATATTATTATTAATATACTATAAGTAATCGGCGCTACTATAGGTAAGCGGCGCATACTTGTGAGCGCGTGAAATTAACAATTATAAAACAGGTATAAATAATAAAATTCTTAAGTCTCTATTAAGAATATTATTAACCATTGTATAAACAATTTAAAAATACCCAAATTAGAGATTTTTCGAACTTTTAAAAATTCATATCTCTAAAAATATTAACTTTATCGTGAAAAGTCATAGGACTTTTTTTATTCGTATTTCAATAAAGAATATAAAAAAAATTAACCGGTTGAAAAATAACAATTCCTTGCAATTTCTTAAACAATTTCAGTTTAAACAATATGGCACGGGGTTGCCCCATGGCAACATGTGCACGCAGGTGCACGTGTAAATACACGTCACTGATTGATGTATGTGTAATAGAGACCAAAATTAAGCGTTTGTATGGAATTTTGGCGGAGTGTCCGCGGTGTGCTGGAGGGGAGTAGCCATATGCAGGCTTTTCACTCTGTCAAAGTACAAGCACAAGTGACCGTATGCCTGTCGCTGAGATGTTTAAATGTGTGCGTGAAATTGATGTATTTTGTTAAAGTCAAGGTGTGAGTTTCGTAGTAATAGACGATTATTGTAGTGTGGGTGTGTATCACACGTAATGACCCCCGCAAAAAATGACAGACTGTTTTGCATCGGTAATAAACGCTATGGCAACTCCCGTCCGTGTTGCTCTATGCTTTACACAAATAAGCTCTCAACTATTCCAAAAAGGTCAATATTTTGACTGAACCTATTTGTTTTATTGTGTAAAACATCAGTCGGCCAAGAATATCCCAAAGTGTGGTCAGATCCATTAAGGATCCGATAACCCAAGCTAGGGATGGGAACGATGCATCGATACTTGGTCCGCCTTTTATACCAATGTTTTATTGATGCAATAAAGTAAATAATAAATAAATAAATACTTAGATAAATTATACTAGTGGTGGTAGAGATCCAGTGTAGGAGCTCGAGGGCGTAGACACTAGGTAGTCGTAGGTCTCAGGGGTGGCCAGGCATCTGCATTTTGACATCTGGATTTTGTGTAGATGTCTATAGGCTGTAGTCATCACTTAACATCAATGTGAATTGGATTCTTGTTAGCCAACTTCATTACATAAAAAAGCGACATCGAGCTGGATTTGAACCTGCTATCTCTGGATAACAACCCCAGTTGCTTTAAAGCTTTCAAGGCCCAACATACGGGGCGTAATTATTTTACTTTTAACCATATCTATGAGACGTTTTTACTGGTGGTAGAGCTCTAGTGACGGAGCTCGCGGGCGTAGTCACTACCTAATACCTAATATACTTGCCGCTAAATGGAAGTGTTCAGCACTATTGTGTTCCTATAAGCTGCGGTTATCACTTAACATCAATGTGAACTGCATGCTTGTTTACCATTTCCATAACAAAAAAGAAAAAACGATCGATAAATCGACCCATCGATATTTTTCGAAGTGTCGCATCCCTACCAGAGCCAGAATTATCTCAAGTGTGCACTGGGTTTTATCAAAATGAGTTGTAATAGGTGCTGTGCATTACTTGAGATGGTTTTTATATGGTTTAATACCCTTAAGCTCGACACACACTAATGTGGGTGGCAAACAGTTGTCATTTTATAAATTCCTTCTTGAATTTATTTGAATACTTTATTAGTATCAGTTTCACAGTTCATATGTAAACGTAAGTTTTAAAATAAAAAAGTTTGTGCGTCAGCTCCGACGCACGACGGGACTTTACTGTATCGTGGGTCCCGTTGGTCACACACAACATATAAACACCCAGACCCAAAATCCGATCCCGACCCGTGGTATAACTGTGATGTCCAACTGGTTGTACTACGGAGATGTAAAGTTACCCATAGTTCAACTGGTTGTTCTATGGGGAAATATCTTTACCAATGGTTCAACTCGAGTGAGTAGTTCTTTCCTTGGTCCAACTAGTTGTACTACTGGGAGTTGGATATATCTATGGAACAACTACTGATAATAAACAGGAAAAGGTTATCTATCAATGCTGAAATGCAATGCAATTACTACTATAAGGTGGAGTTTTGGCGGGAACGCGAAAAAGAGCTGTGTCGCTGCGTGATATTATTTTCGAAATTTGTGTAACTAATAGTCGCGTTTTTATGTGTAAAAATGGTGGGATTTTTATCATAAAACATTCGATAACGTTCACGAGTGTAGGAAAGTGATATCATGTGAAAAGTGTTTTTTCATGTTGCCTCCAAAACTTCGTAAAATCTCCTAGTAAAGACCCCATCACTTTACTGGAGCCATCTCATCATATTCCACATGGAAGCATCCAATCATCGTCATCTCCCATATGGATATTCATTATCATAAGAAATTAAGATAAAAATTACTGAAGATTGGCGATTAAGGACTTGAATCCGTAGCCGTAAAACAATTTACAGCCGTTTAACAATCACAATTGTTGTCAGATCACTTAACGGTAGTGATATGTTTTGTAGACGTTCATTTGTTTTATCATCTTATGCCCGTGGTCCAACCAGTTGGACATAATTTCACCGTTGTACCACGGGTCATAGTCTATATAGGTATATAAAAATCAATTGCTGTTCGTTAGTCTCGCTAAAACTCGAGTCTTATCTTGGTCTTGAAATGTTCGTGGAGGTCTAGTGAAGGTTGAGAAAGTAGAGAAGTAAAAGGTGAGAAAAAATCGAATAATTGCCGGGTAAACACTAAAAACAGCCCTTTTCTTTTTCCCATACAAACGTTTTCTAACTAAAATGTAGACTCAATTTGAGCTTTATTGCTATAGCATAAAGTTCAATTACAAGCACTCACTGTTGTCTGAGCATTGTATACCTAACGTCAAAGAGTCAACAAAGCTTTTTGACAGGACGAAGTCTGTCGGGTCCGCTTATCATAAATATTAAAAAAAGAGTTGAACTCTATGGTTAACTTTACTTCTCCGTAGTACAACCAGTTGAACATCGCAGTTGTACCACGGCACGGGTCGGTATCGCCAAAATCTCTGTTGCTGGCACTGGCTGGCACAGCCTACTAAGGAAATTTAAGGAATGATAGTCCGGTATTGGTGAAAACTTAATCAAAATGACCGGCAAACGTCACATAAATACTGTGCGAGAGAGATAACTCTGTACCATAGAGCAACACGGGCCACCGGCCGCGGCGGACCGGAGGGGAGTAGCCATAGCGTTTATTACCGATGCAAAACAGTCTGTCATTTTTTGCGGGGATCACTTCGTGTGATACACACCCACACTACAATAATCGTCTATTACTACGAAACTCACACCTTGACTTTAACAAAATACAGAAACATTTTCACGCACACATTTAAACATCTAGGCGACAGGTATAGACTTTGACAGAGGGGAAAGCCTGCATATGGCTACTCCCCTCCGGTGTTGCTCTATGCTCTCTACAGAGCTGAAATTAGCCGAAATAAATTTCCAAAAGACAATGTGCATATCTTGGTCGGATTGTACGAAGACACCACAAATTAGCTATCGAAAATCTATGAAATGTATCTAAGAATGTACTAAAAGGATTACCAGTAATCAAACAGATAACGAACTCACTATAAACTCAATTGCAGCACAAGGTCACAGGGTCATACGATCAGTTGTCATTGGTACCAAATTTACGGGTTCACTACCCGCCCCGGTCAATTGAGTGGATGACTCATCGAGGAAGTATGAATGCATTGAATCAGTTGTAATAATTATATTGAAAGTGGATATCAACGTAACTTCTCGCCTGTAATCCCCGAAGGGGTAAGCAGAAGAAAATGCATGCATTCAAGCATACCTACATCAGAGATACTACGTATAGAGTGGACACTTCGACGTCCCGCCCGATTTACCCGCATCACCCAACCTCCTCACCTCTTATGGGCGACGTTTGGTATTTTCTACGTGCTACGCACACGTGCAAAAGAGACCAAAATATTTTTTAAAATATAATATACTAGTTGTTATAGACATGGAATGTAGTCTTCATTCAATACCATAGTTTTGATCAGTCATAAAAACTAAATTAAGCATACAGTTCACATATATACCTATTAAGAATATTAACCCCCTTATTCATAAACGTAGATTAGATACGTTTTAGCTATAGAATGCTTTGTCTTTGTCAGTTGCATTGTCAAATGTGCAGGATAGAAAAAGACAAAGAAAAGATTAGCAACACTTTAGCTAAAATACGTTTATGAATAAGAGGGTTAGAATATAACTATTAAGAATCCACTGAATAAAAATCTTCAGACTTCAAAAAATGCTACTTTATTTTTTCTTTCTTCAAAGGTATTGGTTTCTTTCGTACATAGAGCAACACGGGCCACCTGCCGCGGCGGACCGGAGTACCCATATGCAGGCTTTCCCCTCTGTCAAAGTACAAGACCAAATGGTCCTAAGCCTGTCGCCCAGATGTTTAAATGTGTGCATGAAATTGTTTATGTATTTTGTTAAAGTCAAGGTGTGAGTTTCGTAGTAATAGACGATTCTTGTGGTGTGGGTGTGTATCACACGTAGTTCCCCCGCAATGATGACAGACTGTTTTGCATCGGTAATAAGCGCTATTTCTACCCCTCTCCGGTCGGCCGCGGCGGCCGGTGGCTCGTGTTGCTTTATGCTTTCATACTATTTCGTAAGATCCGAGTGCTAGCGGCGATGTACTATACTGGCCATACAAATCTGTTCTACATTTATTTTCGATTTTTATATCAAGACAAGCTACGAAGTCGCTGGCAGCAGCGACTCACATTTATTGTCGCTGCAAATTCACCTCCACGATTTTGACACCGCCAGCAGAGAATATGTAATAATACTACGTATAGAATGGACACTTCGACGTCCCGCCCGATTTGCTTGCATCACCTTCCCCTCTTATGGGCGACGGTTGGTATTTTGTACGTGCTACGCACACAGGTGCGCGTGTAAATACACGTCACTGATTGATGTCTGTGTAATAGAAACCGAATTAAGCGTTTGTATGGAATTTGGCGGAGTGTCCGCGGTGTGCCGCCAGCGAGTCGCCATCCATTTAAATCGCTGCCGCGTGAACAATGCTTAACACGAGTAAAAACATATGTTTAAATATTGTTCCAGATGACATAACAATGCTGTTCCTCCTGCTGGTGTCGCTGGCGGCGGGTGCGGGCGCGTGCCCTTGGGCGTGCTCGTGCCGACCCGCCGCCGTCGATTGCGCCCACCGCGCCCTTCTGCACGTGCCCAGGCGACTTCCCACTGACTCCCATCGCCTGTAAGTACTCTTACCACCATCTTAAAGAGTCGTCTTCAAGCTAAGCTGTGCTAATTCAGGAGACATTGGCACGCACCGCTTACTACACCTTAAAACGCCTGTTCTCTATACAAGTATGTGATCGGGCTTATCCTGTCCTGTCGTTTCTGTGGCGATAACATTACTATTCATGTGGTAGCACACGGTCTGCTAAGCTTCACTATCATTCAATGATGACTGCGATGAGTTGCGTGTGGTGTCATTAAGAGTGCCTGTGATTTTGAGGTACTGTCAGGGTAACTGGTGGCTTGACCATATAGACCCCGTATGCGGTGGTAATAAATGCTACGTTAGATTGTTTTTGGATAAGCGGAGAGTGGGATGGCCACTAACCCACCCACCTCCACCAATCCGCATTGGAGCAGCGTGGTGGAGTAAGCTCCAGGCCTCTCCCCAAAAAGGGGAAAGACTCGTGCCCAGCAGTGGGACGTATAATGGGTTGCCATTATTATTTATTATTAAGCGGAGACTTTCCTGACTACATGTAACACAGTCAAATGATATGGTGGGTGCATTCGATGCTACTTACTATGCCTGTGTCTAACTGACACCGCTTGTAAGTAGCCTATAACGAAGGCTGTAGAGTCGATTATTACACTCGGGCGATGATTGACATCACAATGCTTTTCCTTCTCTGCCGGTGTCTTGAAGTCGCATCGCCCTGTGAGGTAGATTGCCTTATTACACAGGCTTTAGAGTCGAATATTGCGTCGGGCGCGTGCCCTTGGGCGTGCTCGTGCCGACCCGCCGCCGTCGACTGCGCCCACCGCGCCCTTCTGCACGTGCCCAGGCGACTTCCCACTGACTCCCATCGCCTGTAAGTACTCTACTCTTACCACCATCTTGAAGAGTCGTCTTCAAGCTAAGCTGTGCTAGTTCAGGAGACATTGGCACGCACCGCTTACTACACCTTAAAACGCCTGTTTTCTATACAAGTATGTGATCGGGCTTATCCTGTCCTGTCGTTTCTGTGGCGATAACATTACTATTCATGTGGTAGCACACGGTCTGCTAAGCTTCACTATCATTCAATGACGACTGCGATGAGTTGCGTGTGGTGTCATTAAGAGTGTTAGTTATATTTCAATTTTCATTCATTGCACCCGTGCAAAGCCGGGGTGAGCCGCTAGTCTATACAAATAAATAAAATTGGAGTGTCTGTTTGTAATATAAAATAACAGCTTTTTACTAAATTCATATGAATGTATACACGGTACATTTTGGTTGGGGAAATTTTTTTTCGCATTTTTTAAGATAATTCAAAACATTTTTTAATATGTTTATTTAAATTTAACTAAAGTATGTATGTACCATTTTTGTACCAACCTTTTGCCATCTTGTAGGTAGGGACATGATCCCATTGCTATAAAAATTTTGGGACTTCTCATCAAAATACTGCGACAAGTGGATTTGGCAGTCCTCTCGTGATGTTAACCTATCATTGCATAAAGAATTCCGAAGAGACCGAAACAGGTGGAAATCTGAAGGTGCAAAGTCAGGATTATACGGCGGATGCATTAACACCTCCCAGCCAAACTCTCTTGTTAGATCCCTGTATTAAAATGCATAAAATTATGCATTATTTGATAATATTTTCAAGTGTTTTATTAACATTATATAACTTCATTATCTGTTAAGAGTATTTTTACTGACTGCGTTCGCATGTTGAATATGATTTACCCTCCATTACCACTACAAAATTTTAATAAAAAGGGAGGGTACCATGCGACCGCACCCAGTCGTGTATCAACTTTTGAAGAGAACACTATGTTCTAGAAGTGTGATATTTAAAGTCGAGAAGTGAATCATGTTAAGTGTAAGAAGTGTGATTTTGACTAGAAATGATTTCGTTATAACTAGGAGTGCACCTACTACACTAGAGTTTATAAAAAGCAACATTCAACGAAACAATAAACTTCAGTAAATGAATCGAGACATTTCATTTCTCACCTGAACATATACTCTTAATTTTTGCTGAGTGGCTATAGATGTGTGAGGTCTAGCGTTATCATGATGAAACACCACACCCCTTCTGTTGATCAATTCCGGCCGCTTTCTCTCAACTTCTTACTTTAATCTCATCAGTTGTTCGCAGTAGAGTTCAGAATCGATAGTCCTGCCTGGTGGTAATAGCTCATAATGAATAATGCCCTTCCAAACACACACAACATCACCTTATTGCGAGTTAACCCGGGTTTCGCCACAGTCTGTGAAGCCTGACTGGCCTTTGACCACGACCTTTTTCGCACGTTCTTGTCGTACGTGATCCACTTTTCATCACCAGTTATCAGCTTCTTCAAAAATGATTCGGTTTCATTACGTCGTAATAAAGAATCACAAATGAGTACACGGTTCATTAGGTTTCTTTCAGTGAGCTCGTGAGGTACCCAAATATCGAGCTTTTTTTAGTACCCAGCTTTTTTCAAATGCGCCAAAACTGTTTTGTGATCAATTCTCAGTTCTCAGCTTTTTTCGCGGCTTGCGTTGCATTTTTACCTTTTATGTAGTAAAATTTTAAAATGTATCGAATTTCTTCATTAGATTCACTCATCTTGACAGTACGAAAAACAAATGAAAATCACACATTTGCCTAATTTGAATTTGGAATTATGCTTTAAAATTTTAACTTTCAATGATACCAAAACCAGCCAGATACAAATACTACAGCCAAAGAGATTTTATTACAAGTTCATACATACTATAATGCGAAAAGACTTTTTCCCCAACCTATTATGCCAAAACAACATTTTTTACAATTTTTGTCTGTCTGTCTGTTTGTTGGGGCTAATCTCGGGAACGGCTTTACTGATTTCGTCGGGACTTTCACTGGCAGATAGCTTATGTAATAAGGAGTAACATAGGCTACTTTTATGTTAGCGCCCACGACTTCGTCCGGGTAGGTACTGACCAATCATAAATTCTCACGGGAACGAAGTCGCGGGCACAGCTAGTATAGAATATAGTATACATTTCGGTATAAATTTAAGTTTGGTAATGTGCCCGGAGATGGCAACAGGCTCGCCACCTTTTACATGGGCCAAAGCGGAACCGGCGAATCGTGGGTGTTTGCATGTATGCTTGAATGCATGCATTTACCTCTGCCTACCCCTTCGGGGATTACAGGCGTGAAGTAACGTTTTTTTTTTAATATAAATTTCCTATCCATCAGTACAAATACCTACACAATATCGTTTCTTTTATACAACCCAACCCGAGGGTATTCATATAAGTTAATATTGTCTACAATTTGTGGGGTGCATCACGGTTGCTTCAAATATGTTTTTGTTTAAAACACGTACCGGCATAGACTAGCTGGCTAGAGAGAGAATTGTTGCCAATTCTTAGAAAAAAAGTTTAATTTATACATCGAAAATGACTAAAGTTAAAAAAGCGGTTAAGTGCGAGTCAGGGTTTTGTATAATTAATGAATTTCCCATTTATAGGGTTTCTGATACCTAAATTCGTCTTTACCTATAGGTAAAGACCTAAAGGTAATAACATTACGCTAACGTAACATTTTAGGAATTGTAGTTTCTTAGGTGGAGGAGTATGTATGTATGTATGTATGTATGTATGAAAGTATCTTCACGCCAGGTCCCTAACGGGGTAGGCAGAGAGTGTAGAGCGCCAGACATCCCGGTTCTGACAAACCTCTCGTGCCTCGTCTACCTCGTGGAGGAGTAAATGTCCATATTTCGTCTATTTTCATATTATATACAAACTTGGATTTTTTATCCATCCGATAAATAGAGACAGATAAATATTTAAAAAAAACTGGTTGCCTGTAAAGTCGGTTTTACGGGCGAAGATTTTACGTGACAACGTCTTTTTCTCGGTAGAAAGGCATTCGCCGGTCCGGCAGGCCTCTCTCTCGTTCGGTGACTCATCGTTACGTTACCGGGCGTTACACTTTTTCATGAGTGACTCCGAGCCGCAACCTAATTTAAGACGTTGTCACGTCAAAATGATATTTTGGTAAATGTACCGTGTGTATGCATTTAGTAAAAAGCTAAGATTTTTATATTACAAACAGACTTTCCAATTTTATTTATTTGTCTTGTATTTCAAACTGATAGACTCAGTTCCCTGATCATGTATGATATAAATAATAATAATGTTATAAAATATGCGAAAGCTCCTTAATGGTGTGTAGTTTAAACTATTATGCATATATATTTATGTATGCAGTTATGTTTTCACTGTCTGCTTTCCGAAAATAATAAAATAAAATAATAATATTACTTTTTAATAAATATCGATTCTGCCTCTTTCCATTACTCTCTGTACTGTATCTCATTTTCATTACTCTGTGTATCTACTGTACCTCAAAGAAATAGGGTAGCTCTATAACACACCAATATTGACGAACATTCACAAACAAAAGTGCTTAAATATTTTCCTTTTTTTTTAACTATCGATCAAAGGTAGCTTTACAAAACTATTTACAAATGTATCTTTTGTTTATTAAACTTAAAAGTTTTTCAAATGAATCCTTCACGATTCAATCGTTTCAAAATCTTTAAAATTTAAATACGCTAGACAAATCCGTGATGCCATATAGTGAAAACAAACTTAATTACTATTTATTTATAGAGCTCCAGTCACGGAGCTCTCGGGCACCACCGCATTACCTAATTTACTTGCCGCTAATTGGTAGTCTTCAGCACTATCCGGTGTTTCGGTCAGGTGGTAAAATGTACGGCTCTGTAGTTTCCGGCACAGAGGCATAACACCTTAGACCTCAGGAGTGGTAACGCATCTGCATTTTGACCTTGGTATTTGTGTGGGTGTCTAGCAGTGCTACACATGCCATCATACTCCATAAAATAAGTCACGCTAAAATAAGCCTTTCCTACCCCCCCCTCTTTTTGTCACGCTATGTCACACTATCTGTAACCCCCTGCAAATATAACGTCACAAAAACTAAGACTACCCCCTGTATGTGACATTTGGGGGAGATTCGTGAATTAGAGGTTCTGTTATTCGAGATCGCGTGGCTTTGGTGCTAAGTTTTTCGTGGTACCGTGCATTTGTTGTCACGTGATTCGTGTTAGTAAACTAACGGGGACGTGATATTCCGTGTTTTCGTAGTCCCGTAACACACCCATTTTTTGGGTATCAGGAGTCCAACGAAATATGAATTTAAAATATTTTAACGAACTGTGAACGTCACGTTGCCCCCCGTCCCCCCTGTCACATTTTGTCACGCTCACGAGACCCCCCCTCCCCTCCTTGTATTCTAACGTATTTTATGGACGGCCCCTTAACCAGTATCCAATTTGACTGTACAAATATTATCCGAAACATTTGCATAATCTCAAAATGGTTTAATGACTTAATATCATGCACGAAATCAGGTTAATTAAACGCTATTAATTTTACGATCGTTACTTGCAATCGCTTTTTATAAGTAGAACGGTAATTGGAGTGTATAAAGATAAGGTTTTGGTTTAACGATGTGATATAACTAATAATGAGATATACAATGGGAGTGGTAGGGCCATGGCCGATCTACCTTGACCAAATAGGTCAGATAACCTCTAGCTCTCTACCACCTAGCTCGACCACCGAGCTCTACCACCAGTATAAGTCAACATTTTAAAACTTGAAGGAAAGATTTGACAAATCGGGCAGGACTTCAGTAGCTCAATTGGAAGAGCGGCTGGACTAGATTCCCAGTAGGCCGCGAGTTCGAGTCTCGCCTGAAGTCAAATTTTTCTTTCCATTTTTCTTTAAATAAAATGTTTTTCACAAGCATGTGTTAATGCGAAATAATATAAAAACAATTTTAAAACTGTTTAAATTCTTTAATATGCGATAGTAGTATAGCAGGTAGTTTACGCAGCCAACTTTACTTAGTGGCATTTAAGTTTTGCTACTTTACAGACGTAAAGATTAAAATTTAGTATGAACCTTGATTTTATTTCCCGAGCGATAATTTTATAGCAGATAATGTGTCATATGAAGTTATGTGCAAACTTGTGCGACAGGCGATAAAAAAATTGCAACGATTTAATAGATGGCGCTGCGTTTTCGACGTGTTAAGGTTTTATAAATCGATGAAAGCTGTCTGCACTCTGCACGCACGAAAATGTGTCACGTTCCGTCTGACCCATAGAGCAACACGGGCCACCGGCCGCGGCGGACCGGAGGGGAGTAGCCATATGCAGGCTTTCCCCTCGGTCAATGTACTAGCACAAGTGATCCTATGCCTGTCGCCAAGATGCTTGTACAGGCAGTTTACATAGGTTAAAAAAAAAAAAACAAAAGGTGAGTCCCCGGTGAGTCTTAGCGTACACGCCCCCCCCCCCCCTACCTAAGAAAAACGACTCACGCCCTCGCTTAGTCGAGGGCAGGCCCGCCCGGGCAGGAGGAAAGTGCCTCGAGGCCCGCTCCGCCGCTGCGCGCTGGCGCGCGCAGCAGCGACGACATTCGTTAGTTAGCCGAGATGTTTAAATGTGTGCGTGTTTTTTTTTGTGTTTTGTAAAAGTCAAGGTGTGAGTTTCGTAGTAATAGACCAGTTTTGTAATGTGTGTGTGTGTGTGTGTGTGTGTGTGTGTGTGTGTGTGTGTGTGTGTGTGTGGTTGTGTGTGCACAAATTGCCCCCCGCAAAGAATTACAGACTTTTTGCATCGGTAATAAACGCTATGGCTACTCCTCTCCGGTCCGAGTTGCTGACACATTGCTGCTGTTCAAATTTTTCAAAAGGTCACCTTCATGATCCTAGCGCACTATCAAATCATTAAAATGTTGTATGGCAGCTTCGATCGCGTTAACACCTCCTCGGAGTATCTGAAATGTCTGAGTAACTTCTGTTTCACTTCCATTTTTGACACGTTGAAAACGTTTACGACTCTGTATTTTCCGGCACAAAGGCATAACACCTTAGGCCTCAGGAGTGGTAACGCATCTGCATTTGACCTTGGTCTTTGTGTGGGTGTCTATAGGCTGCAGTCATCGCTTAACATCAATGTGAACTGCATGTTTGTTTACCACTTTCAAAACATAAAGAAAAAGTCACGGCATCACGTTGCAGGTCATGAATGCGTCAGATATCCTGAGAGGATTAACATCCTCTCAGGATATCTGACGCATGATTACGGACTATTTGTATTGGTGAATAAAATTGGGGATTTTACTATTTCCCTACAATTTCTTCATATTTTCTTACCTTTTAAACCTTCCCTTTATTTAATTTAGACTGACAGACAGACGGACGAAACAGTCTTAGTTATAGGCGCCCGTTTCCACCATTTGAGTACGAAACCCTAAAAAACAGTATAGGTATCTTTAACAGTATTTTTTTTATGTTGTGGAAGTGGCAAAAAAACGTGCAGTTCACATTGATGTTAAGTGATGACTGCAGCCTATAGACACCCATACAAAGACCAAGGTCAAAATGCGGATACGTTACCACTCCTGAGGCCTAAGGTGTTATGCCTCTGTGCCGGAAATTACAGGGCCGTACATTACCACCCGACCGGAACACGATAGTGCTGAATACTACTATTTAGCAGTAAGTATACTATGTAATGCGGTGGTGCCTACGCCCGCAAGCTCCGTCACTGAAGCTCTACCACCAGTAAAAGTATTCTTAACAGTAGTTTTTTTAATAATAGAAAAAAATAATATTTTTTCAACTTTCCACGCGACTGTACAGTCCATGATATTACCATTGTAAAGGGCGCCGATATGAACCCACAATGTGTGTTGGCGTATATTATGATAGACATTTGGGTTATGGGTTGAGCTGTCCAATTGAAAAACCTTATATCGATCCACTAGGTCCGGGTTCTTTCAGAAATCAATAAAAAAATAAAAGAAAAAAAAAATCACATGTACTTACCTACCTATCCACGCACTTAATTTGTTTATTTTTATTTATTTATCCATTTATTACAGGCAACAAAATTGATTAAAATTAAACAACAGGCCCATAGAATTAAATACCTTATAAACTAACATACATATTAATATATATATATACTAGCGGCCCGGCCCGGCTTCGCCCGCGCTGCTCTGCTCCTATTAGTCATAGCGTAATGTAAGCTATCCTATCTCTCAAGTTGGATCGAACTGCACATGGTGTGCGAATTTTATTATAATCGGTTAAGTGGTCTAGGAGTCCATTGAGGACAAACATTGTGACACGAGATTTATATATATTAAGATTATAGTGTTAGTACATAAGTCTTAATACTATGTTAGTACACTTCACTTGCACTGTGTCATTGTGCGTGCGAGTGGCACTTGTCCCCGGAAGCGACGGAACACCACATCTTGCGGCCAAAAGCTTTCCTCCATGACGAGGTGCAGCAGGAATGTCGGCACACGCACCACGAACGACTTGAAGTTGACGTTGCGGCGCGACTCCAGCAGCTGCACTCTCAGCATGTACTTCAGCTTTCGACGAAGAAACTCCTTGACGTCCTCCGCCTCAGTTGTGTAGTGGAGGCGGGAGATGTACACCGGGGTATTCGGTTTAGCTGCGTGTAAACCTATCCACGGGAGCCTTACCGCAGCTGTTCTTGTTGGTTCGCTGACGGCGCTTCCTCTTTTGCACCATCACGAAACCATCATTATCATCAGCCCGCTTCGTGGCCTTTTCAGGCCTGGGCTTCGCAGGGAGCGTCGCAGAGACGCTCTCAGTGACCATACGGTCTAATCGTGTAGGAGGCCGTGCAGCGCGGGCAGCGCATACCGCAGGCATAGGATTCGGCGCCGGCGACAATACCGCTGACGCGAAACTTGCAGGCGATGCATCGTGGGGGCAAGCACCTCGCACGGTGTTGATGTTATTAGACACCGTCGGTGACCTAGTCACTGCCACAGTATTACGCAAATCTTTTACTTGGTTGCGCAAATCAGCGACGGTAACTTGGGAGGCGTCTAACTTATTCTGCACCTCTGCTAAACTTGCCTTCAAAGAAACGATGTCGCTCAAAAGGCAACTCACGTCCACGTGGTCAAAGGTTACCGGAGGCAACTTATTTAGATCCTTGACCACAAACGTCGGCACCTCGTCAGGATCCACCTCCTTCAGCAGGGTAATTATATCCTGCAGACTCTTCTTAGTCCCGTCACGCCTGCGGGACACCATCTGGTCGCTTCTGTTAAGAAGCTCGCGGGCGTAGGCACCACCGCATTACCTAATATGCTTGCCGCTAAATGGTAGTGTTCAGCACTATCGTGTCCCGGTCAGGTGGTAACGTACGGTAGCAACACGGGCCATCGCCTGCGGCAGACCGGAGGGGAGTAGCCATATGCAGGCTTTCCCCTCTCTCAAAGTACAAGACCAAATGATCCTATGCTTGTCTCCCAGATATTTAAATGTGTGCGTGAAATTGTTTCTGTATTTTGTTAAATTCAAGGTGTGAGTTTCGTAGTAATAGACGAGTTTTGTAGTGTGCGTGTGTGTCGCACGCATTTCCCCCCGCAAAAAATGACAGACTGTTTTGCATCGGTAATAAACGCTATGGCTACTCCCCTCCGGTCCGCCGCGGCCCGTGTTGCTCTGTGAGTGTATCTAACTAGTTTTCAAATGAATGTATGATTCATTAATTACAACAGCCCTATTACCTTTTGGGTGCCAAGGTAGACTGGCTAGACATCTAGCGTACGTTAAGTCTAGATATAACATTACAAAATTCAATATAAATATAACCTTTATCCATTGATATACAAAACTTTATCTTTATTTATAAAAACAGGTCAAGTGCGTGTCGAGCCACGCGCAGTATAGGGTTCCGTAGAATTTTAGGTTTGATTAATGCAATGAAAAAAATAAATATCCAAATATTTTCTATGGAGTCGTTAAAAAATTTCGAGTATTATATTTGGTCGACTATTACTCGCAAACTAGTAAAGACAACTTAAGTGTGATAGTTTTCCTTTTAATTTCGTTATATGTAGCTACTATTGCCGTAACGTTTGAATTTCTAACAACAACCGTTTAATTGGTAGGGGGGGACACTTGACTCTAACGAAAATTGTCACTTTAAAGATTCTTGCTTTAAAGCAACAAACGGATAGATGATGTTAGCACACCCCTAACATTTTTGAAAGACCTATCCAACGATATACGACACTATATAGAAAACGAAAAATAAATAGTTTATCCGCGCGTTACATGTAGGGGAGGTACCCTAAATAATTTTAATTTTCTTGATTTTATTCTACTACTTTGTCGGCGTAATTAAGGTGTATATTTGTGCCAAATTTCAAGTCTCTAGTACTAAAAGTTTTGCGCTAAACCGCGGATGGACAGACAGACAGAAATGGAACCCTAAAAATGTATGTTGGTCTGTATGTCCCTTAAAGAATCGTAAACTACGCATTTGATCATGTGATGATCTTTAACAAAGTTGTTGTGCATGAGCCCACGAAGGTTTCTGAGTTGGCAAAATCGACAGATGTCGCTACTGTCATTTTTAGTTGGTTTCAGACAAAATTGGCTTTGCCAAAGGAACAGACAGACGCACGAATGAACTAATAAAAATTTGGTTTCTTCGTTTAGATTAGAGGTCCAGAACCCTAGGAAACACCTATCAAAGCGAACTCCACCCCGTTGGCAATCTACGAAATAGATATCCATTTATCTACGATATAAAGCCTAAAGACAGGTTTATTGCGGTTTCCAGGGAATATTTCTGCCTTAGAAACGATCGCCCGGGGACGATCTTTTGTAGGGTGACCATTATTCGTGATGATTTTGGGACAAGTTTTGTGTTTTTTTTTTGTTACAATTTGGAAATGAATCATGTTACTGCCCTAACATGAGTGCAGTCAGTGAATCGAATAATAGTGGTCCAATCGTTCCATATTAGAAGCTTATGACCTATTTTTTTTTCTATTTTAGAAATATAAATTTAAATATGAATTGAACCTGTGGCCTCTGGTTTTTTCCGATTTGAATATTGTCTAATACTGCTTTCTAAATTTCCGTTTATTCCTTGATTCACTCGCATGTGTGATTGCGAAAAACCAAAAAATATGATAAACAACAATTAACATATAAAAGGCAAGGGAGAAGTTCCACGTTGGACCTGCACCTTGTAGGTAACCTACACTATATCCAAAGATTAGATACGTAGAATCATGAAAAATACTCAAAAAGAATTTGAATCGTTGTTTTTTTTTTGTCAGAAATGTCTCTATTACGTAAAAAAAAAATATGTACGGCCCTTTAATTTTCGGTACAGAGGCATAATATCTTAGGCCTCAGGAGTGGTAACGCATCCGCATTTTGACCTTGATCTCCGTGTGTCTATAGGCTGCAGTCATCACTTAACATCAATGTGAACTGCATGCGGGTTTGCCACTTTCATTACATAAAAAAAACTTATGACTACAAAATGTCACCATGTTGCTACTATGACTTTCATGTTTTTTAAATATACTTACGATAATTAATTGAAGGTGTATTAAACTATTTGAATAGCTGAAAATGATTAAGTATGTTATGCTTCTTCTCTCAATATAGCGTACAAGGTGCAGGCCCAAGCTCCATACATTTTGTCACGTCTCCTTTCTAAACAGTAAAAAAATCTCTTTCCCAAATTAGCCACAAAACATGTGCACCACTTTCGCCTTTGGCTTCCGCTGCCATTTCGCTGGGCTATCAGAGTTTGACGGCACATCCGATGGCGCTTCACTATCGCGCCATCGCTGTACTATAAATAAATAGGTGCACTTCTTAGCTCCTGAGGCTATACCTCCATCTCCTAGGCTGGCTTGCATCATGAAACTATAACAAGGAGACGGGTAATTTTGGGTTTGCAAAATCGTTACTGGTTAACCCATTACACAGTACATTTTGTAATATAGTTAATAATTTAATAATTACTGGTGGTAGAGTTCCAGTGACGGAGCTCGCGGGCGTAGGCACCACCGCATTACCTAATATACTTGCCGCTAAATGGTAGTGTTCAGCACTATCGTGTTCCGGTCAGGTGGTAATGTACGGCCCTGTAATTTCAGGCACAGAGGCATATCACCTAATGCCTCAGGAGTGGCAGCGCATCTGCATTTTGACCTCTGGTCATTGTGTGGGTGTCTATAGGCTACAGTCATCACTTAACATCAATGTGAACTGCATGCTTGTTTGCCACTTTTATTACATAAAAAAAAAAAAAAAAAAAAAAAAAAAAATTAGCAGTCTAACCCAACTTTTACTTGATCATGTATCGTATACTTCAATAACTGGCAAATCAAAAAATGACCAAAGGAGATGTTGCGAGCTCGGCTCTGGTTCGTACATGTCCTCAAAAAATGGGTAAATTAAAGAACAATCCGAAAAAAATACAATTAATTTATTCAAGAATATATTTTAGAGTTACAACCACATTTAATTCAATCGATTTTATCGTTTTTAATCATGTTCAACATGGCGGCGATACAGCCGACGCTTGGGATAGTACCTATGTAGATAAAACAAAAATAATCGATTTCGATAGTATTTAGAAAATATTACTTTTTTCTCCAAATGTCATGAAAATGTCAAAATGATATCGCCCGCCATGTTGGTTTTGAGTTGCAATTCTAACTGCAAATAATTTTTTGTAACTGCAAACAAAGCTAAATAATTGAAAATATGCAGTAAAAAAACGTTTTTATATTGATTTTGCCTGTTAATCATATTGTGTACAATACATGGCCGGAGGTCCATACATTTTTGCAACATCTCCTTTAATTTCTTTTTTTTTTTACGTAATGAAAGTGGCAATCAAGCATGCAGCATACATTGATGTTAAGTGATGACTGCAGCCTATAGACACCTACACAAAGATCAAGGTCAAAATGCAGATGCGTTACCATTCTTGAGGCCTAAGGTGCCTCTGTGTCGGAACACACCCGCGAGCTCTACCACTTGTGATGCAAACCGTATGTAAATTTGTCTTTGAGTTCATCACGAACAGATAGACAGACAAACAAATTCAGTGGAGGACTTTGTTTTATAATAAGTAAATAGATATTTAAGGATAAATGGACACAAATTATATAGGTACCTACACAAACCTTCCTCGTGAATCATCTAGTGGTGAAAACCGCATTAAAATTTGTGTGGTAGGCTATGAGTTTATTACGAACAGATAGACAGACGTGGCAAGGCTTGTTTTATAATAAGTGTAGATTATCGGTAGCTTTTGTAAGTAATGGTAGCAAATTATATAATTTGTAATGCTTTAGTCAACTCCAAATCGTGATGAAGCCAGCCCTCGCAATCTGTAACAATTAAGGGATCGGGTAGATTACACCCTTGTGGGGGTTGCTGGTAGAGATGTGCTGACGAAAAAAATATCGATAAATATCGATACTAATACCTACCTACTTAGTATTTGTATGGGAAAATAAAATTTTCCTTTGTAGGGTTCCGTAGTAAACAAGGAACCCTAATAGTTTCGCTACGTCCGTCTGTCTGTGTGTCTGTCTGTCCGTCCGCTGTTTAGCGCAAAAACGATTGGTAATAAAGACTTGAAATTTGGCACAAGCAAACCTTCATTACGCCGACAAAGTGGGCGAATAAAAACATGAAAAATAAAATTATGTAGGGTACCTCCCCTTCATGTAACGCGCAAATAAAATTTTTATTTTTCGTTTTCTATATAGTGTAAGATATGAATGAATGAAATGAAATGAAATGAAATGAATGAAAAGTATTTATTCACCTTATTCAACATTATAACATAATTAATTACTTCTGCCAAACTGCAGTTACAGTTTGTTGGCAGATGTAGCTCCCATTTTAATACTATATTAAGCTATTTTAACTCAATAAAAAAAGGAAAAATAATAAAAAAATTAACATGTTCTTACGCTATTATTACAGTATATAATACTAATAGGTTGGGGAAAAAGTCTTTTCGCATTATAGTATGTATAAACTTGTAATAAAATCTCTTTGGCTGTAGTATTTGTATCTGGCTGGTTTTGGTATCATTGAAAGTTAAAATTTTAAAGAACATAATTCCAAATTCAAATTAGGCAAATGTGTGATTTTCATTTGTTTTTCGTTCTGTCAAGATGAGTGAATCTAATGAAGACATTCGATACATTTTAAAATTATACTACAAAAAAGGTAAAAATGCAACGCAAGCCGCGAAAAAAATTTGCGATGTTTATGGACCTAGTGCAGTGTCTGTGAGAGTAGCACAAATTTGGTATAAGCGTTTTCAATCCGGAAATTTTGATGTCAAAGCTGCACCTCGCTCTGGTCGCCCTATTACGGATAAAATGGATGCCATTTTTGAAAAAGTGGAGCAAGATCGACATATCAGTAGTTACGACGTAGCTGAACAACTGAGAATTGATCACAAAACAGTTTTGGCGCATTTAAAAAAAGCTGAGTACAAAAAAAAGCTCGATATTTGGGGACCTCACGAGCTCACTGAAAGAAACCTAATGAACCGTGTACTCTAGACCTCACACATCTATAGCCACTCAGCAAAAAATAAGAGAGTTTAGCTGGGAGGTGTTAATGCATCCGCCGTATAGTCCTGACCTTGCACCTTCAGATTTCCACCTGTTTCGGTCTCTTCAGAATTCTTTATGCAATATTAGGTTAACATCACGAGAGGACTGCCAAATCCACTTGTCGCGGTATTTTGATGAGAATTCCCAAAATGTTTATAGCAATGGGATCATGTCCCTACCTACAAGATGGCAAAAGGTTATCGAACAAAATGGTACATACATACTTTAGTTAAATTAAAATAAACTATTTTAAAAAATGTTTTGAATTATCTTAAAAAATGCGAAGAAACTTTTTCCCCAACCTTATATAAAGGTAAGTAACTTACAAAGTAAGTCGGTATATAATATTAAATATGATCATTGAGACTTATTTCTAATAAATTCTGAAAAAGTTTGTTTGTTGGATAAGTCTTTCAAAAATGTTTAGGAGTGTGCTTACATCACTTTTTGATTTAGGTAATTGTTCGTGACTTGTTAAGCTTTTAAGTGCCATTTTTTGTTAGAGTTAATTGTCCTCCCCCCTCTACCAACTAAACGGTTATTTTTTATTTTTAAAGAAAAATGGAAAGAAAAATTTGACTTCAGGCGAGGCTCGAACTCGCGACCTACTGGGAATCTAGTCCAGCCGCTCTTCCAATTGAGCTACTGAAGCCCTGCCCGATTTGTCAAATCTTTCCTTCACATCTATTGCATTGCTTTATGGTAGCAGCAGCGCCATCTATTACCAACTATACTAGGCTGGACTAGATTCCCAGTAGGTCGCGAGTTCGAGTCTCGCCTGAAGTCAAATTTTTCTTTCCATTTTTCTTTAAAAATAAAATATATTTCACAAGCATGTGTTAATGCGAAATAATATAAAGCAATTAAACGGTTATTGTTAGAAATTCAAACGTTACGGCAATAGTAGCTACATATAACGAAATTTAAAGGAAAACTATCACACATAAGTTGGCTTTACAAATTTTGGAGTAATAGTCAACCGAATGTAATACTCGAAATTTTTAAACAACTTTATAGAAAAATGGAAAGAAAAATTTGACTTCAGGCGAGACTCGAACTCGCGACCTACTGGGAATCTAGTCCAGCCGCTCTTCCAATTGAGCTACTGTCTATTGCATTGCTTTATGGTAGCAGCTGCTGCCTGCTACCATAAAGCAATGCAATAGATGTGAAGGAAAGATTTGACAAATCGGGCAGGGCTTCAGTAGCTCAATTGGAAGAGCGGCTGGACTAGATTCCCAGTAGGTCGCGAGTTCGAGTCTCGCTTGAAGTCAAATTTTTCTTTCCATTTTTCTTTAAAAATAAAATATATTTCACAAGCATGTGTTAATGCGAAATAATATAAAACAATAACTTTATAGAAAAAAATGTATGTATTTTTTTCATTGCATTAATCAAACCTAAAACTACGGAACCCTTAACTAGGCGGGGCCCGACACGCGCAAACCCACGTAAGCACTGTATTGGTCAAACAAAACTTGATCAAAATGGTCGACAAACCTCATACATGTACGGTGCGAAAGAGATAAGGCTCTACTGATCTGAAATAAGCCGAAGTCTCCTTCCTAGTCTCAATGTACAATGTTTATGGTTGCGCACTGTATTTTAAACAGGTCATTATAATATTTAACAAATGTTATACTTACATAAAATATCGACTATTAACTGATTAATTTTATCGACCTTTGCCTGAAAAAATATCGATATTTTGACACATCGATAATCTCCCAACCCTAGTTGCCGGTATTTGAAACGGAATTTCCGTGATACTCTGGTGTTAACTATCATTATATACGATTACTCACTAAGCGATTGCTCTTTTGAACTGGTTTTTGGGGGTTTATCTTCATCTTACTGGTGGTATAGCTGCAGTGACGGAGCTGGCGGGCGTAGGCACCACCGCATTACCCAATATATTTGCCGCTAAATGGTAGTGTTTTTTTTTTTTTATGAAATTGGCAAACATATTTTTATCATTATGTTATTCAAATCACTATAACTACGAGACCTACACTGCGCGTGACCCGACACGCACTTGGCCAGTTTTTGACATAGGACCTCAGAAATCGCGACCATGTCGTGTCGTAATCGTCAGGTAGCCGTACCCTGTAATCGTATCGTGCCGTATAAAAGTGTTTGGCACAACTCCAAGCGCAATCGCAGTGCGGCTGTATTCATTAAGTCTGTTTGTAAACAATGTTGTACTATGTTTGTGATCGTGAGAAGAAAGCTTTTGATCGAGTTCAAAAAAGCACTTTCTATACATATTATACAACTAGCTGTGCGCGCGACTTCGTCCCCGTAAGAATTTATGATCGTTCTGTACCTATCCGGACGAAGTCGTGGGCGCAGCTAGTATAAAAGCCTAAGTTACGCCTTATTACATAAGTTATCTGACAGTGAAAGTCCCGTCAAAATCTGTCCAGCCCTTCCCGAGATTAGCCGGAACATACAGACAGACAGACAAAAATTGTTAAGAAATGTTGTTTTGGTATGTGTGCCGTGTATACATACATTTGCATTTAGTAAAAAGCGGTTATTTTTATATTACTACCAGACACTCCAATTTTATTTATTTGTATAGATGTGTCCCAGGTATAAGTGATCGCCCGGCGTTTTTCGAATATTTGTTCAAAATTAAGAATAATTGCTTTTATATATATATATAGGACTTATTTTATTTTAAAGAAAATTTTGACTTCAGGCGAGACTCGAAGTTCGTAGAAAGAGTTCGAGTCTCGCCTGAAGTCATTTTTTTCTTTCCATTTTTCTTTAAATAAAATATATTTCACAAGCATGTGTTAATGCGAAATAATATAAAACAATTATTAAGGTTAAAAGCGACTTCTTTACGATATTCAATAAACTGAAAAGTCTATTATATCGGTTGCCTAACTAGCATAGTTGGCAATAGATGGCGCTGCTGCTATCATAAAGCAATGCAATAAATGTGAAGGAAAGATTTGACAAATCGGGCAGGACTTCAGTAGCTCAATTGGAAGAGCGGCTGGACTAGATTCCCAGTAGGCCGCGAGTTCGAGTCTCGCCTGAAGTCAAATTTTTCTTTCCATTTTTCTTTAAATAAAATTTATTTCACAAGCATGTGTTAATGCGAAATATTATAAAACGATTTTAACGAAACAAAGTTTGAAGACCAAGGTCAAAATGCAGATGCGTTACCACTCCGGAGGCCTAAGGTGTTATGCTTCTGTGTCTGAAATTACAGGGCCGTACATTACCACCTGACCGAAACACGATAGTGCTGAACATTTAGCGGCAAGTATATTAGGTAACGCGGTGGTGTCTACGCCCGCGAGCTCCATCACTGGAGCTCTACCACCAATAAAAAATATAGACCGTTTTTCTGTCTCATGTCTCGTCTGCCTCAGTAGTATAGTGGTAGCAGGCCACTACTACGCTGAGGTCTTAGATTAGATAAGATAAGATAATAGTTTATTTACGTAAAAAGATACACACATTTTACACAAGTGGATACTACTAGACATTGTACAAAGGTAATTGTTGAACACCTGATACCCAAGGTAAGATTAAACTTGATTCGATTCCCGGGCCGGGGACTATAAGAGATGATAGTATATCAAAGCCTTTATGTCTGGTTCAATTGGAATTTTTCCATTTTATCGAAATTTCCCAGTACCTCAAAAGTTAGTAATTTGCCCGGAGATGTCACAGGTACATGGACCAAGAAAGTAACCAGCGAATCATGGGTTTGTATGTATGCATTTACCTCTACCTACCCCTTCGGGGATTACGGGCGCGAAGTTACCTATATTCTCAATTTAATATATATATTTTTTTGTGTAATGAAAGTGGCAAACAAGCTTGCAGTTCACATTGATGTTAAGTGATGACTGCAGCCTATAGTACATTACCACCTGACCGAAACACGATAGTGCTGAACACTACCATTTAGCGGCAAGTATATTAGGTAATGCGGTGGTGCCTACGCCCGCGAGCTCCGTCACTGGAGCTCCGTCCACCAGTAAAGTTACCTTTATTCTCAATTTTATTTGGACTGTTATAAACAATTCGACCATTGATCATTGATAAATGGAGGCTGTGAGATTAAATAACAGGTAGATATATGAACTGCACTGCGTCGACAGTTGGACCGCCGCCAAATGGTCGTTAACTCTCGGTATAAACTCCTGTGAAGATATAAGGATACTAGTAACCCGCTCCGACTTCACACGGCTGCAACATAATAATACTATACTTGCTGACCTGGCAAACTTCGTATTGCCTCAGAATGAAATACTCGTAATGTGTCAAAGGTTTGATAGATACGGACTGTTTGTATGAGAAAATGAAATTGTGGTGTTTACTATTTCCCTTCCATTTTTCTTATTATCTTACCTTTTAAATCTTCTCTGGTCTAGCATAGATAATTCAAAACCAAAATTAGCCAAACCGGCCTACCGGTTCTCGAGTTTTAGCGAGAATAACGAACAGCAATTGATTTTTATATATATACTATATATTAGTACTTGTAGCTTCTACTACATTAGGCGCCATCTAGTGGTACATTGAAGAAACAAAAAGTCCTTGTCTAGTACGGAAGATGGCGTATGATCGAGTTACATCGCACATGCGAAGTTTTCGCAAGAGTTGCCCTATATACAACTTAATAATGTAAATCATTGAACCCACACTTAATGCATTTTATGACGATATACATTTCTGAGTACAGTGAACTACAGTGCTCAACGGACAACTTCAGCAATAATAATTATAGAAGCTTACATTGAGTGTAAGACCAAGTTGGCATCCAAAAAGTTGGGGGTGCTTAACAAAGCGAGGCAGTATTTCACATCGGGGCAGCTACTACAGCTTTATAAGGCCCAAGTGCGGCCCCATCTGGAATACTGCTCTCATTTGTGGGCGGGAGCCCCCAAATACCAGCTTGGTCCACTTGACTCCCTACAAAAACGCGCCGTTCGTATTGTTAACGATCCAGGACTTACCGACAGGCTCGAACATCTGAGCCTGCGCAGAGACATTGGGAGTCTGTGCGTGTTGTACCGTCTCTACAATGGTGAGTGCTCTGCGGAACTGTTTGACATGGTGCCACCGTCCCTTTTCCTACACCGTACTACCCGCCGAAGAGAGAAGTTCCACCCACACCGACTGGACACCTGGCAGTGCTCAACGGTGCGGTTTTCACGTTCGTTCCTGCCCAGAACGTGTAAATTGTGGAACGAACTTCCCTCTGAGGTGTTCCCTAGGTGCTACAATATGGGGTTCTTCAAAAATGGCGTCAAAAGAGTCCTTCAGGGCTGGCAGCGCGTTGGCAACTCCCCTGGTGTTGCAAATGTTCATAGGCGACGGTGACCACTTTCCATCAGGTGGCCCGTTTGCTTGTCTGTCAATCTTCAGACATAAAAAAAAAAAAAAAAAAAATAGTAAAAACGTATTGCGAAAAATAAATAGAACAAGTAAATTTTGTTATTTCCAAGTAATTAAATTAATTATGAATCTTGAATTGAAGCTACAATAAGCCCAGATGACCCCCCAGGGTATCACGAGCCGGGCATATAGAATTGCAAAAACAAACAAAGGCTAACACGCAACCCGTTTACAATCTAACCGCGTACTAAACCACTTTCATCTTTTTGCGTCGGCCCTAGAGTAGTTGCTGCAGAAATGACTGGTTGAGTTTTGTACCTATTTGATGATAAGTTAAATTATACTATGATGTTGACAAATAGTAATGTAATTTACATGGATGTTAATTGACGCGTGCAGCCTACCCACATACATTCAAAAACCAAGAGTTCAAAATGCTACTGGTGGTAATTTTTCTGGTGGTAGAGCTCCAGTGACGGAGCTCGCAGGCGTAGGCACCACCGCATTACCTATCATCACCTTATATACTTGCCGCTAAATTGTTGTTTTTAGCACTATCGTGTTCCGGTCAGGTGGTAATGTACGGCCCTATAATTTCCGGCACAGAGGCATAACACCTTAGGCGTCAGGAGTGGTAACGCATCTGCATTTTGAACTTGATCTTCGGGCGGGTGTCTATAGGCTGCAGTCATTACTTAATACAATGTAAACTGCATGCTTGTTTGGCACTTTCACTACATAAAAAAAATGTTTGTGTTGCTTACCGCGCGCCCTGAATTGTTTTGCCTTTGTGATAGCTCTGTAAACTATAACTCTGTTATATATCTGTTAAACTATAACTCTGTTATAGTTTACAGGGCTCAACAAAGGCAAACTTATTATCTATCTATCTATCTAATATCTTTAAACGAGCAATTCTTGTATATATATATAGAATCAAGATCTCGGAAACGGCTCCAACGATTTTCTTGAAACTTACAGATTAGGGGTTTTTCGGGTCAAGAAGTCGATTTATTTAGGTTCCAGGTCCAAGAAAAGCTCGGTTCCAAGTTAATAATAAATTTTCTTCATAACCGACGACTAACGCCATCTATTGATGAATAGAAGAACCATCAGTCTACTAACGTTAGTCGTATTTTTAGCAAAGAAGAAGTGTTTGATTTGAGGTTAGACCAAAAAAATCAATTGTTCTTATTCATATTTCTTCAGTATGCAATTCATACTAAATATAATTTTCAAAAATCGCTACGGAGCGAAGCTCGGTCAACCAGGTACTTATTATTTATTTGCATAAAATGTAAGTAACAATTGTTGGAGGTTATAATTCGTGATGGCCTTACACATTTCAAATCAGTGCAAATCTTATTAAAGTTATAACAATTTTTAAAATTAATATTGCAACATTGAAATACAAATTAAAATAGTACTTAATGTCATTTACAAGATTCTAATGTCAAATTTATATAATCACAATCACTTAGGATCGGTTGCACCAAAAGATTTGTTAAAGTGAATGTAAAGTTGTACACCCTCTCTAACCTTAACGAATTTGTTGCAGTTAGAGAAGGATGTAAAATTTTACATTATTTTACAAATATCTTGGTGCAAGTGAACCTTGACAACTAAGGTCTCAGGGGTGGCAACGCATTTGCATGTTGACCTCTGGTCTTTGTGTATTTTCTATAGGCTGCAATCATCGCGATTATTCACGATCAGGTCACGGCTCCTGACGCGAGTTTAACATTTTTTACCCACTACAAAAAGTGGACAACGCCGCTAAAGAACTTTTTACTTCAAAAATATGATGTGATCTCGAATGTGTGTGTCGAATACTGCGTGAAAGTTCACATATAAATCTCTCTGGCCAATTTCAACGAACTGTCACCTCTGTGAATACTCTATGATAATTTCCTGCGCACGAGTTGGCTTACGGCGAAATTATGACATTGCGAGCTGTGGGCGGGGCACACCGCTGCGCATTGCTTTTATATTTTGTACTAAGCTCGTAAAAGTCGAGCTTCGACAAAAATTATGTCCTTTCAAAAACATGCATGTGAATAAGGGCCCCAAGTTGTAATATTACGCGAATGCATTGATGCAAACATATCTTTGTTTTTATGGAACGAAGGTGGACAGCATGCAGCTCGCATGGGAGTGATGACTGGAGCGTATCGCAGAAAAAGCAGAGGTCAAAATGCAGATGCGTTGCCACCCCTGGGACTTAATCTGTTATGTCTCTGTGATAGTAATTATAGGACCATACATTGCCATCGATCCGGAACCCGATAGTGCGGTAGATAAACTTGGTAATGCGGTAGTGCCCATGCCTTTGAGCGCCTACACTGGAACCTTACCACCAGTAAAATACGTACCTAAATTAACTAAAACCCTATAAATCCAATTGGAGCAATGGAGGATACACCTTTTTTAAGCCTTACCCTCCATTGCTCCAGGATTGGCCATTGGACTTGGCCGGAAATTACAGGGCTGTACATAACTACCTTGAGGCAACACGATAGTAATGAGTAACCATTTAGAGGCAAGTAGATTAGGTATAATGGCCTTAGCAGCCTAGTGGTAGCAGATCACTACTACTACACTGGGATGCTGGGTTCGATTCCCATGTCGGGGTCTATTAGAGGTAACGGTGTAAAGTCCTTTATCTCTGGTTCCATTGGGCTTTTTCCATTTTCTGGAAATTTCCCAGTACCTCGAAGTTCGGTAATGTGCCCGGCGATGTCAATAGGCTCGCCACCTGTTACATGGGCCAAAAACGTAACCGACGAATCGTGGGTGTTTGCATGTACGCTTGAATGCGTGCATTTCCCTCTGCTTGCCTCAGTGAAGTTACGAATTTACGTTTTAGATTAGGTAATGCGGCGGTGCCTACGTCCGCGCCGTTACTGTAGCTCTACCTCCAGTAAGATAATCATCAAACGTCATGCTGTTGCTGTGACTTATTACTTTCATCATTTGTTTTTTCGTAGGTATCATAATAATAAAAAAAAAAAAAACGTAACTTCACGCCTGTAATCCCCGAAGGGGTAGGCAGAGGTAAATGCATGCATTCAAGCATACATGCAAACACCCACGATTCGCCGGTTACGTTTTGGCCCATGTAACAGGTGGCGAGCCGGTTGACATCTCCGGGCACATTACCAAACTTTGAGGTACTGGGAAATTTCCAGAAAATGGAAAAATCCCAATAGAACCAGAGATAAAGGCTTTTTCACCATTATCTCTGATAACCCCCTACCCGGGAATCGAACCCAGGACCTCAGCGTAGTAGTAGTGGCCTGCTACCACTAGGCTACTGAGGCAGTTATCATAATAATATGTCACGTCTACCAATAAAAATCTTAATCTATGTCTAACACTCAAGCGCGCGACAAATTATGACATCGCTGTGGGCGGGGTGACTCCGATTCCTGCGCATTGCCTTTTAAGTACGCACGCAATAGTGTTGTAAAAAAGTTAAATATGTCCTGAGTAAAAAAGTAATCGTGTAAAAAGCGCCAAGTTGTGTTAAGCTCATAAAATAAAGCAGTGTCTGATGGTGATCGAACAAACTATTTTTGTTCTATTCATTTTACGCAATAACACATGCGAGTGAGCTTTAGAAATTAAAGAAAACGGAAAATAAATTTTGATTTAGAAATCAAATTTTTCTTTCCGTTTGGTCAAATTTTCTTTCCGTTTTTTCTTTAATTTCCAAACTATTCTGCTGGTCGCTAGTACGTATATAATATAAAAAAACCAATTTCATGCTCATGCCCACTTAACGGCTTACGGTAAGACAGTAGTATAGGGGCAGAAAATATGTAATAATACTACGTATAGAATGGACACTTCGGCGTCCCGTCCGATTTCCCCGCCTCACCCTATCTCCTCCCCTCTTATGGGCGACGCTTGGTATTCTCTACCTGCTACGCACACAGGTGCACGTGTAAATACACGTCACTGATTGATGTCTGTGTAAAAGAGACCAAATTAAGCGTTTGTATGGAATTTTGGCGGAGTGTCCGCGGTGTGATAGGGGTAAGCTACGCAATCGTAAATAGCACTCCTAAAATTACTTAAATTCCTTGTCAGTAACATAACATAGAGCAACGCGGCCCACCGGTCGCGGCGGACCGGAGGGGAGTAGCCATAGCGTGTATTACCGATGCAAAACAGTCTGCCTTTTTTTGCGGGGGGGAAATGCGTGCGACACACACGCACACTACAAAAATCGTCTATTTCTACGTAACTCACACCTTGACTTTAACAAAATACGAAAACAATTTCACGCACACATTTAAACATCTAGGCGAAAGGTATAGGACCATAGGGGCTTTTACTTTGACAGTGGGGAAAGCCTGCATGTGGCTACTCCCCTCCGGCATCCGGTGTTGCTCTATGCCAGTAACCAAACATTAGGTGGGTACTAATATTACTTACCAACTTAATTCTAAAACAACTAACTGAAAACAAAACATAAAATTAGCAAAATTGTAACTCGATACACAAAAATAATGAAGTACACACGCGATATATTTAATAGCGTGTTCAATTACGTAAAGTAAACAGGCGAAAGTGCTGTACCGAAATAGATGTTACGTAGTCTTTTAAGTGGTATTAATAAGCGTGAATGTCGAGATTGTTGAATGAATGCAAGTCAAAACAGATGCTGTTTATCATACTTATAGTGTACAGATTATTTTTTACAATAAAATAATAAATGTCGAATGAGCGAATGACTAAACAGAATCAGAATCAGAATCAGAAACTCATTTATTCATTTAGGGTGACAGGCACCTCTTATGACACATCAAAAACAAACAAAATAAATTAAAGCGAATAACAATTGATATACATGTCAAACAAGATAAAAAATATATGTAAAGTCAAGAATATCACTAAGATAAAACGAAATGTAATAAACTAATGTAAAAGTATATCAGTAGAATGTCTCTTTTCCCCTTTACAAACTGATAACAAAGAGTAAAAAGAAAAGAAAAAGAGTCATTCTTTGTCATTCACCGGCAAAGTTCCAAAGGCCAATATGATCAGAATAGAAAAGAAACAGATATACAATGCGAATGTGGATGTTTGCAGAGGCCCAGGAAGACCAAGACTGACCTACCATGACCAAATAGGTCGAGTTCTGCCTGATGGTGGGGTCAAAAGAATGATGAAGGTAGATGAGGCACGGGAGGTGTGTCAGGACCGGGATATCTGGCGCTCTACACTCTCTGCCTACCCCGTTAGGGACCTGGCGTGAAGATACATATATACAAAATAATAAAATACCCGATACGTAAAATCGGGCGGAACGTAAACACGTAGGGGTGGCCAAGGGCGCAACGGCAGCCGTGATTTTTTAGAGTCTTTATACCGTGCCGTGAAGTGGACAATATTGTATTGAAAAAGAAGTAAAAAATTTTTTTTCCCTAATGAAATATAAAAAAATATATAATAAAAACTGTCTACTCCCCTCCGGTCCGTCGTGGCGTTAGTAGAGCTCCAGTGACGGAGCTCGCGGGAGTAGGCGCCACCGCATTACCTAATATACTTGCCGCTAAATGGTAGTGTTCAGCACTATCGTGTTCCGGTCAGGTCGTGGTACAGGCCTGTAATTTCCGGCACAGAGGCATAACTCCTTAGGCGTTAGGAGTGGTAACGTATCTACATTTTGATCTTGGTCTTTGTGTGGGTGTCATATATATATAGGCTGCAGTCATCACTTAACATCAATGTAAACTGCATGCTTGTTTACCACTTCCATTAAATAAAAATATGCCTCAAAATTATGTTTGCAGCATATCTGGATGAACGAAATGATTCTGCAGTGGGAACCTTACCTATTATATTATAGGCAAGTTCTAAATTCATTTAATACGCCATTTTGAAAGCTTCAGTGGAACTGACAAGTGTTCGAAACGATCCTTTGAAGATTCTCTAACGCCCTTGTCACTGTGCATAAGCGGTCGCGGTAGCGAAAATTTTTTTTTTGATACCAAGGCAGAGAATATGTAATAATACTACGTATAGAATGGACACTTCGACGTCCCGCCCGATTTCCCCGCATCACCCAACCTTCCTCCCCTCTTACGGGCGACGGTTGGTATTTTCTACGTTTTTTTTTATGTCATTAAGTTGACTGACAAGCAGACGGGCCACCTAATGGAAAGAGGGAAGTTCGTTCCACAATTTACACGTTCTGGGCAGAAACGAACGAGAAAACCGCAACATACAACAACGTGCTACGCACACAGGTGCACGTGTAAATACACGTCACTGATTGATGTCTGTGTAATAGAGACCAAATTAAGCGTTTGTATGGAATTTTGGCGGAGTGTGCGCGGTGTGACTATGGTGACAAACATGCAGTTCACATTGATGTTAAGTGATGACTGCAGCCTATATAAACTTACACAAAGACCAGAGGTCAAAATGCAGATGCGTTGCCACCCCTGAGACCTTAGTTGTGACTGTGATAGTTATTACGGGGCCATACATTACCATCTAACCGGAACACGATAGTGCTGAACACTATCATTTAGCGGCAGATAGATTAGGTAATACGGTGGTGCCTACGCCATCGAGCTCGTACACTGGAGCTCTACCACCAGTATAATAAAATCTTTATTTGGGTATCGTGTATGAAGAGTACAAATGAGCATTACTAACTATTCACACGGACATTCAGTTCCACGAGTAGCGGTTTTTAACTTGGGATCATGTATGTATCTTCACGCCAGGTCCCTAACGGGGTAGGCAGAGCGTGTAGAGCGCGAGATATCCCGGTCCTGACATACCTCTCGTGCCTCGTCTACCTTCATCATTCTCTTCATACATGCACGCCGATTCCTAAGACTTTTGACCCCACCATCATACAGAACTCAACCTATTTGGTCATGGTAAGTCAGTCTTGGTCTTCTTGGGCCTCTGCAACCATCAACATTCGCATTGTATATCTGTTTAGTCATTCGCTCATTCGACATTCTTTCTATATGCCCATACCATCGGAGCATGCCTTTTTTCATTTTTACACCGATACTATCATTCATACAAAGCCTCTTTCTTACATCTTCATTACGAACGCGATCGGTGAGTGATACACCGCAGATCTTGCGCAAATATCTCATCTCGACCGCGTTTAACTTATCCCATTTTTAACTTACTTTCATGCAGGAAAGAGCATGAAAGTAAGGTAAAAATGGGGTCCTGTACTTTGTAAAATTAAATCCCAGCCATACCAGTCTGCAAGACCTCAAGATTACCATACGTCATTTTTGCGTTAATCCTTAACGCTACACAAGACGTTTACGAAATCGATGCTGATGACATATAATTTTGAAACTGCTTTCAGGCAAATGTCACTTTAGTCTGTATGAGTCCACGGAAGCTGAAAAAGCGAAAATAAACATTTTAGTTTAATATACGCGATATAAATCGAAAAAAAATATACTGTTAGAATCGTCCTCTTAATAAAACACCTTTATCCACTGTTATTCACTTTTAATCACTTTTCTTACACTAATTACACTTTCACACTTATATTTTGTAGAACAGTACTTTTCTTTAGCAAAGCTAGCTCTTGACTGGCTCAAAATCCAACAACCTATCGCTTCCGATAGCTCGACCGTTACAACACCGTTTTACTAACGCCCTCTAGTGACGAATTGTCAAAGCCTCGCACCTCTTTCCAGCAAGGACAATAATAACAACTATTTATAATTTAAACATGGTTTACGCCATTTAAACACATCTCAGCCAGCGGGCTCGACTAGCCGTACATAATGCTGTACTTACTCCAACGCTTTTATATGGAAGCGAGAGCTGGGTATGCAGGAAAGAGCATGAAAGTAAGTTGAACGCGGTCGAGATGAGATCTTTGCGCAAGATCTGCGGTGTATCACTCACCGATCGCGTTCGTAATGAAGATGTAAGAAAGAGACTTTGTGTGAATGATAGTATCGGTGTAAAAATGAAAAAAGGCATGCTCCAATGGTTCGGGCATATAGAAAGAATGTCGAATGAGCGAATGACTAAACAGATATACAATGCGAATGTGGATGGTTGCAGAGGCCCAGGGTTAGGGACCTGGCGTGAAGATACATATATATATATATATATATAAGTTTATATATATATATATATATATATATATATGTTTATATATGTATATATATATAATATAAACAGATGGAATATTAATAATATTATTCTAGTATAATACTTACTAACAATAAATAATTATCATTGTGTTTTGTTTTTTTTTTGTAACTATACTATACTATAGCCTCTAACCCGCTTCCGCTCGTAATATGACGATCGAAGACGTAGATAGCCGAGGGCGTAAGAGTAATTGTGAGGCCGCAGCATCTCCGGCGGCTCATTAAAACTTACCCCCTACACTCGCGCGCACAAGTGCTTTCAATATGGCTTCGCGTTTTCTACTCAAAATGAGAATATATGTATATGTCGGTATTTTTAAATAATCTTAACGTATCATAACATTAGTACTGTAGATTGAACTGTTCAAACAAAAAATAAGAAAAGGGTTATGTAAGAGAGAGGTGTTTTAAGAAATTTTATTTATTTACTTATTTATTTATAAAACTAATATATAAAACTAATATAACTGCCTCGGTAGCCTAGTGGTAGCAGGCCACTACTACTACGCTGAGGTCCTGGGTTCGATTCCCGGGTAGGGGGTTATCATAGATAATGGTGAAAAAGCCTTTATCTCTGGTTCTATTGGGATTTTTCCATTTTCTAGAAATTTCCCAGTACCTCAAAGTTTGGTAATGTGCCCGGAGATGTCAACAGGCTCGCCACCTGTTACATGGGCCAAAACGTAACCGGCGAATCGTGGGTGTTTGCATGTATGCTTGAATGCATGCATTTACCTCTGCCTACCCCTTCGGGGATTACAGGCGTGAAGTTACGTTTATTTATAAAATGAAACATATAGTTACAAACATAATATGATGCAAACATGAACTAACTAGGGTTTCACCGTGCATCAGTGTTGTCGGTTACATTGTTAATTGATGAGAACAAAAAGTAATTATTTAATAAAAAATAAGTTTCACAACATACTTCAATTAACAATATTTAAACATTAAACAACAATAGTTCTTACAAGTAATTTTTTTTTTTTTTATATGTACTCAAAGTGGCAAACAAGCATGCAGTTTACATTGATGTTAAGTGATGACTGCAGCCTATAGACACCCACACATTGACCAGAGGTCAAAATGCAGATGCGCTGCCACTCCTGAGGCATTAGGTGTTATGCCTCTGTGCCGGAAATTACAGGGCCGTACATTACCACCTGACCGGAACACGATAGTGCTGAACACTACCATTTAGCGGCAAGTATATTAGGTAATGCGGTGGTGCCTACGCCCGCGAGCTCCGTCACTGGAGCTCTACCACCAGCAAGTTTATTTAACACTGGCTTGCCCGGTAGTCATCAACGTAAATACGTAGGCAATTCATCATCCTATTTTATATGTTTAAAACTTTTAGTTTCAAATACCAAATGTATTTGAAACAAACATTTTTGTTTTGATTAACAAATGGGTGAAACTTGCTAATTTTTATTTCTATGGACATATTTTAATAGGCAATATGTGTGAAATTTGACAAAAAAAGTCATTCGGTTCACAGGTAAGGTCGACCTAGATTCGCATCTTATTACGTTCTCGCCGGTACCGGTTAGATCAGTGATTTCCAAAGTGGTCCATAGCGACCCCTGGGGGTCTATGACAAAGTAAAAGGGGTCGGCGTCAGCGAAAAAAAAATTGGCGGTCCATGAAATGAAAATGGGGGTCCATGATAATGGATCTCAAAACATACACTGATAGTACCAATTTACTTAGATCAAACCAGTAATTCCCAAAGTGGTCCATGGGAGACTCGATGATGGGTCTACGTAGGCGTGAATTAATAATGGAAATATGGGAATGTGCAGGCAGCAGGGCGGGGGTCCACAGAAACCAGAATAAATTGTAAAGGGTCTACAACAAAAAATGGTTTGGGAACCTCTGGGTTAGATGGTAATGTATCGCCCCGTAATAACTATCAAGAGACAAAACAACTTGAAGTCTCAGGGGTGGCAACGCATCTGCATTTTGACCTCTAGTCCTTGTGTTGATGTGAGTATCTTTAGGCTGCAGTCACTCAAAATCAATGTGAGCATGCTTATTTTCCACCTCCATTACATTACAAAAAAAACCTACACCAGACGATTCCTATAACAATGAATATTAGGTTGTTGTTGTATCTTCACGCCAGGTCCCTAACGGGGTAGGCAGAGAGTGTAGAGCGCCAGATATCCCGGTTCAGACAAACCTCTCGTGCCTCGTCTACCTTCATCATTCTCTTCATACATGCACGCCGATTCCTAAGACTTTTGACCCCACCCCAATATTAGGTAGTAACTTAAAATTTCAAAAACACTTTCGTTCGCGACAGTACACCAGTCGGCTCCATTCAAGTTCATGTAGTTCGAGAGTATCGCCAACTGAATTAAAAACTTTCTTTAATTGAAACATATACTGGTGGTAGAGCGCCAATGACGGAGCTCGCGGGCATGGGCACCACCGCATTACCTTATATACTTGCCGCTAAATGGTAGTGTTCAGCACTATCGTGTTCCGGTCAGGTGGTTATATAGGGCGCTATAATTTCATTGTGGCATAACACTTTAGGTCTCAGGAGTGGTAACGCATCTGCATTTTGACCTTGGTCTTTGTGTAAGTGTCTATAGGTTGCAATAATCACTTAACATCAATGTGAACTGCATCCTTGTTTGCCACTTCCATTACATAAAAAAAACTGGTTGCCTGTAAAGTCGGTTTTACGGGCGAAGATTTTACGTGACGTCTTTTTCTCGGTAGAAAGGCATTCGCCCGTCCGGCAGGCCTCTCTCTCGTTCGGTGACTCATCGTTACGTTACCGGGCGTTACACTTTTTCATGAGTGACTCCGAGCCGCAACCTAATTTAAGACGTTGTCACGTCAAAAAACAAAAACGCTTTCGTTCACGCCAGTACACTACACAATTCCTTTTTATTAAAGTTACGTTCAAACTTATAATCGAACCTTAAAAATGTCAAAAACACTTTCGTTCGCGACAGTACACCAGACGGCTCCATTCCAGTTTAAATAGTTCGAGAGTATCGCCAACTGAATTAAAAACGTTCTCTAATTGAAACTGTTCCTTTGCCACTTTTCGTGACTGTACTGTGTTTTGGCTCGGATTTTAAGTGCTGTTAAAAAAAAATCTTGGAAGCCTTAGTTATTTTGTCCTGGTCTTAGAGGTTATTTATATAGTTTCGCCATGTCCGTCGGTCGATCTGTCTGTCTGTCTGTCTGTCCGTCCGCGGTTTAGCGTAAAAACTATTGGTACTAGAGACTTGAAGAGACAACTCATACCCAGCTCTCGCTTCCATATAAAAGCGTTGGAGTAAGCACAGCATTATGTACGGCTAGTCGAGCCCGCTGGCTGAGATGTTATTGTAGTTTTATTTTAATTTAATTTATTTATTTCTTATATACTGAATAAATAAATCCAACATATATCTATCCTATTTTATTCAATTTGTGAAAAGCTTATACAGCATGCTATCAATTAACGCGAATGCCAATTACTCCATTTCTACTGGATAGCAATTTATTGTCATGTCACAGGTCTGTGGTGTCAAAGAATATGTAATAATACTACGTATAGAATGGACACTTCGACGTCCCGCCCGATTTCCCCGCATCACTCAACCTCCTCCCCTCTTATGGGCGACTATTGGTATTTTCACATGTAAATTCACGTCACTGATTGATGTCTGTGTAATAGAGACCAAATTAAACGTTTGTATGGAATTTTGGCGGAGTGTCCGCGGTGTGGTGGTGTTACAGAAAGAATCACTACAAAAAACAAGTCTGATCGAAACTTCGGCTTCATCCAAAAATACCACTTTCAAATATTTATGATTTGCAATTGTAAATCACAAACCAATGGCCGAATCGAAAAGCTTTTGCTCAATAAAAAAAAACTCATTCGCAATTCAAATATCCCGCCATTATACCGCCAAATTTATCACAGTCCTTTGTGTTTGACAGATCTTATTTATTTTTGCGCGCGCACGTACCAACATGGCCGCTCTTTTTCCATTTCCTTTCACTCGCCACGTATTTTTAATTTAATTGATATGGGCTAAAATGAATCAGATGCAGAATCATTTCGTTCATCCAGATATGCTGCAAACCTAATTTTTACGCAACTGTGATCTAGAGAATATATATCGACTAGGTTGCCTAACAAAAATTGGCCGCAAGTATTTTTAATTAAATTATTTTATCTTGAACAGCCAGCAACTCTTATTTGCGGCCGATTTAATTTGAATACCATAATAAAGAGAAAAAAAAATAGCCTAAAATATGACGGCAATCCGACCGCACCGGAGAGAGATCGGGCTCAAGACCGACGGAATTACGTTCTCCTAGGCACGGGCTACTACTGGGCATTTCCTCACAGAAAAACCCCAATACCAGATTTTGCTGACCTGGAGATCGAGCCCAGGTTTCACCATCGCTATTGGGACCATTGAGCCAACGAGGCAGTCAAATTACAAACAGTTTCATTACAAACAGTTTTTACTGGTGGTAGAGATCCAGTGACGGAGCTCGCGGGCGTAGGCACCACCGCATTACCTATTATACTTGTCGCTAAATGGTAGTGTTCAGCACTATCGTGTTCCGGTCAGGTGGTAATGTACGGCCCTGTCATTTCTAACTCAGAGGCATAACACCTTAGGCCTCAGGAGTGGTAACGCATCTGCATTTTGACCTTGGTCTTTGTGTGGGTGTCTATAGGCTGCAGTCATCACGTAACATCAATGTGAGCTGCAGCTTGAAAAAAAGTTTAATTAGTTTCTCAATAAAATCAGACCACCTGCTCTTATAACATCCCTACCAAGTTAAACACCAAAAGATTACACCATCAATCAATTAACAAAAATCAGAATGGTGGCTAATTTATTTTAATTATATCAACGTATTGGTACCAATTACACACTGTGTTCTCACATTACACTGTGGATGTCCAAACATAGCTTAGGGTGACCATCCTACTCCATGTTTATAGTCCCATATAATAATGGCAACCCATTATACGTCCCACTGCTGGACACGAGTCTCTCTCCTTTTTGGGGGGAGGCCTGGAGCTTACTATTATACTACTCTCTATATAACTACTCTCATTTGTAGAGCTCCAGAATGTCAATTAGTCCACTCGACTCTCTACAAAGACGTGCCATTTGTATTGTTAACGATCCAGGACTTACTGACAGGCTCTAACATCTGCTCAGAGACTTTGGGAGTCTGTGCTATTTTTATCTCCTCTACAATGAATAGTGAGTGCTCTGCTGAACTGTTCGATATGGTGCCACCGTCTCATTTCCTACACCGCACTACCCGCCGAAGAGAGAAGTTCTACCCTGCAGTTCTCATCGGTGCAGTTTTCACGCGCGTTCCTGCCCAGAACGTGTGAATTGTGGATCGAACTTCCCTCTGAGGTGTTTCCTCGGTGCTACAATATGAAGTTCTTCAAAAATGGCGTCAATAAAGTTCTTCAGGGCTGGCAGCACGTTGGCAACATCCCAAAATGGTGTTGCAAATGTTCATAGGCAATGGTGACCACTTTCCATCAGGTCTCCCATCTGCTTGTTTATCAACCTAAGGACATAAAAAATTATGTAAACTAGAAGTTCATATATAATATCATATACGACGACCCGGTTAGTCCAGCGGAGTGAGATGACCGTTTGATTCGAAGAGTCGTGGGTTCGATCAACGCACCGGGACAAATATTTGTATGGCCTACAGATATTTGTTTAGGGTCTGGGTGTTTGTGTATGTGTTGTATGTATACAACAGCACCCACGATACAGGTTTATACCTACTGTGGGGCTTTGAGTGTAAGCGTATTATTATTATTTTTTTTACTAGCTGTAGCACGCGAATTCGCCCCCGTGTATGTCGTTCAAAAAGTAGCTTATGTTCTTTCTCAAAGTCAATTCTATCTCTGTACCAAATTTCATTAAAATCGGTTCAGTCGTTTGAACGCGAAAAGTTAACAGACAGACCGACAGAGTTACTTTCGCATTTATAGTATTAGTAGGGATATAATACTGTCCCATCTTGTCACCAAAATCGTGGTCACCACAACGATAGCCACTGCGTCGATAATTCGCTCCCGTCGGGACGCTAATTGCCATCATAATTATTGGATTAACAAACATTGGTGCACTAGTGATGGGACTTAGCCATATCACACCGCGGACACTCCACCAAAATTCCATACAAACGCTTAATTTGGGCTCCATTACACAGACATCAATCAGTGACGTGTATTTACACGTGCACCTGTGTGCATAGCACGTACAAAATGCCAACCGTCGCCCATAAGAGGGGAGGAGGTTGGGTGATGCGGGAAAATCGGGCGGGACGTCGAAGTGTCCATTCTATATTACATATTCTCTGGCCATAGGCAAGCACGTTGAAAAAAAAACAAACCGACAAGTGCGAGTCGAAATAACGTTACAGAAATAGGTCATAATAGTTATTTATGGCAGAATAGGAAATCTCTCAATTCTACGGCACCCTCTTAACAGATATTTATTCACTTACACAAGGACCAAGGTCAAAATGCAGATACGTTACCACTCCTGAAGCCTAACATGTTATGCCTCTGTGCCGGAAATTACAGGGCCGTACATTACTACCTGACCGGAACACAATAGTGCTGAACACTACCATTTAGCGGCAAGTATATTACATAATGCGGTGGTGCCTACGCCCGCGAGCTCCGTCACTGGAGCTCTACTACCAGTGAAAGATAATAGTCTGATGCCGTCTCGTGCATTGCCGGGTCGGCAGTTTGTTGCCCTAGGCGTGTTTTCTATACAAATTGAGATATTTGCATACAATGCTTAAATCTGACGCCCCGTCGCGGCGCCTAAGAGCCATAGTCTATGCTAAGATCCTCTGAGCTAATCTGCGGACAGACAGACGGACGGACATAGCGAAACTATAACACACTTCGGACACTCCTCCAAAATTCCATACAAACGCATAATTTGGTCTCTATTACACAGACATCAGTAACGTGTATTTAATTTACACGTACACCTGTGTGCGTAGCACGTAGAGAATACCAAACGTCGCCCATAAGGAGGTTGGGTGAGGCGGGGAAATCGGGCGGGACGTCGAAGTGTCCATTCTATACGTAGTACATATTCTCTGACTATAATATGAATTCCTTGTAGGCTACAAGTACCTAAAAAACGAAGGCCATTAATATTTTTTTAAGTATAACCATCGATATCGACGTGTCGCATCACTACCTCATTACTATCCCATCCAGAAGGCATTACACAATCGGATGCAATCCATTTCGATTCCATCCAATATTCAATTATTGTAATTATGTGGTTTCGTTTATGATAGCTGTGCATGAGAAAATTTGATGTTTGACACACTAGTGTGAGATTTGTTTATTGTAAATAACGGGTCCGGCTTCGATTTTTTAAAAGAGCCGACTGAGTTTTTTCCGGCAAGTTTTTCTCAGATCATATTGGCCTTTGGAACTTTGCCGGTGAATGACAAAGAATGACTCTTTTTCTTTTCTTTTTACTCTTTGTTGTAAGTTTGTAAAGGGGAAAAGAGACATTCTACTGATATACTTTTTACATTAGTTTATGACATTTAGTTTTATCTTAGTGATATTCTTGACTTTACATATTATATTTTTTATCTTGTTTGACATGTATATCAATTGTTATTCGCTTTAATTTATTTTGTTTGTTTTTGACGTGTCATAAGAGGTGACTGTCACCCTAAATGAATAAATGAGTTTCTGATTCTGATTCTGATTCCCGGGTCGGGGAGAAAGTTATGTTTGCAATTTTCTCAGTGTCTTTCTACACCTTGACTTAAACAAAATACAGAGACAATTTCACGCACACGTTTAAACATCTGGGCTTTCTGGGATCATTTGGGCTTTTTTTTTTTTTTTGGTATTTTGGCATTGCTATTACGCATATTGCCAGTGTCAAGTAAAACGATATTTCGTATTTATTTAGGCAGTGTAAAAGTTAGTTTATTATAGTAATCAAGTATAATATGTATGTATCAAATAAATAAGTTATGAAGTATAATATGTCAGTCAAGTGAGTTGCAGTCAAGTTATTTTTTTTATTTTATTTTTTTTTATATGGTATGGAAGTGGCAAACAAGCATGCAGTTCACATTGATGTTAAGTGATGACTGCAGCCTATAGACACCCACACAAAGACCGAGGTCAAAATGCAGATGCGTTACCACTCCTGAGGCCTAAGGTGTTATGCCTCTGTGCCGGAAATTACATTATTATTCGAGTAAAGCGATGGCTACTTTACCACAACATTTACAATGAAGTTTTGGAGGCAACCGGAAAAGTCGTGTTTTCGCACTGTTATTCTATTTCACTATACACGGGCACTGTAATAAACCTATATCAAACAAAGTGCCACCAACTTTATTCAATATTACTTAAAAATACACAAAAAAAATGAAATATAATAAGAGCACCATACGCCTCTTTCAAGGTTCCCGCCAAAACTCCACATTTGGGCTTGTACTTTGACAGAAGGGAAAGCCTGCATATAGCTACTCCCCTCCGGTGTTGCTCTATGGATTAATGCAATGAAAAAAATGAATAAATATTTTCTATAAAATTAAAGATAAACGGAAAGAAAAATTTGAATTCGGGCAGGAATCGAACCTGCGACCTCAAGATAACCAGTCCAGCCGCTTTACCGCTAAGCTACCGAAGTCCCACAATTTTGCTTTCCCTTTTTGATTTTAATCGATTTAGGGTCGGTGAACGACTTCCATTGATGACTAATGAATGGCTATACAACCTATATGATAAAATGTGCAGTTTATACAATATCGTTAAGATGTCGCTGTTCCCTTAATAACTGTACTATTTATTTTTCGCAATATGCTGCAATACGAAGTTTACCGGATCAGCTAGTATATCACATATTTAAAGATATATCCCTATAGATTCTCTCCGTATTAGGGCTTCCCACACACAGCTGCGAATTCGCATTGCATCGCAAATATCTGCGAGCTCGACGAATACATCGCCTGCGATGCAGCGTCGCATCGCATCGCAGTTTTGTATGGCTTCCCTTAGTAGGTAATATTGCACCCGTGCGAAGCCGGGGCGAGTTGCTAGTAGTGATGAGAGTATTCGAATAGTCGTCGAATGATTTTTTTTCATTCGAATGAATTTTCGGTATTTGAATGAATTTTCGATATAAAATGCTTTTTTTATTCGTAAATTTAAAAGGGTAGCAGTTGTACCTACCTAAAAATATTAAAATAAATATAATTACCATAAATGTTTTTGTACTATAATAAAATAAGGTTTGCTACTTTATAGCAAAAACATTTATAGTAGATAATAATATTTATTTTAATATTTTTAGGTAGGTACAACTGCTACTCTTTTAAATTTACGAATGAAAAAAAGCATTTTATATCGAAAATTCATTCAAATACCGAAAATTCATTCGAATGAAAAAAAATCATTTGACGACTATTCGAATACTCTCATCACTACTAGCAACTCGCCCCGGCTTCGCACGGGTGCAATATTACCTACTAAAGGAAGCCATACAAAACTGCCATGGGATGCGACGCTGCATCGCAGGCGATGTATTCGTCGAGCTCGCAGATATTTGCGATGCGATGCGAATTCGCAGCTGTGTGTGGGAAGCCCTAATACGGAGAGAATCTATAGGGATATATCTTTAAATATGTGATATACTAGCTGATCCGGGAAACTTCGTATTGCCTCAGAATTTAAAAATGTGTCAAAGGTTTGATAGATACGGACTATTTGAATGGGAAAATAAAATTGTGGTTTTTACTATTTCCCTTCAATTTCTTTATATTTTCTTACCTTTTAAACCTTTCCTGGACTTCCAAAAATCGTTCAAAACAAAAATTAGCCAAATCGATCCAGCCGTTCCCGACTTTTAGCGAGACTTACGAACAGCAATCGATTTTTATACATATTTAAATATATATTATTTTCCCTAAAACACAACCTTAGGCATCGAATTTCGTAGAATTCCATCTTAATGAGCACCTTCGTCTTAAAAATAACCCCCTTGCAAAATTTGAAACTCCTAGCACTATGTAGCTCGTGATAACTGCAGCCTATAGACATCTACACAAAAACCAGAGGTCAAAATGCAGAAGCGGTTGAGATTGAGTGATTGAAATGTTCAGTAACAAACTCGGAAATGTGTCAGCTGATGATCAATGGCACCGTTATTTAATTTGTGATGCTCAGACTAACAATCAGCCGTAAATATACAGCTCTGTCTACTCTTTATCGCAATAACAGTCATGATGTCACGATATTTAATTATTATTTATTACGATATATATTTATTATTTAACTGCCTCGGTAGCCTAGTGGTAGCAGGCCACTACTACTACGCTGAGGTCCTGGGTTCGATTCCCAGGTAGGGGGTTATCAGAGATAATGGTGAAAAAGCCTTTATCTCTGGTTCTATTGGGATTTTTCCATTTTCTGGAAATTTCCCAGTACCTCAAAGTTTGGTAATGTGCCCGGAGATGTCAACAGGCTCGCCACCTGTTACATGGGCCAAAAACGTAACCGGCGAATCGTGGGTGTTTGCATGTATGCTTGAATGCATGCATTTACCTCTGCCTACCCCTTCGGGGATTACAGGCGTGAAGTTACGTTTTTATGTCACGATATGTTTGCCTATATATACTAAGGGATAAAACTCCCGAAAAGTAAGGACTTTTTTACACCTGGCAACTTAAAAGTAAAAACTTACACCTCTACTAAAAGGTGGCCGAGACTTAGCTAACGTACAAGTTATCGAAGTGAGTGCACTCAAGTGACACTTAGCTCTCAAGTAAGTTCTCAAGTCAATTATCTAAGCACTTACTTGGTAGCGTGTCGTTTTAACAGTTATTAGGTAGTTCGTGTTAGCGACTCATTAAGTTGGCGAATATTTAGGCTGGGTTGCACCAAGATATTTGTTAAAGTAAGTTATTGCACATCCTCCTCTAACTTTAACAGATTAATGTGGCAAACAAGCATGCAGTTCACGTTGATGTTAATTGATGACTGCAGCCTATATAATTATGGCAACCCATTATACGTCCCACTGTCTCTCCCCTTTTTGGGAGGCCTGGAGCTTACTCCACCACGCTGCTCCAATGCGGATTGGTGGAGGTGGGTGGGTGGGTTAGTGGCCAACCCACTGTTGGATGTTTTCAAACCGCCCATAAGGCCTCCGACAAGGTTTAACGACTGCTATCCATCGATAGCTACCGGGACCGACGGCTTAACGTGCCCTCCGAAGCACGGAAACGCGCATTTAATTTGCCACTAGCGGTCACCCATCACACTACCCGACCGCGCCCGTAGTGCTTAACCGAGCAGATCGCTTACAATCTACACCAGCCGCTGGGCCATGCGCGCTTCAATCTCTTTCTTCGTCGAAATGCAGATGCGTAACCACTCCTGAGGCCTAAGGTGTTATGCCTCTGAGCCGGAAATTACAAGGCCATACATATACATTAACACCTGACCGGAACACGATAGTGCTGAACACTACCTTTTAGCGGCAAGTATATTAGGTAATGCGGTGGTGCCTACGCTCTAGCTCCGTCACTGGAGCTTTACCACCAGTAAAAAAAGTAGTTAAAGTTTATGTAACATTTCACATCCTTTTCTAACTTAAAAATCTGGTTGTGAATTGTTACAATAACATTAATTTTAATAAATTTTAATGTCTTGGTGCTTCCCAGCCTTAGTATGCGTATCTTTTGCTAGCTTGTGCTCGCAACTTCGTCTGTATTTAGAAACTAGGCATACTTTTTAGGGTTCCGTAGTAAACAAGGAACCCTTATCGTTTCGCCATGTCCGTCTGTCTGTCTGTCTGTCCGTCCGCGGCTTAGCACAAAAACTATTGCTACTAGAGACTTGAAATTTGGCACAAGTATACACCTTAATCACGCCGACGAAGACGTAGAATAAAAACATCAAAAAAATATTTTTTTTAGGGTACCTCCCCAATATGTAACGCACGGATGCTCTTTTTTTTGGTTTTCTATAGAGTGTGGGATACTGTTGGATAGGTCTTTCAACAATGATAGGGATGTGCAAATATAATTTTTCGATTTAGTCTACTGAGATATTTTTAAAAGAGCCGACTGAGTTTTTTCCGGCAAGTTTTTCTCAGATCATATTGGCCTTTGGAACTTTGCCGGTGAATGACAAAGAATGACTCTTTTTCTTTTCTTTTTACTCTTTGTTATAAGTTTGTAAGGGGGAAAAGAGACATTCTACTGATATACTTTTTACATTAGTTTATGACATTTAGTTTTATCTTAGTGATATTCTTGACTTTACATATATTTTTTATCTTGTTTGACATGTATATCAATTGTTATTCGCTTTAATTTATTTTGTTTGTTTTTGACGTGTCATAAGAGGTGCCTGTCACCCTAAATGAATAAATGAGTTTCTGATTCTGATTCTGTTCATGACTTATTAAGCTTTTATAATGCCAATTTTCGTTAGAGTCTAGTGTCTCTGAATTTCTAACAACAACCGTTTAGGACCAACTAAACGGTTGTTGTAAGAATTTTCGGTATTTGAATGAATTTTCGATATTCGAATGCTTTTTTTCATTCGTAAATTTAAAAGGGTAGCAGTTGTACCTACCTAAAAATATTAAAATAAATATAATTACCATAAATATTTTTGCATTAAAGTAGCAAACCTTATTTCATTTTAGGCTTGTTCTAAGATTTGTTTATTGTTTTTTGTCTTTAACGGTACCAATTGTTAAAAAAAAATGTTATTTTTGACAAGTTTATTTCTTTATTTTGACACTTACTACAAAGTTCCTAGTAAAACTTACATAATATTATTATAAATTTATTCATGAGAAAATATTCGATTCTAAGAAAGAGATATTCGAGTGATGTAAAATCATTCGAATGATTTTTTACCGCTTGAATAGTTTTTATACATCGAATGATTTTTGAATTTGAACGAATGGCTGTTTCTTACAATTGAATAGTTCGAATACCTGCCAATCAGAAAAATCATTCGAATGATTCATTCGCATTCGCCCATCACTACCCGCTAGTATGTTATACAATGGCTAACAGTATTTTTCCTTTGTTCCAGAGACCTGCAAGGCAACAACATAAGCATCATATTCCAAAGCGATTTTCAAACTTTGAAGGATTTGAAGATTTTGTAAGTACAATTAATTTATGTCTCTCGTCAGCACGGGGTCCAATTTGAACCCCGGAACTTTGTCAGGCTTGCGCGGGGACATGGGGGGTCCAACACGTAGAGGCCCTTTCGAGAATTTTGATCTACTTTGTAATGGGTTATATATATTCGGCGGGACCTCTCTCTGACTGCATCAATAGTTAATACAGGCACAGACAGACCCCGCAGAATATAATGAGACTATTGTAATGATAAGTGAATCGCCAAACTTTGGGCTATGTGGGTGAACTGGGGGGACTAGCTGGCTGGGCCTATGGAGTGAGATCCGGCACCTGCCTATTTTCAACATCTCACATTATCGAATCCTACTTTAGGCAGGTGGTGACTCGCCTCTCCTTGGTGGGCCCCCCAAACAGCCAACCCGATGGTCGACGGGGGGCAACACTGTTGAGAGAGGCTGGGGGTGTCGAGAGGTGTGGCCCCGGTTTCACCATCACGAGCGAGTAATCTCGAGCTCGGAGCGGACTTCCCCGCTATTATGCCTTTAGACACTTCCACCCCCGAGTGTATGGCTCTTGCAGAAATTTAGACAACAGCCTATTATCTAAATTTCTGCAAATGCCATCCCTCTAGCGCCCCACTCGGACCGGCCAATGAAGGCAAGCCAGAGGTGAGAGACCTGATGCTCTGTCCGGCCGTACCTCTGTGTGGCGGACGAGGCGGAGCCCAGTTCTCTCGGAGGAACTCGAGATGATGGTAGGGGGTGGTGTCGCTACTCACCAACAGCTCGCCACAAGCTGCTCTGCCCCCCAATTAATTTTATTATTATGATAAAGACTGATTACGATAACTGTGTTTGCTACCGTAATGTTACTCATACATTTCGTAGTCCCTCCACAACGCAGTAAGCCAAGGATCGGGTCACCCGTAGGCAGATGTGTAAATTTATTTAGGGTAAGAGCCCTTTGCGTTCGCCAATTGCCCGATTGAAATAGATTTGTCGTCTCAAAACGAGCCACCTACGTAAGTCCATTAAAAAAGAAACATTTCGTTGCTATGTAAAAGTTATTCAGGTCTAGACAAAGCAGAGCTTACATCTGCATAATCGTCAATAGTCCAAATTATTGTTGGAATGGATTCACAACTTATATAGAGTTACATTAATAGTCTATCGATAGTATTGTGATCTATCGTGACCTCTAAAAAAGGAATATCGAAAATATCGACATGCTGCAATACTATGGATACTATCGATAGTATCGATTGTTAAAAATAAGCAATACTATTGCCAAAGATCAATAATATCGATAGTATTGTTATAAACACTATCAATACTATCGAAACTATCGATACTATTGATCTTTGGCAATAGTATTGCTTATTTTTAACAATCAATGCTATCGATAGTATCGTTAAGGGTCGATAGTTTCGATAGGACTATCGCGCTATCGACTGTTTTTCGAAGTCAACTATCGATAGCGCAACTATCGATAGTTTAGCAACACTACTCGAGAGCAAAGGCACCACTGAAAAAAAAATGAAAATGACAATTTCACCTTACCTTTTTCTCACTGCATTACCTAATTTTCTGTCGCCAAAAGATTATGCAGCACTGACGCACAAGCCTGCAGTTCACATCGACGTTAAGTGATGACTCCAGCTTATAAACACCCGCACAAAGACCGAGGTCGAAATGCAGATGCGTTGCCACTCCTTAGTTATATTATACTAGCTTTTGCCCGCGGCTTCGCCTGCGTAAATGTCGTTTTATAAATAACTAAGTTGCCTATGTTCTTTCTCAAAGACAGCTCTCTCTCTGCACCAAAGGAAATGTTGCGAGCTCGGCCCTGGTTCGTACATGTCCTCAAAAAATAAGTAAATTATAGAAGAATCCGAAAAAAATACAATTAATTTATTCAAGAATATATTTTAGAGTTACCACCACATTTAATTCAAACGATTTTATCATTTTCAACCATGTTTAACATGGCGGCGATACAGCCGACGCGACGCTTGGGATTGACAGTACCTATGTGAAAAAACAAAACTAATGCTATCTGTATCTTACTAGTGCATCACTTATTATAAAAAAAAACGATTTACCGAATCGATCAATTTAAAGAAGTTCCCAAGATTATTTTTAAATTGAAAATCGATTAGTATAGTATTAACACTTAATATCGAAATTTCGATAGTATTCAGAAAATACTACTTTTTTCTGCAAGTACCTTAACATCAAAAAAACAATTTAAAAAATGAAAATGTCAAAATGACATCGCCCGCCATATTCACCATGGGTTTGAGTTGCAATTCTAACTGCAAACAAAGCTAAATAGGTGAAAATATGCAGTAAAAAAACGTTTTTATATTGATTTTACCTGTTAATGATATTGTGTACAATACATGGCCGGAGGTCCATACATTTTTGCAACATCTCCTTTCATTAAAATCGGTTCAGTCGTTTGGACGTGAAAAGGTAACAGACAGACAGACAGAGTTATTTTCGCATTTATACTATTATAAGTAGGGAAGTAGGGATCACACGGGAGCAATAACTTATGCCAGGAGTGCCAAGGCATCTGCATTTTGACCTCCAGTTTTTATGTAGATCTCAATAGGATGCTGTCTTCACTCACCAAGTGAATCGCGTGTTTTTTTGCCACCAACATACTGTAAGGTTCTAGATCTTTTAGAGGATTTTGTTTGAGTCAAACTCCACTTTAGGTACTTTAAACGAATATTATGACAACCTTTCGCTTCGCTTGCTTAGCACAGAACGCTCGCCGATGAGGGGTCTCGCCCTTAAATAGACTCCTTCCATTACAAGCTAAAGTAAAGTATTAATCAACTGATAAGCTCATTAGTAAATCATGTATCATAAACAAGTGTTTTAACAATAGCTGCCCCAATAAAAAGGGGTCTATACTGATATGATCTTACAAATCTTGCAATACCATAAAGATAATGCATCTTATGGTGCACAAGCTACATAAGTATACACATAAGAAATATATATTCACACATTACCTTATTCTCTTCTCTTTCGTGTCACTCTTGCCAGAGTGGTCGTGGTCACGTTGAGGCGTTCGCGTTGGTGTTGGAGGTAGACACAGCTTTCTTCACGATCGCCCGCCATCTTCCTCGGTTTGTGGACTGTCTAGCGCAGTCTGACACATGGTTTCCCACTGCGGATTTCACTTGGTCAGTCCAGCGCATAGGTGATCTGCCGCGTGATCGGGTTCCCTCCACTTTTCCCTGTACGACCAGTCGTTCTATTGAGTCATTTCCACGTCTCGAGACATGGCCAAAGTACTGCAGTATTCGAGTTTGTACTATGGTCGATAAACGCTTTGTGATGCCAAGTTCCTGGAGTATGGATATATTGGTGCGGAACTCCGTCCAAGATATGCCTAGCATCTTCCTCCAGCACCACATCTCCAGAGCATCTATCTTCCCTCTTTCCAACTCACGCACTGTCCACGTCTCTACGGCGTACAGGAAGATTGGGAATACGAGTGTATCACCTTATTCACTTGCCGCTAAATAGTAGGTACCGATCAGAAGGTTATGCACGGCCCTGTAGTTTACGGCATAATGGCATTTTACTTTAGACGTCAGAAGAGGCAACGTATCTACATTTAAATCCCTGATTATCATGTTGATATTTATAGGCCATAGTATTCACTTGCCACAAATGTGTAAGCTTGTTTGCTACTTCATGACATATCTTTTTAATTTGCCGCAGGCAATTATCGGAGAACCAGCTGCATACGATCGAACGAGACGCCTTCCTCGAGCTAAACGCGCTGGAGCGACTGTAAGTACCCAAAGTTTAAATTGCTTGAAAACTATTCCAATTTAAAATCAACCAATCGGGGTGCACATAAATAGATTTTAATAGATTAAAAAAAATCAATTAATCACAGCCTTGACATTTTTCTCGCAACTTTGTACCGGCTAGGGCTTTCAGTTTTCATTCCAAAAAGGATAGAAGTCCCGGAAGAAATTTCAGTGTGTTCTCCAAATTTTTGTGAAAAATTACTTTCAATATTGATTTATACTCCAGCCTTTATTAAGTTAATACAAGATATTTCGATAACGCTTATACCACCACCACTTCACCAATAACGGTAATTCTCTAATAATTTAAATGTCTCACTCTCGGTTAAACTGTTTTCAGCCCTAAAATGTCTGGAATATTTTAAAGAGGAGAAATGAGTCCTTCGTTTTTCTATAATCCATAAGAGAAGGTAACCATTTTCTATAAATAAGTACAGTACCCGCCGAGAAATATTAAACATCGAGCTTAAGAAAGAGACAATCGGCTAGTTTCGATTTCGTAGAGCGTTATCTCTGTTGCACACTGCTAAACTAATAGTGCGGCATTGGTCATTTGATCAGAATGGTTGACAATCGTCATGTCACATAGAGATAACGCTCTACAGAGCCGAAAAACAGCCGAAGTCTCTCCTAAGATCGATGTGCGTTATTTCTTTCTGAGACTGTATCTTATTATCAGAATATGGCTTCCTTTTTGACGAACTAGAGAAATTTTCCGAGACTTTTCCAAGAAAGCCCTAGTACCCGGCTTTATTATCAATGTTATTATTACAGGAAACTGAGCAATAATCGACTGGGACAGTTGCCTGATGGTGTTTTCGTACGATTGAGGCATCTCCAACGTTTGTGAGTAATTGGTACGGGATGTCATGGCCAAGGTGTGGTACCTGCTCAACCCCTGAGTACGCTGTGGATTTTAATTTCGCTGGTTTTGGGGAAATTGCGGGAGTTGGGCTGGCAAGAATTTAGAAAGAGAGGGAAATGTTTTTTATTTTATTCTTGCATTCGATTCCAAAAACAGTTAGGTAATATTAATAATTAATAAAATGATAGTTCTATTAACCTTTAATTTTAGGAAACACAAAAAGTCGCCTAAAAGGAAACCCAGTACAAATTAAGTGTACCGATAATTAAATTCCTTAAAAAAAGTCGTGAGTGTTTGATAAGTGCGTTACTTAGAAGATATTTCGAATTCCATAATAATAAACTTTGATAGGTTGTAGTGCCCATAGTAGGCCTGACGCACTTGTGCAATATAAATCGAACTTTATTGCGTCAGCGCAAGAATTGACATTTATTTAAACGTGTCTGAGAAGAATACCTTCTGTATCTGTATTTACTTAGAGTCCACAGGTAATAAATATCATAGCGAAATTGAAAAAGAGTACCTCCTGTATCTGTGTTGTTATAATTATATTCTGTGGTATTTAGAGTGAGATTCACAGATCGCACTAAAACTTTACTTTCAGCAAAATACGCTTAGCACTGTCAGTATAGTATGAGTTTTGACAGTACTAAGCGTATTTTGGTGAAAGTAAAGTCGCAGTGCGATCTGTGAATCTCACCCTTAGGCCTCTCCCACATTAGGCGTGTGTTCTTCGGGTGTGTGAGAAGGTCGAGCGCGCCACGTGAACGTCGCGTTTTGCTGCCCTGCGTCGCTCACACGCCCGAGACACGCGCACGCCTAATGTGGAAGAGGCCTTAGAGTCCACAGGTAATAAATATCATAGACAGCGAAATTGAAATTCACGGCGTTTACCGCTTTTGTAGAATCCGAGAGCAGACTATTATTGTTTAGGGAGTAAAGTTTGTACGTAATTATATTTTATTTACTAACTTTCTAACTATGATGTGTGGGATGGGTTTAACTTTCGAAGAATGTGTTATTAATAAGAAAATGTCTTAAAGGAGATGTTGCGAGCTCGGCTCTGGTTCGTACACGTCCTCAAAAATTGGGTAAATTAAAGAAGAATCCGAAAAAAATACAATTAATTTAATCAAGAACATATTTTAGAGTTACAACCACATTTAATTCAAACGATTTTATCATTTTCAACTATGTTCAACATGGCGGCGATACAGCCGACGCTTGGGATCAATCTATTTCGATAGTATTTAGAAAATATCACTTTTTTCTCCAAGTACTGTATAATCAAAAAACAATTCAAAAAATGAAAATGTCACAATGACATCGCTCCCATATTCGCCATGTTGGTTTTGAGTAGCAATTCTAACTGCAAATTATGTTTTGTAACTGCAAACAAAGAAAATATGCAGTAAAAAACGTTTTTATATTGATTTTGCCTGTTTAATGATATTGTGCACAATACATGGCCGGAGGTTCATACATTTTTGCAACATCTCCTTTGCATACATATTAGGAAATTTGTAGACGATAGGCACAATCTCAAAGTTAAAAAAAGAAGGCAAAAAAAAAATATTTTTACCTGTGCGTTGTGTATAAGAACATAATTATGATTATTATTGTCTCGGTCCCTTGTATTGCAAATATAATATAGAAAAAAAAAGGATTGTATTAAAACTCATGTATTAATGTAAAAATATATTATAATAAAAAACATATGGAATATTCTCTAACAATACATTGAATTAAATATCACAGTTTATTTTATATTTAAGTAAAGATGAATAGATTAATTATTGAATGCTGATAACAACACCAAATGATTACCTTAAAAAAACTCAGCTTTTTCGAAAAAAAGTTAGATATTTACTCAAGTCTGTTTCGGATTGTACGATTAGCGTGAAATAGTTGGTACCTGGTGCTTAAATCGTCACCCTGGCTTTGCTGTGACCCCCACCCTCGCTTAGGGCTCTTCTGTTCACCCCCCTCCCCCTACGCTAGATCTATAGAACTGTCTTTTTGTGAATAAATTAAAGGTGTTTTAATTGAGAATACTTTAATAGACAATACAAAAGACGTAATTATATTTCGTCATGCGTTTTTTTTATTGCATCTTAATGATGATAATGAAACGAAAAATACAGCCTAAATTTTTATTTAATATCAACACCTGCTTTGTTATGGAAACAAAATATACAGCCTAAATTTTGATTTAATATCAACACCTGCTTAGATTTGGCTTAATGCTGAACTGCGCAATCGTAAGACACATTGTAATTGTCCGTCCAGTTTGTATTATAAGTTTTATTTTTATTTATGTTCAAACTTTAAATATGTATTCCAAATTGGTCTACAAGGACACTTTTGCAGTTAACTTTGCCTTTAAAATTAACTATTGTAATTTGTAAGTTTCTACGTATTATTCTTCATCTTATCTCTTTTTTTTAATTATTAGGTGAGTAGGTATGTTTGGCATCTTCACATATCTCGCTAATACAAATTTTAAGTAAAAAATAAAACTTTGAAATCTTTTCTGACAATTTATGCAAAGGAAACAAAACGTACAGCCTCATGATTATCATTTTTTGGGGAAATGGCAAAGGAACCAAATAATTATATTGAAACTTTTTATTCACAAAAAGACATCACTTAAAACTGCCAGTCTAACATCAATTTCTAGGCTACCTATTACCCCCTAGGCTTTGAATGGTTACAGGTAATGTGCTAACCCTTAACGGTAGATTAATGTTGTATATTGTAAATAATAGCTAAAGGTAAGCTAATTTAATTAATAAGTTTACGATATAAAGCTAAGTTTAAGTTCTGAATAAAAATTGAAATATATGTGTTGTCTGTTTTTAACTATTTTCAGGTTTTTTAGTCTTTTGCATCTAGGGTCCGTATTAAAAGACAGGTCTCCGTTTTTGAGACAATCTTAAAATTACGTTTTTCCAGGAAGTTTCTACAGTCGATGCCCACAACACATGCACAAACACCTAGACCCGAAACAAAATATGTAGGCCATGGTATCGTATATTGTACAAGTAACTTACTGGTGGTAGAGCTCAAGTGACGGAGCTCGCGGGCGTAGGCACCACCGCATTACCTAATATACTTGCCGCTAAATGGTAGTGTTCAGCACTATCGTGTTCCGGTCAGGTGGTAATGTGCGGCCCTGTAATTTCCGGCACAGAGGCATAACACCTTAGGCCTCAGGAGTGGCAACGTATCTGCATTTTGACCTTGGTCTTTGTGTGGGTGTCTATAAACTGCAGTCATCACTTAACATCAAGGAGAACTGCATGCTTGTTTGCCACTTCGATAACATAAAAATAAAGGAAAAAAAATGTATGTTTGTAACTCTTTGAACCAAAAACTGCTGAACCGAGTTTTATGAAATTTGGCACACACATAGAGGATAACTTGGATTAACACATAAGATAGTTTTTATCCCGAAAACATGTTCCTGTGGGATGCCATGGGATGATTTGATGAGTTTCCATTGGTTACGCGAAAAGCGACGAACGCGGGCGGAGCCGCGGGCAACAATTTGACATGATCGATTTGACATTAATGAGCACAGATTAAAAAACAATCAGCGAACGCATGACATATTAAAGAATTTAAAAAAATACGCATCACAAGGTGGTCAATGGACGTAAAATATATATCGTCACCCGGATGCGTTTGCCTAATAAGATTACGAACAATAAGGACGTGTCGACGCGTCTAGTGAGGGGATTGTCGATGGAATTATTGTCGATAGTTTCAAATGGAACGTGATTATGTGTTGCCACCGTGGATTTTATTTTGCTTTCTTTTGTTGGTTTGAATAGATTTTTTTATCTGTTTAGTCTTTGTAATTTGTAAGGCTTGTGAGTGAAATAAACTTTGTTAAGTCCTTGTTCTTTAAGACCAATTTGGTAGTAGTACATTGCTTTTAATAACCTGATCTTTTTTAGGGTTCCTTTTGAGGAACCTTAAATTTTTTTTAAAAACAATTATTTATATTTTCTACTGGTGGTAGAGCTCCAGTGACGAAGCTCGCGGGCGTAGGCACCACCGCATTACCTAATATACTTGCCGCTAAATGGTAGTGTTCAGCACTATCGTGTTCCGGTCAGGTGGTAATGTACGGCCCTGTAATTTCCGGCACAGAGGCGTAACACCTTAGACCTCAGGAGTGGTAACGCATCTGCACTTTGACCTTGGTCTTTGTGTGAGTCTATAGGCTGCAGTTATCACTTAACATCAATGTGAACTGCATGCTTGTTTGCCACTTCCATTACATTAAAAAAAATCTAATCGGAACATAGTAGTACTGAACACTACCACTTGGCAGACGATAGATTAGGTAATGCAGTGACTTCTACACCCTCGAGCTCCTACACTAGGACTTTACTACCAGACTATCCTTTCTATAAACTTGTTTTACTACCAATAAAAAAAATATGCCGCTGCAAATCAAATAAAAATTTGGCTAGACAACCAATTGGAACGAAACCGTGCGTGAATTGACTCCAATAAAACCAATATACATTTATTGTTGGTGTTTATTGTTTTTACCAATAAATAACAATATGGCGACAGTTTTCCAATGCAATTTATCATTTAAACGCGAAACAACCGGACGGGTCGTGATTTGTGGCGTAAATACAATTTTCTGGCAACAAATTCTGTGAACTTATAAATTGTTGGCAGACGCTGACTCCATTTTGTAGAAATGAAATATTTTTCAAAATGGCGTATCGTGTGATGTTTGTTTCAATAAATAAAATACAGTGCTCAACAATTAATATTGCAGATCGAGCCTACGAAAGAGACGATCGGCTCGTTTCGACTTCGTAGAGCGTTATCTCTGCTGCACACTGCCTACGTAAGCACTGACAGTCCGGTATTGGTCAAAACTTGATCAAAATGGTCGACAAACGTCAAATAGGTACGGTGCGAAAGAGATAATGCTCTACAGACCCGAAATAAGCCGAAGACTCCATCCTAAGCTCAATGTGCAATATTTGTTGTTGAGCACTGTAGGTCCTTATTTGTTCTTATCGTATTAATGTTGTTTACTGTAATTTATATCACTATATTTTGTTGCATAAATCTATAGATACGTATTATAAAACAAAGTCCCCTCGCCGCGTCTTTCTGTTCGTGATGAACGCAAAAATACTGCACGGATTATCATGCGATTTTCACCGATGGATAGTTTGATTAATAGGGATGGTTATAATTTTAACAAATAATTTACAAAATCTTATCATTATCATCGATTTATCACTATTCTTATTTATTTATCTATCACTATCACCACAAAATGCAGATGCGTTACCACTCGTGAGGCCCAAGGTGTTATGCCTTTGTGCCGGAAATTACAGGGCCGTACATTACCACCTGACCGGAACACGATAGTGCTGAACACTACCATTTAGCGGCAAGTATATTAGGTAATACGGTGGTGCCTACGCCCGCGAGTTCCGTCACTGGAGCTCTGCCACCGTCATCGTAGCAGTAACTACCACCGCTAGCCACCTACCACTAGACGTCTGTGGTAGTTAACTGATGTAGTAGCTGAGAATTTGTAATAATACTACGTATAGAATGGACACTTCGACGTCCCGCCCGATTTGCTCCCATCACTCAACCCCTTCCCCTCTTATGGGCGACGTTTGGTATTCTCTACGTGCTACGCACACAGGTGCACGTGTAAATACACGTCACTGATTGATGTCTGTGTAATAGAGACCAAATTAAGCGTTTGTATGGAATTTTGGCGGAGTGTCCGCGGTTTGGTAGTAGTTCCAAAGGAACAAAGCGTGTCATTCGAACAGAAATAAACATGAAAACAAACACTACATAACGCCGAAATCCCAATTAGTTATAGTGACGCCTTCAAATAAATTCGTCAAGATCTTTCAAACAAAAACGCGTTCAAATAAAGCTGCGCTTACAATGTCAACGAAACAGACATATAAATATACACATAGAGCAACACGGGCCACCGGCCGCGGCGGACCGGAGGGGAGTAGCCATAGCGTTTATTACCGATGCAAAACAGTCTGTCATTTTTTGCGGGGGGACATGCGTGCGACACACACGCACACGACAAAAATCGTCTATTACTACGAAACTCACACCTTGACCTTAACAAAATACAGAAACAATTTCACGCACACATTTAAACATCTAGGCGACAGGTATAGGCCCATTTGGGCTTGTACTTTGAGAGAGGGGAAAGCCTGCATATGGCTACTCCCCTCCGGTGTTGCTCTATGAAATATACACATCACTATGTTATACGGTACCTCTTATTAGTACCTAATAGATCAATTAGTAATCGCATTAATTGATAGCACGCTAATGCTGTGCTAGCATTTCACAAATTAAATGAAGTTTTGAAATTTTACTGGTGGTAGAGCTCCAGTGACGGAGCTCGCGGGCGTAGGCACCACCGCATTACCTAATATACTTGCCGTTAAATGGTAGTGTTCAGCACTATCGTGTTCCGGTCAGGTGGTAATGTACGGCTCTGTTATTTCCGGCACAGAGGCATAACACCTAATGCCTCAGGAGTGGCAGCGCATTTGCATTTTGACCTCTGGTCATTGTGTGGGTGTCTATAGGCTGCAGTCATCACGTAACATCAATGTGAACTGCACGCTTGTTTGCCACTTTTATAACATAAAAAAAAAAACTGAAATGTGAAACGCTAATTCGAAATCATTTCGTTTTTGTTATTATCTTCGATTTCACGAATTCACATGATTATGAACATTACGAGAAATAGCATTAATTACCATAACTACCTCTTACTACTGGAAGAGCTCCACTGACAACGCAGACGTAAAATTATATTCCGTTAATCGGTGTGCATGTATGAAGAGAATGATAAATGTAGAAGACTTACGGGAGGTATGTCAGGCGACTGAAGCCCTGCCCGATTTGTCAAATCTTTCCTTCACATCTTCTTCGCCTGAAGTCATATTTTTCTTTCCATTTTTCTTTAAAAATAAAATATATTTCACAAGCATGTGTTAATGCGAAATAATATAAAACAATTATTAAGGGTAAAAGCGACTTCTTTACGATATTCAATAAACTGAAAAGTCTATTATATCGGTTGCCTAACTAGCATAGTTGGTAATAGATGGCGCTGCTGCTACCATAAAGCAATGCAATAAATGTGAAGGAAAGATTTGACAAATCGAACAGGGCTTCAGTAGCTCAATTGGAAGAGCGGCTGGACTAGATTCCCAGCAGGTCGCGAGTTCGAGTCTCGCCTGAAGTCAAATTTTTCTTTCCATTTTTCTTTAAAAATAAAAAGGTATGTCAGGACCGGGATATCTGGCACTCCACACTCGACGCCTACCCCGTCAAGGACTCGGTGTGAAGATACTTATAATAAATTATACTAATGGCAACCCATTATACGTCCCACTGCTGGGCACGAGTTGCTCCCCTTTTTGGGGGGAGGCCTGGAGCTTACTCCACCACGCTGCTCCAATGCAGATTGGTGGAGGTGGGTGGGTTTGTGGCCGACCCGCTGTCGGATGTTTTCAAACCGCCCATTAGGCCTCCGACAAGGTTTAACGACTGCTATCTATCGATAGTAACCGGGACCGACGGCTTAACGTGCCCTCTGAAGCACGGAAACGCGCATTTAATTTGCCACAGATACTTATATACACTTTAATTTTGGCTTTAGACAAGTCGCAATGACAAGGGGTGGAGTGGAGGGGATTGGAGAAGGCTCTTGTCACCTGGCAAACAAACACACAAAAATGGAACAAACGATTACTGTAATCAGCCCTTTACTTGGATAATTCACTTTTTGGTGTCCGAATGAAGGCTTATAATATAAAAAAGCTCCCAATTTTACAGAGGAACAATTTAATTATGTTCAATATGAACGGATCTTTTATCTTGAAATAAATATATCATCGCGGACATGCAATTAAATCTATTAACGCAGTAATTTATGTTCCTGGCAGCATTAATTTATGCACTTAAGTATAATCATGGCGAAATAATTTGGTTGTTTTTAATCCACTTATGAAAGGAGATTATCATTTCAATATACCTATATCTTTGGTAATATTATACTAAAACTAGCTGTGCCCGCAACTTCGTACGCGTGAGAATTTATGATCGTTCAATATCTACCCCTACCCGGACAAAGTCGTGGGCGCAGCTAGTATAAAAGTAGCCTAAATTACTCCTATATTACATAAGCTATCTTCCAGTGAAAATCCCGGCGAAATCGGTCCAGCCGTTCCCGAGATTAGCCCCAATAAATAGACAGACAGACAAAAATAGTAAGAAAAAATGTTTTGGTATATGTAGTGTATACATACATTTTTTTTTTTTTTTTTATGTTATGGAAGTGGCCAACAAGCATGCAGTTCACATTGATGTTAAGTGATGACTGCAGCCTATAGACACCCACACAAAGACCAAGGTCAAAATGCAGATGCGTTGCCACTCCTGAGGCCTAAGGTGTTATGCCTCTGTGCCGGAAATTACAGGGCCGTACAAATATGCATATATGCATTTAGTAAAAAGCGGTTATTTTTATATTACAAACGGACACTCCAATTTTATTTAATTGTATAGATTAAATGTGAAATAATGTTTACTTTCTTTGTGGTAAATATGTCAAGTGAAAAACCGACCTAACAACTGCCGGGCTCCGTACAATATAGTTCTGAGTGCCCAGTGCGAGATTTCCGATCGCGATTTTCGATCGCGATCGCTTAAAAGTAAACGCAGATTTGTATGGAATTGAAGGAGCGTCATCTAGCGGTGAATCGATGACGCTCCTTCAATTCCATACAAATCTGCGTTCACTCTTACGCGGTCGAGTTCGTTTCTCGAAGTCAAATTTTCAGTTAGTCGAATAGATACCGCTCTTGTTGTCTTGTTTAGTAACAGTTCTATGTTTGTTATCTTTTTATTTTTCGCAATAACACATGCGAGTGAATTAAGAAATTAAAAGAAGTTGTTTTTTGGTTTGTTATGTTTGCCATTTATTTTATTACTGTCTGCCTACATAAAAAAAAATTCTTTTGTAACCAAGTTCAGAAGGCAAATCCTCACTACACTTTTGCTATAGTGCGTAGCGCTCGGAGAGGGGGCAGGCCGAGTATAGGATTCGACTTATTCGTTCTCTCTCTCTCTCTTGACAGTGACAAGGCACGCGACTCGCGCGTCTCCTCGTGTGTATGTAGTTTTAGTTATAATAATAAAAAATAAAATAAAATACGCTTACACTCACAGCCTCACAATAGGTATAAAACTGTGTCGTGGGTGCCGTTCTACACATACAACACATACACAAACACCCAGACCCGATACAAATATCTGTAAGCCATACAAATATTTGTCCCAGTGCGGGGATCGAACCCGCGACCCTTCGAATCAAACGGTCATCTCACACCGCTGGACTAATTGGGTCGTCTTTATTTGTTATTAAGTTTTAGTTATTCTTATAATATTTAAAAAAATAAACAATGGATTGTGGAAGTGATACGTTAGAAGTTGAATTTCGTTCCAATCGGGTGTCCCATGTGTGACACCTCAGACAGTTTCTTTCTTTTTTATATAATGGAAGTGGCAAATAATCATGCAAGATTAATTTCTACAATGTATGAAGCTCGCGAAAACCTACGAAAACGTTAATAATCATGCAGTTCACATTAATGTTAAGTGATGACTGCAGCCTATAGACACCCACATAAACACCAAAGTCAAAATGCAGATGCGTTACTCCTGAGGCCTAAGGTGTTATGCTACTGTGAAATTACAGGTACATTACCACCTGACCGGAACACGATAGTGCTGAACACTACCATTCAGCGGTAAGTTTATTAGTTTAATGCGGTGGTGCCTACGCCCGCGAGCTCCGTGATTGTATACTTAGATGTACAGATAACCCAAAAATGTAAATGTAAAAAGAAAGTATCGACAAATCCACTTCACATCACTACTCCAAACCAAATCTTGGCTCACTTGACAGTATGATATATGTGCCTGTGAAGTTAGGACGGGACCTTTTTATTATCATAGAACGCGTCCGCTCGGATATGGTGTGACCTTAATTGGGGCATAAGAGGTGAAATACGACTTGAGAGCGGTTTGGATCGCGTTTACCGTGACTGGGTTTAGGAGTTTGTCTAGAATAGGGTATTTGATTGACAATTTCGGTCGCTTTTTATCTTTCGTCACACCGCGGACACTCCGCCAAAATTCCATACAAACGCTTGATTTGGTCTCTATTACACAGACATCAATCGGTGACGTGTATTTACCCGCGCACCTGTGTGCGTAGCACGTACAAAATACCAACCGTCGCCTATAAGAGGGGAGAAGGTTTTGTGATGCGGGGAAATCGGGCGGGACGTCGAAGTGTCCATTCTATACGTAGTATTATTACATATTCTCTGCTTCCGTGGTCCCCCGGGCAGACTGAGATGACATTCGTCTGACAGCAGTTTGAAAAAATTATATGCAGCTACCACCAACGATTTCGTAAGGCCCTGCGTCATTTTTGCGTGAATCCTGAACGCTATGCAAGAAATCGATGGATCCTCATCTATCTTCATCATTCGCTTCATACATGCACGCCGATTCCTAAGACTTAACTACACATAATTTTTTCAAACTGCTGTCAGACAAATGCCTCCTCAGTCTGCCCGGGACCACGGAAGCTGAAAAGCGACCGAAACGTCGGGTTGATTTTAAAAATAATTTTAGATTAATACGCGAGATAAATTCGTTAAAGAAGATGTTGCGAGCTCGGCTCTGGTTCGTACACTACCTCAAAAAATGTTTTAATTAAAGATGAATCCGAAAAACATACAATTAATTTATTCAAGAATATATTTTAGAGTTACAACCACATTTAATTCAAACGATTTTATCGTTTTCAACCATGTTCAGCATGGCGGCGATACAGCCTACGCTTGGGATTGTACCCTTGTAGATAAAACAAAACTAATGCTATCTGTATCTTAGTATTGGTCGATTAGTATTGATTATTAGTGAAATTTATGAAAATGACTGTTGGTTTTGAGTTGCAATTCTAACTGCAAATAATGTTTTGTAACTGTAAACAAAGCTAAATAAGTGAAAATATGCAGTAAAAAACGTTTTCCGAGGTCCATACATTTTTGCAACATCTTCTTTCGTCGTTCAATGAGCGTAGTTCGCGAATACCTAAGAACATAAAATCATATTTGATTGATATTTTTTGACTTGTGGTAGTCTAGTGTAGCAGCTGGAAGGCGTAGGCACCACTGCGTTACCTAATTGATCTGCCGCTAAATGGTAGTGTTCAGCAGTATTCAGCACTATCGTGTGTTTGTTAGTTTATAATGTATGGCCCCGTAATAACTATCCCAGAGACACATCTAAGGTCTCAGGGGTGGCAAAGTATCTGCTTTATGACCTCTGGTCTTTGGGTGTCTATAGGCTGCAGTTATCACCTAACATCAATGTGAACTGCATGCTTGTTTGCCTCCTTTGTAGCATTAACGATTTTTTTGTAGAATACGGTATTTGATTGATATTTTTTGACTGGTGATAGTCCAGTGTAGGGGCTCGAGGGCGTAGGCACCACCGCATTACCGAGTCTATAGACGGTAATGTATGGCCCCGTAATAACTTTCACAGAGATATAGCAACTCCCTTTTTGATTTAACTGGTTATTCGGTTTGAAGAAATTCGACGCTCCGATGTTGGCTAGTGGTATAACGGCTGGACTGGTTATCCTGAGGTTGCAGGTACGATTCCTGCCCGAAGTCAAGTTATTCTTTCCATTTTTTCTTTTTTTTAATGTAATAGAAGTGGCAAACTAGCATGCAGTTCACGTTGATGTTAAGTGATGACTGCAGCGTATAGACATCCACACAAAGACCAAGGTCAAAATGTAGATGCGTTACCACTCCTGAGGCCTAAGGTGTTTTGCCTCTGTGCCGGGAATTACAGGGCCAAATTACAGGCTTCTCGTCGCATCACATTTACATGCTCACAAACCCGCGTAAAAAGGAAAAAAAAAACTACATTATAAAAGAAAAGAAAACCTTTCACAGTAATGTATTCAAGGATTTTTCCAAGATGGCGCCTGAGGGCTTCTGAAAGCATGCCCGCGCATATATTTTGCAACTAGATATTCTAGGATGCATTAATGATTACAACCGTGGTATGAACTTTTAGGAACGAAGCTCCTTATCGCGCGGTACGCTGGCTAAGGGGGCTAGGCGGTCTGCTGTGTATGGAAAAGGGGAAAAGAGACATTCTACTGATATACTTTTACATTAGTTTATTACATTTAGTTTTATCTTAGTGATATTCTTGACTTTACATATATTTTTTATCTTGTTTGACATGTATATCAATTGTTGTTCGCTTTAATTTATTTTGTTTGTTTTTGACATGTCATAAGAGGTGCCTGTCACCCTAAATGAATAAATGAGTTTCTGATTCTGATTCTGATTCTGATTCTATGCATACATTATATGTTCTTAGGTTTCGCGAGCTGCACTCATTAAAATAAAACTAGTTTTCGGATCATCTTGCGTAATATATATTAAACTAAAACGATTATTTAAAATCGAACCCGACGTTTTGTGTTAATCCTGAACGCTACGCAAGACGTTTTCGAAATAGATGGAGGTAGCTGCACATAATATACTTGATGACCCGGTTAGTCCAGCGGTGTGAGATGACCGTTTGATTCGAAGGGTCGCGGGTTCGATCCCCGCACCGGGACAAATATTTGTATGGCCCACAGATATTTGTTTCGGGTCTGGGTGTTTGTGTATGTGTTGTATGTGTACAACGGCACCCACGACACACTACCACTACCTACTATGGGGCTGTGAGTGTAAGCGTAAAAAAAAATATCGAACTGCTGACAGACAATCCCACCTCAGTCTGCCCGAGATCACGGAAGCTGAAAAGCGACCGAAACGTCGGGTTCGATTTTAAATAATCATTTTAGTTTAATATACGCGAGATAAATCCGAAAACTAGTTTTATTTCAATAACGATCAGTTGTCAATGATGATCAGGTGGTAATGTACGGCCCTGTAATTTCCGCCACAGAGGCATAACACCTTAGGCCTCAGGAGTGGTAACGCATCTGCATTTTGACCTTGGTCTCCATGTATGTGTCTATAGGCTGCAGTCATCACTTAACATCAATGTGAACTGCATGCTTGTTGGCCACGCCCATTACATAAAAAAAAGAAAAAAAAAGATCGTTTTAACACTTGGATCGGTAGGATATGATGATTGAAAATAGCATCAAATTACCGGCAATCTACATTGCACTTGCGCGAAGCCGGGGCGGGTCGCTAGTTTAGAATAGAAGTGTGTTACGATCACTAGATTCGAAGGGTCGCGAGTTCGATCCCATAAACAATTTCACGCAAACATTTAAACATCTAGGCGACAGGTATAGGCACACTTGTGCTTGTACTTTGACAGAGGAAAAATCCTACTCCCCTTCGGTCCGCCGCGGCCGGTGGCCCGTGTTGCTCTATGTCTTGGTGGAGCCCAGGCTTAATAATTTGCAAATGGTGCAGTAAAATTTTTTACTACTAACAACCCTGTGATATTTTTTCGTAGAACTATTGACTACGCCACGTAGCACTCTGCTACGGGGCTCGTAGCATTTCTTAAATTGTAGTAGTTTCTACGATATTACGTCACCTTGTCAGAGAATATGTAATAATACTACTTATAGAATGGACACTTCGACGTCCCGCCCGATTTCCCCGCCTCACCCAACCTCCTCCCCTCTTATGGGCGACGTTTGGTATTTTCTAGGCGCTACGCAATCAGTGACGTGTATTTACACAGGTGCACGTGTAAATACACATCACTGATTGATGTATGTGTAAAAGAGACCAAATTAAGCGTTTGCATGGAATTTTGGCGAAAAGTCCGCGGTGTGATCTTGTGTTCAGAATCATAGAAGAAATATAAATTGCAATTTCCTTACAAAATTCTTCAAGAACTAAAGTAACTTCACACCTGTTTTCCTCGAAGGGGCTAGGCTAAGGTGTTCATTAATATCCTTAAAAAAACGGACCCTGTATTGTGTATCACGACACGCACTTGGCCGATTGACATTTGGCTAGTACTACATTTTTGCGAGCTACCTATATGCTGGCTATCCCTCCGAAACGATATAAGCGTATTTTTATTGCAATACGCATACCTGGTTTTTCGTATACCTACTGCGAAACACAATTTGGCTTTGTCTGTAAGACATGTATTTCGTTACCAGCAAGATGGAAGAACTCAACATTTTCAACAATGAACTGGGCAGGTTTCTAATATACCTTTTTTTTTGTTTTTTTTTTTAACTGGAGAAAATGCGTTACGCATACCCACCCTTGGGGAGAGGGATAGGTTATGTGGGACTCCGGGAAAGGTATCCGTCTACCCACTAAAAACCCCTGGGTGTTCCGCCTCTTCCGCCATCACTGGCGGGGTCACGGGAACGCTATCGCACACATCCGCGACCTCACCGGCGGCTGCTCGTTGCCGAGCCCTCCTCGGAGCCTTTCGGCTCCAACCAACACTAGTCGGGACCTTTCCATTCGGGCGACGGACATTCCCTAGTCGGGCGCCCGAAGGTCCCTGCCCCGACCACTCACAACGCCAGGCGTCCCAAGACGCCCGGGTGGAGAAGTCCAGGGGCACACAGTCCGGCCCCGGAGGAGCGGGAGTGTCAGAGATGAACTGACCTTCAACCACCCCCCCGCGGCCCCACCACGTCCCTATCTGACGGCGGGACCACCGCTAGTCGGCTGGGGATAGGGGGCAGGGCAACGACACACCCGTACACCTCTTCCCCAGCCGCCTCCCCACCACGTCCCCATCTTACGGCGGGACAACCGCTAGGCAGCTGGGGATAGGGTGCAGGGCCAACGACCTATCCGTACACCTCTTCCCCAGCCGTCTCTTCACCACAGCAGCGAGTAGCGGGCAGAGCCACGCCAAACGCCGCTCCCTCTCTGGGTTCGTCTTGGCTTCTCCGGTGTGAGGCCAACCACCGGGTACTGAGCCCCCCCGCCACGACAAGGCGGAAACCCTCGGGGGGGGGGGGGGAGATTTCTAGTAAACCTGGACTAGTTTAATTTTCTGCAAGAAATGAAGCTAAATGCTGATCTAGCTCCACAAGGTTGTTAAATGTAATAATCAAAGTGTAATGTTGATATTATATTGTTAATTTTAAGTTTGTTTAAATTATGGAAAATTGAAAAATTATGCCTAAGAGATATTTTTAAAAGAGCTCACTGAGTTTTTTTGGGCCTGTTTTTCTCAGATCATATTGGCCTTTGGAACTCTGCCGGTGAATGACAAAGAATGACTCTTTTTATTTTCTTTTTACTCTTTGTTATCAGTTTGTAAAAGGGAAATGAGACATTCTACTGATATACTTATCTACATTAGTATATTATATTTAGTTTTATCTTAGTGATATTCTTGACTATACATATATTTTTTATCTTGTTTGACATGTATATTAATTGTTATTCACTTAAATTTATTTATACATTTTTCATGCGAAGAATACATATCGATTTATAATTATAGAAGCATATTTTTGTGTTATACAATATGCGTCCCGGATTTTTCGTCTACGGAACCCGAAATACTACAAACGAGGTGTTTCAAAGGCCCCGGCCCTCGTCCCTCGGGACCCGCCAGTTGGATTGCAAGAGAATTATTTAGGAGTTCAACGACATTTGGCTTTGTCTGTAATAAATATATATTTACATTAGTTTTGCAACAAGATGAAAGAATGCGATTATTGAAAATCTAAGCGGATGTATAAAAATAAATATACGTCTGTTTTTATATAATTTCGCAATAACACATGCTAGTGAAAATTAAAAAAAAAAAAAAATTTTTTTCGCCTGATCCATACCGCGGACACACCGCCAAAATTCCATACAAACCCTTAATTTGGTTTTTATTACACAGACATCAATCAGTGACGTGTATTTACACGCGCACCTGTGTGCGTTGCACGTACAAAATGCCAACCGTCGCCCTTAAGAAGGGAAGAGGTTGAGTGATGCGGGCAAATCGGGCGGGACGTCGAAGTGACCATTCTATACGTAGTATTAATCAAATTTTTTCTTTTTTTTTAATAATTATACGTTTTGTACGAATTTAGTTAATACTGGTGGTAAAGTTCCAACTGTTGGAGCTCAAATGCATAGTTACCACCGCATTACCTAATCTATCTGCCGCTAAATGGCAGTGTTAACTAACCCGTATCTCCACCAACCCGCATTGGAGCAGCGTGGTGGAGTAGGCTCCAGGCCTCCCCCCAAAAAGGGCTCGTTCCCAGCAGTGGGACGTATAATGGGTTAAATATTAAATAATTTTTTAGATGTTTTTTTACAATAAAAAATATATTAAATAAAATAAAAAATAGTATGCCACCGGCAGCGGGAACAGGGTCTAAGCTGTCGGCGGTTAGGGTCACAGAGAAAGGAACCTCATTTTTTTTTTCGTAGAACTATTTACTACGCCACATAGCATTCAGAATTAGCTCAACTACCATTTAGCGGCAAACATATTAAGCAATGCGGTAGTGCCTGCGCCCTCCAGCTCCTACACTTGGAATTCTACCACCAGTCAAAATGTCGCATTATTTTCAATTCAACGATACTCGTATATTTGCATATCTAAACAAAATGCACGAAATAGTATTCTGTATGTAAATATGTTAATTCGTTGGGAGTGCATTTTATTTCAATTGTAAAATTGAATGAACATACCATAGAGCAACACCGGAGGGGAGTAGCCATATGCAAGCTTTCCCCTCTGTCAAAGTACAAACCCAAATGGGCCTATACCTGTCGCCTAGATGTTTAAACGTGTGCGTGAAATTGTTTCTGTATTTTGTTAAAGTCAAGGTGTGAGTTGCGTAGTAATAGACGATTTTTGTAGTGTGCATTTCCCCCCGCAAAAAATGACAGACTGTTTTGCATCGGTAATACACGCTATGGCTACTCCCCTCCGGTCCGCCGCGACCGGTGGGCCGCGTAGCTCTATGGAACATACATTTAAGTTGGTTGTCTGTGTTTTGAAAGGATGGGTAGATATATATGTATAGTTATATATATGTATCTTCACGCCAGATCCCTAACGGGGTAGGCAGAGAGTGTAGAGCGCCAGATATACCGGTCCTGACATACCTCTCGTGCCTCGTCTACCTTCATCGTTCTCTTCATACATGCACGCCGATTCCTAAGACTTTTGACATTTAGGTATATATATATATATATATATATATATATGTACAGTACTCAACAATTTATATTGCACATCGAGCCCGCGAAAGAGAAGATCGGCTCGTTTCGACTTCGTAGAGCGTTATCTCTGTTGCACACTGCCTACGTAAGCACTGACAGTCCGATATTTTTTTTATTTTCATTTTTTTTATTTTTTTATTTTTTAAAAGTGGCAAACAAGCATACAGTTCACATTGATGTTAAGTGATGACTGCAGCCTATAGGCACCCACACAAAGACCAAGGTCAAAATGCAGATGCTTTACCACTCCTGAGGCCTAAAGTGTTATGCCTCTGTGCCGGAAATTACAGGGCCGTACATTACCACCTGACCGGAACACGATAGTGCTGAACACTACCATTTAGCGGCAAGTATATTAGGTAATGCGGTGGTGACTACGCCTGCGATCTCCAATACTGGAGCTCTGCCAGTAACCAGTAATTACTAGAAATCTATCATACCTTTTTAAATTCATTTCACGTACGTAACTTCACGCCTGTAATCCCCGAAGGGGTAGACAGAGGTAAATGCATGCATTCAATCATACATGCAAACACCCACTATTCGCCGGTTACGTTTTGGCCCATGTAACAGGTGGCGAGCCTATTGACATCTCCGGGCACATTACCAAACTTCGAGGTACTGGGAAAGGAGATGTTGCGAGCTCGGCTCTGGTTCGTACACGTCCTCAAAAAATAGGTAAATTAAAGAAGAATCCGAAAAAAATGCAATTAATTTATTCAAGAATATATTTTAGAGTTACAACCACATTTAATTCAAACGATTTTATCATTTTCAACCATGTTCAACATGGCGGCGATACAGCCGACGCTTGGGATTGTACCTATATAGGTATATAAAACTAAACTAATGCTATCTGTATCTTACTAGTGCATCACATATTATCAAAAAAACGGTGTATCAAATCGATCAATTTTGAGAAGTTCCGATGATTTTTTAAAAATTTGGAAATCGATTTGTACTAAGATAATAGTATTAGCACATGAAATCAATTTCGATAGTAGGCGGGAACCTTGAAAGTGGCATGTGGTGCTCTTATTTTATTTCATTTTCTTGGTGTATTTTTAAGTTATATTGAATAAAGTTGGTGGCATTTTGTTTGATTTAGGTTTATTACAGTGCCCGTGTATAGTGAAATAGAATAACAGTGCGAAAACACAACCTTTCAGGTTGCCTCCAAATCTTCATTGTAAATGTTCTGATAAAGTAGCCATCGCTTTACTCGAATAACTTGACTGTCATACTTAATAAATAATTGACTGACTATATTACTAACTTTCACGCTGCTTAAATAAATACGAAATATCGTTTGACTTGACACTGGCAAAATGCGTAATAGCGATGCCATAATTAAAAAAAAAATAAAAAAAAAAATTCGATAGTATTTAGAAAAATGACAAATGTCAAAATGACATCGCCCGCCATATTCGCCATGTTGGTTTTGAGTTGCAATTCTAACTGCAAAAAATGTTTAGTAACTGCAAACAAAGTTAAATAAGTGAAAATATGCAGTAAAAAGCGTTTTTATATTAAATTTGCCTGTTAATGATATCGTGTACAATACATGGCCGGAGGTCCATACATTTTTGCAACATCTCCTTTCCAGAAAATGTAAAAATCCCAATAGAACCACAGATAATGGACTTTACACCATTATCTCTGATAATCCCCGAGCCGGCAATCCAACCCAGAACCTCAGCGTAGTAGTAGTGGCCTGCTACCACTAGGCTACCGAGGCAGTTATTATTCGTATATATATTTTCGTAATTGAAATGAATTACCAACCAAAAAAGCCGTACTATCACCCACAAATGCTGCAAAAACAGTAACGCAATTAGATAAAAAAATAGGGTAAGTAAGTAACATTTCCAACCCTCCAGCCATTTAAGGAAAAGGTTTTCAGTGTCGGCATATAAAAATAAATAGCATAGGGATGTTTTTATAGATGCTCCGCAGGAAATGCCAGAGTAAAAAACAAAGGTCGATCTTTTAAGTCAATTTCAAAGAATAGATTTTTTTGGTTCCGTAAAAATTTTAATACCTAGGAGAGCTCTTCCACTGGTGGTAGAGCTCTCCAGTGACGGAGCTCGCGGGCGTAGGCACCACCGCATTACCTAATATACTTGCTACGCTAAATGGTAGTGTTCAGCATTATCGTGTTCCGGTCAGGTGGTAATGTATGGCCTTGTAATTTCCGGCACAGAGGCATAACACCTTAGGCCTCAGGAGTGGTAACGCATCGGCATTTTGACCTCGGTCTTATTTTATATAATAAAATTATTTTATTATTTCCAAGTTATTAAATGAAGTTTGAAACTTAAATCTTTAGGTTTTTTTTTATGCAATGGAAGTGGCAAACAAGCATGCAGTTCACATTGATGTTAAGTGATGACTGCAGCCTATAAACACCCACATCAAGACCGAGGTCAAAATGCCGATGCGTTACCACTCCTCTTTATCTTTGTGATTGTTTAAACTACAAAAAATAATAAAGTGAATAACAATTCATACATTGATTAATATTATGTTACAGACAGTCAAATGAAACCATAAAACTAAAATATAAAAAAATCCTCCAATAATAGTTAAGAATTTAAATAGGTATCAACAGAATGTTTCATTCTTTTTTTATTTAACAAACAGACAAGCTATGACTAAACGAAAAGAATATTATGAGACATTCTTTGTCATTTTTTTTTTGTGTTAATGCTTTCGCTTTTACGCATATTGCCAGTGTCAAGTAAAACGATATTTTGTATTCATCATAAGCAGCGTAAAAGTTAAAGTCAGGTGGTCAATTATCAGTTAGTCAGTCAGAGTCACAGTCACACAGTCAGTAATTCGAGTAAAGCGATGGCTACTTTACCAGAACATTTACAATGAAGTTATGGAGGCAACCTGAAAGGTCGTGTTTTCGCACTGTTATTCTATTTCACTATACACGGGCACTGTAATAAGCCTATATCAAACAAAATGCCACCAACTTTATTTAATACTAGCTGTGCCTGCGACTTTGTTCGCGTGGAATAGTGACTTTGGGACTTATGGAAGCGCTTTTGGATATACATTTTGGCAAATTTTGGATCTTATAAACTTTTGAGTAGTTAAAAATCTTCTTTACAGTAATGCTTCTCTGTACACGATATTAGACGTATGGCCATCGGGGATAAAAGCACACAGGCTGCTAGGATTGCGAAAAATTACTAATTAGGTATGTGTTTAAACGCGCAGTCGTGTAAGTAGCTACGACATACAATCGTCCATCCTATGCTGAACCGTATTTTCGAAAAGGCCATTTTGAATTTTTTATGCATAATATTTGTTTATAGACAATTATTACAAAGTTTTATAAAGTTTCAGTCAATTAGTGCTACTAACAGGGAATGAAAGATAAAAGATAGATCTATACATAATAAGTTTATGCACTCCACCACCACCACTTTTGGGGTGTAAGTGGCGCCTTTACCATCTCGGTGCCACAGCCAACCTTACCTGCACGTGGTACACCCTGCTGATCAACAGACAAGGCTCTGGCGACTGTTTTTTGGTTCCAAATGGTTGCTGGGTCGACACTATCAGCGTAATCCTTCCTAGTGTCCTGCATGGTGGTAAGGTCCCTTATAGGGCCTGCCTGGCTAGCTACCACCCTCAGGTCGTAATCTGCCGCCAAGCGTCTTTGGACGTGTTCCGGCTTCCGAGCCTGAGAGCCAGTCCTCCCCCCTTCCTCTTTCCCGTCCCTGATGTGTACCGTATTGTTCACCCCCGGACCGGTTGGTGTAAGGACGTCTTGCGCTCGGAGACGCAACATGTTGGCCTGGGGGCCAGGGAGAGCCGATTAAACGGTATCCGCTGCCGCCCGCCGGTCAGTAGGGGACCCGAACCCAGGCCTCACTATTAACCTCTGGCCTGGGAGGCTGTCCCGCCAACCGGTGCAAAGTCCCGTGTGCAGTCGCCGTGCCGGAGTAAGAGACCGGAGTGGGGCCAGGCGCCTGTGCACGGGGGGGATCGGGGGTCCTTCCGTCCCCCGGGCCAGCAATTTGCACCACCTCTGAGAGCAGATGGTCTAATTCACCGACAACTTTGTTCGTCGGGTGAGTAATGCGGTACACATCATCCTTCCCCTTTCCCGACGCTTCAAAAAAAAAAAAACAAAAAAAAAAAATGGTCAAACAAAAGAAAAAATTTAGGCTTCACTCAGCGGACAACCCCCCCACATTTACTGTGGACATGTGCAATATTAGGGGTTTACATACCAACCTTAACGCCGTCCATCTTCATCTGGAAACGGCTAAGCCGGCCCTACTCTTTCTGACGGAGACACAAATATCCTCTCCACTCGATACTGCATATCTTACTTACCCCGGCTACACTCTGGAGAACAATTTTATTCGCCGCGCCGGGGTATGTCTGTATGTCAGAGAGGATGTCTGTTGTCGCCGTCTTGACCATTTTGAAGACAAGGACCTGTCTATATTGTGGGCGCGCGTAGATTACGGTGGTTCCAACCGAATTTACGCGTGCGTGTACAGGTCCTATAGCGGAGACGGGGAGACAGCTCGCATGTTCGAGCACATCCAACAGGTGGTCGACACGATGCTTGAACAGCATCCTTCTGCGGAGTTGGTGATTCTTGGCGACTTTAACGCACACCATACGGAGTGGTTGAGTTCCCGAATCACTGACTTCGCTGGAAGGACAGCTTATGACTTTGCGCTGGTTAATGGTCTCACACAAGTCGTAACCGGGTTCACCCGGATACCAGATGTCGAGGGCCACACCGCCTCTTTGCTGGATCTTCTGCTGACCTCACATCCTGCCAACTATCAGGTGGTGGTCGAGGCTCCTTTAGGATCCTCAGATCACTGCTTGGTACGTACTAAAACCCTCTTGTTTTTTATATTATTTCGCATTAACACATGCTTGTGAAATATATTTTTATTTTTAAAGAAATGAAAGAAAAATTTGACTTCAGGCGAGGCTCGAACTCGCGACCTACTGGGAATCTAGTCCAGCCGCTCTTCCAATTGAGCTACTGAAGCCCTGCCCGATTTGTCGAATTTTTCCTTCACATCTATTGCATTGGTTTATGGTACCAGTAGCGCCATCTATTACCAACTATGCTAGTTAGGCAACCGATATAATAGACTTTTCAGTTTATTGAATATCGTAAAGAAGTCGCTTTACCCTTAATAATTGTTTTTTATATTATTTCGCATTAACACATGCTTGTGAAATATATTTTTATTTTTAAAGAAATGAAAGAAAAATTTGACTTCAGGCGAGGCTCGAACTCGCGACCTACTGGGAATCTAGTCCAGCCGCTCTTCCAATTGAGCTACTGAAGCCCTGCCCGATTTGTCGAATTTTTCCTTCACATCTATTGCATTGGTTTATGGTACCAGTAGCGCCATCTATTACCAACTATGCTAGTTAGGCAACCGATATAATAGACTTTTCAGTTTATTGAATATCGTAAAGAAGTCGCTTTACCCTTAATAATTGTTTTTTATATTATTTCGCATTAACACATGCTTGTGAAATATATTTTTATTTTTAAAGAAATGAAAGAAAAATTTGACTTCAGGCGAGGCTCGAACTCGCGACCTACTGGGAATCTAGTCCAGCCGCTCTTCCAATTGAGCTACTGAAGCCCTGCCCGATTTGTCGAATTTTTCCTTCACATCTATTGCATTGGTTTATGGTACCAGTAGCGCCATCTATTACCAACTATGCTAGTTAGGCAACCGATATAATAGACTTTTCAGTTTATTGAATATCGTAAAGAAGTCGCTTTACCCTTAATAATTGTTTTTTATATTATTTCGCATTAACACATGCTTGTGAAATATATTTTTATTTTTAAAGAAATGAAAGAAAAATTTGACTTCAGGCGAGGCTCGAACTCGCGACCTACTGGGAATCTAGTCCAGCCGCTCTTCCAATTGAGCTACTGAAGCCCTGCCCGATTTGTCGAATTTTTCCTTCACATCTATTGCATTGGTTTATGGTACCAGTAGCGCCATCTATTACCAACTATGCTAGTTAGGCAACCGATATAATAGACTTTTCAGTTTATTGAATATCGTAAAGAAGTCGCTTTACCCTTAATAATTGTTTTTTATATTATTTCGCATTAACACATGCTTGTGAAATATATTTTTATTTTTAAAGAAATGAAAGAAAAATTTGACTTCAGGCGAGGCTCGAACTCGCGACCTACTGGGAATCTAGTCCAGCCGCTCTTCCAATTGAGCTACTGAAGCCCTGCCCGATTTGTCGAATTTTTCCTTCACATCTATTGCATTGGTTTATGGTACCAGTAGCGCCATCTATTACCAACTATGCTAGTTAGGCAACCGATATAATAGACTTTTCAGTTTATTGAATATCGTAAAGAAGTCGCTTTACCCTTAATAATTGTTTTTTATATTATTTCGCATTAACACATGCTTGTGAAATATATTTTTATTTTTAAAGAAATGAAAGAAAAATTTGACTTCAGGCGAGGCTCGAACTCGCGACCTACTGGGAATCTAGTCCAGCCGCTCTTCCAATTGAGCTACTGAAGCCCTGCCCGATTTGTCGAATTTTTCCTTCACATCTATTGCATTGGTTTATGGTACCAGTAGCGCCATCTATTACCAACTATGCTAGTTAGGCAACCGATATAATAGACTTTTCAGTTTATTGAATATCGTAAAGAAGTCGCTTTACCCTTAATAATTGTTTTTTATATTATTTCGCATTAACACATGCTTGTGAAATATATTTTTATTTTTAAAGAAATGAAAGAAAAATTTGACTTCAGGCGAGGCTCGAACTCGCGACCTACTGGGAATCTAGTCCAGCCGCTCTTCCAATTGAGCTACTGAAGCCCTGCCCGATTTGTCGAATTTTTCCTTCACATCTATTGCATTGGTTTATGGTACCAGTAGCGCCATCTATTACCAACTATGCTAGTTAGGCAACCGATATAATAGACTTTTCAGTTTATTGAATATCGTAAAGAAGTCGCTTTACCCTTAATAATTGTTTTTTATATTATTTCGCATTAACACATGCTTGTGAAATATATTTTTATTTTTAAAGAAATGAAAGAAAAATTTGACTTCAGGCGAGGCTCGAACTCGCGACCTACTGGGAATCTAGTCCAGCCGCTCTTCCAATTGAGCTACTGAAGCCCTGCCCGATTTGTCGAATTTTTCCTTCACATCTATTGCATTGGTTTATGGTACCAGTAGCGCCATCTATTACCAACTATGCTAGTTAGGCAACCGATATAATAGACTTTTCAGTTTATTGAATATCGTAAAGAAGTCGCTTTACCCTTAATAATTGTTTTTTATATTATTTCGCATTAACACATGCTTGTGAAATATATTTTTATTTTTAAAGAAATGAAAGAAAAATTTGACTTCAGGCGAGGCTCGAACTCGCGACCTACTGGGAATCTAGTCCAGCCGCTCTTCCAATTGAGCTACTGAAGCCCTGCCCGATTTGTCGAATTTTTCCTTCACATCTATTGCATTGGTTTATGGTACCAGTAGCGCCATCTATTACCAACTATGCTAGTTAGGCAACCGATATAATAGACTTTTCAGTTTATTGAATATCGTAAAGAAGTCGCTTTACCCTTAATAATTGTTTTTTATATTATTTCGCATTAACACATGCTTGTGAAATATATTTTTATTTTTAAAGAAATGAAAGAAAAATTTGACTTCAGGCGAGGCTCGAACTCGCGACCTACTGGGAATCTAGTCCAGCCGCTCTTCCAATTGAGCTACTGAAGCCCTGCCCGATTTGTCGAATTTTTCCTTCACATCTATTGCATTGGTTTATGGTACCAGTAGCGCCATCTATTACCAACTATGCTAGTTAGGCAACCGATATAATAGACTTTTCAGTTTATTGAATATCGTAAAGAAGTCGCTTTACCCTTAATAATTGTTTTTTATATTATTTCGCATTAACACATGCTTGTGAAATATATTTTTATTTTTAAAGAAATGAAAGAAAAATTTGACTTCAGGCGAGGCTCGAACTCGCGACCTACTGGGAATCTAGTCCAGCCGCTCTTCCAATTGAGCTACTGAAGCCCTGCCCGATTTGTCGAATTTTTCCTTCACATCTATTGCATTGGTTTATGGTACCAGTAGCGCCATCTATTACCAACTATGCTAGTTAGGCAACCGATATAATAGACTTTTCAGTTTATTGAATATCGTAAAGAAGTCGCTTTACCCTTAATAATTGTTTTTTATATTATTTCGCATTAACACATGCTTGTGAAATATATTTTTATTTTTAAAGAAATGAAAGAAAAATTTGTCTATTGCATTGGTTTATGGTACCAGTAGCGCCATCTATTGCAATAGATGTGAAGGAAAAATTCGACAAATCGGGCAGGGCTTCAGTAGCTCAATTGGAAGAGCGGCTGGACTAGATTCCCAGTAGGTCGCGAGTTCGAGCCTCGCCTGAAGTCAAATTTTTCTTTCATTTCTTTAAAAATAAAAATATATTTCACAAGCATGTGTTAATGCGAAATAATATAAAAAACAATTATTAAGGGTAAAGCGACTTCTTTACGATATTCAATAAACTGAAAAGTCTATTATATCGGTTGCCTAACTAGCATAGTTGGTAATAGATGGCGCTACTGGTACCATAAACCAATGCAATAGATGTGAAGGAAAAATTCGACAAATCGGGCAGGGCTTCAGTAGCTCAATTGGAAGAGCGGCTGGACTAGATTCCCAGTAGGTCGCGAGTTCGAGCCTCGCCTGAAGTCAAATTTTTCTTTCATTTCTTTAAAAATAAAAATATATTTCACAAGCATGTGTTAATGCGAAATAATATAAAAAACAATTATTAAGGGTAAAGCGACTTCTTTACGATATTCAATAAACTGAAAAGTCTATTATATCGGTTGCCTAACTAGCATAGTTGGTAATAGATGGCGCTACTGGTACCATAAACCAATGCAATAGATGTGAAGGAAAAATTCGACAAATCGGGCAGGGCTTCAGTAGCTCAATTGGAAGAGCGGCTGGACTAGATTCCCAGTAGGTCGCGAGTTCGAGCCTCGCCTGAAGTCAAATTTTTCTTTCATTTCTTTAAAAATAAAAATATATTTCACAAGCATGTGTTAATGCGAAATAATATAAAAAACAATTATTAAGGGTAAAGCGACTTCTTTACGATATTCAATAAACTGAAAAGTCTATTATATCGGTTGCCTAACTAGCATAGTTGGTAATAGATGGCGCTACTGGTACCATAAACCAATGCAATAGATGTGAAGGAAAAATTCGACAAATCGGGCAGGGCTTCAGTAGCTCAATTGGAAGAGCGGCTGGACTAGATTCCCAGTAGGTCGCGAGTTCGAGCCTCGCCTGAAGTCAAATTTTTCTTTCATTTCTTTAAAAATAAAAATATATTTCACAAGCATGTGTTAATGCGAAATAATATAAAAAACAATTATTAAGGGTAAAGCGACTTCTTTACGATATTCAATAAACTGAAAAGTCTATTATATCGGTTGCCTAACTAGCATAGTTGGTAATAGATGGCGCTACTGGTACCATAAACCAATGCAATAGATGTGAAGGAAAAATTCGACAAATCGGGCAGGGCTTCAGTAGCTCAATTGGAAGAGCGGCTGGACTAGATTCCCAGTAGGTCGCGAGTTCGAGCCTCGCCTGAAGTCAAATTTTTCTTTCATTTCTTTAAAAATAAAAATATATTTCACAAGCATGTGTTAATGCGAAATAATATAAAAAACAATTATTAAGGGTAAAGCGACTTCTTTACGATATTCAATAAACTGAAAAGTCTATTATATCGGTTGCCTAACTAGCATAGTTGGTAATAGATGGCGCTACTGGTACCATAAACCAATGCAATAGATGTGAAGGAAAAATTCGACAAATCGGGCAGGGCTTCAGTAGCTCAATTGGAAGAGCGGCTGGACTAGATTCCCAGTAGGTCGCGAGTTCGAGCCTCGCCTGAAGTCAAATTTTTCTTTCATTTCTTTAAAAATAAAAATATATTTCACAAGCATGTGTTAATGCGAAATAATATAAAAAACAATTATTAAGGGTAAAGCGACTTCTTTACGATATTCAATAAACTGAAAAGTCTATTATATCGGTTGCCTAACTAGCATAGTTGGTAATAGATGGCGCTACTGGTACCATAAACCAATGCAATAGATGTGAAGGAAAAATTCGACAAATCGGGCAGGGCTTCAGTAGCTCAATTGGAAGAGCGGCTGGACTAGATTCCCAGTAGGTCGCGAGTTCGAGCCTCGCCTGAAGTCAAATTTTTCTTTCATTTCTTTAAAAATAAAAATATATTTCACAAGCATGTGTTAATGCGAAATAATATAAAAAACAATTATTAAGGGTAAAGCGACTTCTTTACGATATTCAATAAACTGAAAAGTCTATTATATCGGTTGCCTAACTAGCATAGTTGGTAATAGATGGCGCTACTGGTACCATAAACCAATGCAATAGATGTGAAGGAAAAATTCGACAAATCGGGCAGGGCTTCAGTAGCTCAATTGGAAGAGCGGCTGGACTAGATTCCCAGTAGGTCGCGAGTTCGAGCCTCGCCTGAAGTCAAATTTTTCTTTCATTTCTTTAAAAATAAAAATATATTTCACAAGCATGTGTTAATGCGAAATAATATAAAAAACAATTATTAAGGGTAAAGCGACTTCTTTACGATATTCAATAAACTGAAAAGTCTATTATATCGGTTGCCTAACTAGCATAGTTGGTAATAGATGGCGCTACTGGTACCATAAACCAATGCAATAGATGTGAAGGAAAAATTCGACAAATCGGGCAGGGCTTCAGTAGCTCAATTGGAAGAGCGGCTGGACTAGATTCCCAGTAGGTCGCGAGTTCGAGCCTCGCCTGAAGTCAAATTTTTCTTTCATTTCTTTAAAAATAAAAATATATTTCACAAGCATGTGTTAATGCGAAATAATATAAAAAACAATTATTAAGGGTAAAGCGACTTCTTTACGATATTCAATAAACTGAAAAGTCTATTATATCGGTTGCCTAACTAGCATAGTTGGTAATAGATGGCGCTACTGGTACCATAAACCAATGCAATAGATGTGAAGGAAAAATTCGACAAATCGGGCAGGGCTTCAGTAGCTCAATTGGAAGAGCGGCTGGACTAGATTCCCAGTAGGTCGCGAGTTCGAGCCTCGCCTGAAGTCAAATTTTTCTTTCATTTCTTTAAAAATAAAAATATATTTCACAAGCATGTGTTAATGCGAAATAATATAAAAAACAATTATTAAGGGTAAAGCGACTTCTTTACGATATTCAATAAACTGAAAAGTCTATTATATCGGTTGCCTAACTAGCATAGTTGGTAATAGATGGCGCTACTGGTACCATAAACCAATGCAATAGATGTGAAGGAAAAATTCGACAAATCGGGCAGGGCTTCAGTAGCTCAATTGGAAGAGCGGCTGGACTAGATTCCCAGTAGGTCGCGAGTTCGAGCCTCGCCTGAAGTCAAATTTTTCTTTCATTTCTTTAAAAATAAAAATATATTTCACAAGCATGTGTTAATGCGAAATAATATAAAAAACAATTATTAAGGGTAAAGCGACTTCTTTACGATATTCAATAAACTGAAAAGTCTATTATATCGGTTGCCTAACTAGCATAGTTGGTAATAGATGGCGCTACTGGTACCATAAACCAATGCAATAGATGTGAAGGAAAAATTCGACAAATCGGGCAGGGCTTCAGTAGCTCAATTGGAAGAGCGGCTGGACTAGATTCCCAGTAGGTCGCGAGTTCGAGCCTCGCCTGAAGTCAAATTTTTCTTTCATTTCTTTAAAAATAAAAATAAAACCCTCTTGTCGGTTCGGGCGCCTCTGCAGCCCTCCTCCACACGGCAAGTGTGGCATTACAGGTCAGCAGATTGGGATGGACTGAGGGAGTTCCTGTCGTCCTACCCATGGAGGCAGCTTTGTTTCTCGTCGGAAGATCCGAGCACGTGCGCCGAAGCTGTAACCGATGTGATACACCAGGGTATGGATTGTTTCATCCCGCACTCTGTTGTATCCATTGGCGGACGGTATCAGCCCTGGTTCGATAAGTCTTGTGCTGTGGCTTCTAACCATAAGCAGGAGACTTACAGAACCTGGACTGTGGCTCACGCCTGCAAGGATCCAAATGCCTCCGACCTAAAGAGAGTACTCAACGCTGCCTCCAGGTCCTCAAAGCTGCGGATAGCCAGAGCAAAGTCCAAGCATGTCGTTAGAGTTGGCAAGAAGCTAATGAGGCATCCTCCCGGGAGCCGTGCCTATTGGTCTCTTGCCAAAGCTATCGAAAAGAATTTTTGTCGATCATCTTTCCCACCACTGCGAAAAACTGACGATAGCCTGGCCCACACGGCAAAAGAGAAAGCCGATCTCCTGGGCAGCCTCTTTGCCTCAAACTCGACTCTTGATGACATGGGTAACACAGCGCCTACCATCTCGCGCTGTGAAAGCTCTATGCCTGACGTCAAATTCACTCAGAAGAACGTCAGGCGAGCGCTGTTATCCCTTGACGTCAAGAAGTCGAGTGGGCCGGATTCCGTCCCTGCAGTGGTGTTGAAGATGTGCGCTCCCGAGCTGACCCCCGTTCTGACGCGCCTGTTCTCGCTTTCTTACGATCATGGAAAAGTACCGTCTGCGTGGAAGACAGCCCTTGTGCATCCGATACCCAAAAAAGGGGATCGCAGTGATCCGGCCAACTACAGGCCCATAGCAATAACCTCCCTACTCTGCAAAGTCATGGAGCGTGTGATCAATACACAGCTGCTGCAGTACCTGGAGGATCATCAGCTGATCAGTGACCGCCAATATGGCTTTCGTCAAGGCAGATCTGCTGGTGATCTTCTAGTATATCTCACGCACTATTGGTCTCACGCCTTGGACAAGAGTGGGGAGGCATTGGCTGTAAGCCTGGATATTGCTAAGGCCTTTGACCGGGTCTGGCACGGGGCACTTCTCGCGAAACTTCCATCCTACGGTCTTCCCGAGAGGCTATGCAACTGGACAGCCAGTTTTCTGTCTGAGCGTTTTATACAGGTCTTAGTTGACGGTCAACGCTCAGACAGACTACCTATCAACGCTGGTGTGCCGCAAGGCTCTGTGCTATCTCCCACGCTTTTTCTTCTGCATATCAATGAAATGTTGGAGCAAAACTCCAATTTTCATTGCTATGCGGATGATAGCACGGGAGATGCACACTATACAAGCCGTGCAAATGCCTCTCGGACACTTATCGAAGAAAGCAGGACTAGACTTGTGTCTGAAGTCGAGCACTCTCTGGAGCGGGTCTCAGATTGGGGTCGACTCAATTTAGTGCAGTTCAACCCCTCGAAGACACAAGTCTGCGCGTTCACCGCTAAAAAAACCCCATTCATTGTAGCACCACAGTTCCAGGGCACTCCGCTTGCCATTGGTAAGAGTATCGGTATCCTGGGCGTTGACATATCGAACGAAGTGCAATTTGGGAGTCACATTGAGTGTAAGACCAAGTTGGCATCCAAAAAGTTGGGGGTGCTTAACAAAGCGAGGCAGTATTTCACATCGGGGCAGCTACTACAGCTTTATAAGGCCCAAGTGCGGCCCCATCTGGAATACTGCTCTCATTTGTGGGCGGGAGCCCCCAAGTACCAGCTTGGTCCACTTGACTCCCTACAAAAACGCGCCGTTCGTATTGTTAACGATCCGGAACTTACAGACAGGCTCGAACATCTGAGCCTGCGCAGAGATATTGGTAGTCTGTGCGTGTTATACCGTCTCTACAATGGTGAGTGCTCTGTCGAACTGTTCGACATGGTGCCACCGTCTCTTTTTCTACACCGTACTACCCGCCGAAGAGAGAAGTTTCACCCTCACCGACTGGACACCTGGCAGTGCTCAACGGTGCGGTTTTCTCGTTCGTTTCTGCCCAGAACGTGTAAATTGTGGAACGAACTTCCCTCTGAGGTGTTCCCTCGGTGCTACAATATGGGGTTCTTCAAAAATGGCGTCAAAAGAGTCCTTCAGGGCTGGCAGCGCGTTGGCAACTCCCCTGGTGTTGCAAATGTCCATAGGCGACGGTGACCACTTACCATCAGGTGGCCCGTCTGCTTGTCTGTCAACTTAATGTCATAAAAAAAAAAAAAAAACCACCACACCAATGCCACCAACGCCTCCAAAATTAACAACAACACCACCAACCTGGAGCTCTACCAACCTTTTCTGGTTGGTAGAGCTCCAGTGACGGAGCTCGCGGGCGTAGGCACCACCGCATTACCTAATATACTTGCCGTTAAATGGTAGTGTTCAGCACTATCGTGTTCCGGTCAGGTGGTAATGTACGGCTCTGTAATTTCCGGCACAGAGGCATAACACCTAATGCCTCAGGAGTGGCAGCGCATTTACATTTTGACCTCTGGTAATTGTGTGGGTGTCTATAGGCTGCAGTCATCACTTAACATCAATGTGAACTGCACGCTTGTTTGCCACTTTTATAAAATAAAAAAAAAAAAAAAAAACCAGCGCCACAAAAGCCACCACCACCACCAGACTCACCAAGAACACATTATATTTATCATAAGGATAGCTACCTAGAAATATCTACAATTAAGTGAATAATTATTATCATGAAATATTAAAGTATTTTTTTTTATGTAACAAAAGGCATCTATCCCGTACAAAACGGATAGACGCCTTCGTTTGGCTGGGGATTAATTCCCTTAGAGGCACCTATCCTCTTACTTAGAGGCACCTATCCTCTTACTTAGAGGCACCTATCCTCTTACTTAGAGGCACCTATCCTCTTACTTAGAGGCACCTATCCTCTTACTTAGAGGCACCTATCCTCTTACTTAGAGGCACCTATCCCCTTACTTAGAGGCACCTATCCCCTTACTTAGAAGCACCTATCCCCTTACTTAGATGCACCTATCCCCTTACTTAGAGGCACCTATCCCCTTACTTAGAAGCACCTATCCCCTTACTTAGATGCACCTATCCCCTTACTTAGAAGCACCACGAAAAAAAAACACTTTTCTTGTATGCCCCTTGGACCCCTTAATTTCATTTTCTTATTTTTAGTATTTAGGTAATTTTGTCGTTATAGCGGTAACAGAAATTTAGGATTATTGAAAATTTTAGCTTTCTAGCTATCACTGATGACAGACGGATGTACAGACGGACAGACAGACAGACAGCGGAGGATCAGTAATAGGGTTGGTTTTTACCATTTAGGTACGGAACCCAAAAAAAAATAGAAGATAGATATAGAATAGCTTAAAAATTTTCGATATGATTCTTTAAATTAACGTAACTTTTTTATTTCTGAACCGATTGACATGGAACAAACACAAAATATTAAGTGAAACTACCCACAATATATTAGAGGAAATTGCAAATCGGATAAGCCGTTTCTGAAACTAGCGTGCACAAACACACAGACAAACAGACATTTTTCCGGGGTAACCCAGTGTTGTGCGCCAAATGTTAAAGTATGATTCTACCAAGTTTCATCGTAATCGGACCGGTAGATTTTGTGTGATGCTTGAACAAACAGACAGAGAAAAATTTTTCTAATCACGTATTTGGGTTCGGTATCGATCTAGTTACATCCCCCTGGTATTTATTTTTTAAATATTTTTTATGTACAGAATTTACACTTCTACAGTTTTATTATAAGTATAGATAAATATCTCAAAAATGCACCAAGAAAATGAAATAAACTAAGAGCCTCACACGCCTCTTTCAAGGCTCCCACCAGAACTCCTAGCCTTAGTTTATTATTAGTTCACGAATGCGTGAAAATAAGTTCATTGCCCCCGTTCAGTACGCCATCTTGGGAATGGGGGTGTGTCCATTTGGAAAGTCAATTTGAAAAGCTTAAGGGTTCTTTCGTCGAACGAAATTTTCCACTGAAAAATATACTGTATTTTTGCGGTGGCAATTTGTGAGATTACAGAATTGAGACATTCAATATTATTAGTAGATAGCTTTTCAATTTGTTAAACTCGTAAAAATAAAGGCCCGTTTTGACAGGGACGGAGGGTACCGGCCGGGGCCTTTGAAACACCTCGTTTGTAGCATTTCGGGTTCCGTAGACGAAAAATCCGGGACGCGTATTGTATAACATAGAAATATGCTTCGATAATTTCACATCAATATGTATTCTTCGCATAAAAAGTGTAAATTTGTCAATAAAAAAAAGTATTTTTTTTTTGACAAATTTAAATATCTATGTATATAAAAATCAATTGCTGTTCGTTAGTCTCGCTAAAACTCGAGAACGACTTGACCGATTTGGCTTATGTTGGTTTTGCATGATGTTTGGAATTCTAGGGAAGGTTTAAAAGGTAAGATGAATATGAAGAAATTGAAGGGGAATAGTAAAAACCACAATTTCATCTTTCTATACAAATAGTATCCTTATCTATCAAACCTTTGACACATTATTTCATTCTGAGGCAATACAATGTTTGCCGGGTCAGGTAGTGTTTCTATAAAATTTCAAAACGCTCAACTGAAGCCAATAAGTATGCTATTTCTTCATCCATAAGCCAATCGCCACTTTAATAAAATAACAATGTGGAGATAGTTCAGCGCCCCGTAAGTCCGCCATCTTGTCCGCCATCTTAGGAATATGGTTCCCATTTGAAAAGCTTATGACAATTTTGTCGAACTATTTTCTACTGAAAAATATACTGGAAATTCACATTTGCGAAATGAACTGTATTTTTGCTGTGGCAATTTGAAGTATATTCAGGAATTGAAAAATTGAAGCTGACTTTCAGTATTATTGACTCGTTTAGATTCATTTAAATTGAATGCTTCATAAGAATTGATGACGACTGACTGACGATGTACGGTTATCCTACCTATCCTACTGTGTACAACGGCACCCACGACACAGGTTTATACCTACTGTGTAGCTGTGAGTGTAAGCGTATTTTATTAAAAAAAAAAATATTTTTTATGTTTCAAAGTTTGTTGTTTTCAAGGTCGTATTCAAAAAATCTAGAGATGAGTTTATGAAAAGAATAATACCTATTTTCATTACAGATATAAATATTTTTCCTGGTGGTAGAGCTTCAGTGACGGAGCTCGCGGGTGTAGGCACCACACGCATTACCTTACTTGCCGCTAAATCACTATCGAGTTCCGGTCAGGTGGTAATGTACGGCCCTGTAATTTCCGGCACAGAGGCGTAACACCTTAGGCCTCAGGAGTGGTAACACATCTGCTTTTTGTGTGGGTGTCTTTAGGCTGCAGTCATCACTTAACATCAATGTGAACTGCATGTTTGTTTGCCACTTACATAATATAAAAAATACACACTAAAATCCTACAGAATCAAAACAAAGCGGGCAATTTCAAAAGCGAGCTCATTAAGCGTTCCCACTTCCGGCACCAACATGGCGACGCTTCCGTTCCGAGCAGTCGGCGTCTGACTGCCATCCGGTGCGGACGTGCGAGAGGTTATACCGTAATTGAGCTTTTTATTGTAGATTAAAAGGATTTTATGATGGATTTGTTCCTTTATTGTTATCGTTGGTTTTTTGTTGTGGTAGAGAAAAATGTGGATAAAATTTGTTTGTTACGGTTTATTATGGCAGTTTTGTTTCTAATTTACTAACGTATAATATAATTTGCATTAAATTACTTTCTAAATTTTGCGCAAGAGATCCGTGTGGAGTTTGAAATATTCTAACTTTCATCTCCTCTTTTCACCCTTAAATATTTAGTACTAGCTGTTGCCCAAGGCTTCGCCCGCGTTGATGTCGAAAAGTAGCCTATGTTCTTTCTCAAAGTCAACTCTATCTCTGTACCAAATTTCAATAAAATCTGTTCAGTCGTTTGGACGTGAAGAGGTAACAGACAGACAGAGTTACTTTCGCATTTATAATATTAGTAGGGATTAAAGGTTGAGAAGCCTGCTGCCTGTTGTTTCCAAGGACGTATTCATTTTTTTTTATAATTGTTTTACGGCCACGGATTCAAGTCCTTAACAGCCAATCTTCAGTTATTTTTATCTTCATTTCTTATGATAATGAATATCCATATGGAAGATGACGATGATTGTATGCTTCCGTGTGGAATATGATGAGATGGCTCCAGTTAAGTGATGGGGACTTTACTAGGAGATTTTACGAAGTTTTGGAGGCATCATGAAAAATCACTTTCCTACACCCAGCAGTGGGGCGTATAAGGGGTTGCCATTATTATTATACAATATTTTTTTCCGGTGCTGGGATCGAACCCGCACGACCCTTTGAATCAAACGGTCATCTCACACCGCTCGACTCAAAAACACACCCTCAAGGGTTTAATTTTTAAAAATCCCGCCTTGGTGAGCACCTATTTCCTAAAAACATACAACACGGGCCACCGGCCGTGGCGGACCGGAGGGGAGTAGTCATATGCAGTCTTTCCCCTCCGTCAAAGTACAAGCACAAGTGTTCCTACGCCTGTCGCCTAGATGTTTAAATGTGTGCGTGAAATTGTTTATGTATTTTGTTAAAGTCATTCGTAGTAATAGACGATTTTTGTAGTGTGTGTGTGTCACAAAAATATCCCCCCCCCCAAAATGTCAGACTGTTTTGCATCGGTAATAAACGCTATGATTACTCCCCTCCGGACCTCCCTCCGATGGCCCGTGTTGTTCTATGCCTAAAAAAGAACCCCCATGAAAAAAATTAAACTCATGGTGACCTGTCGACTGTCGTGACCTATAATATCGATAGATTATAATAATCTACCAAATCACGAAACTAACATCCATCACAAACCCGATTCGTGTCAAATCAGCGCGCTTCAGCAATTAATAAAGGAGTATAATTAATTTCCGCCCGCCATTTCGCGGCGCACCAAGATGGCCGCACTTCCGGCAGCCATTAGAGCTCCACTCGAGCAGGCTAATTAGTTAAATTAATTATTATTAGCTGAGTGGTGCCTTGGGATGGGTAAGATGTAATGACATCTTAATTATTATTTGCAATGATTAGTGATAAATGTATTGTAAAATTAAGGGATTGTGGTTTTTAGATTTTCTTCCAGATGCGTAAAAAAAATTAAAGGAGACATTTTGTTTAAAAAAAACCGTTCAAGTGCGTGTCGGGCCACGCGTAGTGTAGGGTTCCGTAGTTACAGAGTAAGAGATGTAATGAAAAATATAAATAAATATTTTCTATGGAGTTAATTGTTTTAAATTTTCACGATTTGTATTCATATTTTTATATTGTAAACGGGACTTAATCGCGTACTATTTTAATCGAAGTATTTACCTCGACACTCGACGTTTCGGCCGTAATGCAACGGCCGTGGTCACGAGTAGACTGCTGCTCCATGGTGTCATCGTCTCGTACCCGCGCCAGTTCGTCGAACTACCCGCGGTTGGTCGTCATTATTTCGATTCAATACATTAAGGTCCCGACACACAACGCTCACAACATCCGACGATTTATCCGAAGATACATCCCGACGTTTACATTTCCCGATAACTGGATTCCACGAAACTGACAACCTATATCCATCCTCCCGGTTGAAATTTTTGTATTTTCTGATTAGTAGTAGTATGTAGGTGTATATAGTAGGTGACTGTACGATCTTGGGTCTGTATAAACGCTCAAATACATCTTCCGGGAAGAGATGTTCGTAATCTCTGACCATGGCTCTTACTCGACGTGTTACCCTGGCAGTTGGGTTATACGACACTGGTTTGTATACTTGGTCATTTTGAAACAAAACCCTCACCTTACTGTCATAGTCGTGAGTATCCATAACCGCGGTTGAGTTCCCTTTATCCGCCTTAAACACAAGAATATCCTCATTCCTGCGAATTGCACGAAGGGCTTCACGCTCATCCATGGTGATATTACTTTTCGGTAACTTTGCCCTTCTCAAAAATGAACATCCTGCCTCAACACCTCAGCGTCACTAGGCGGCACCTTATTGCGAATCAGAGCTTCGAGCTGGAATCAGGAAGATGTTTGCCTTTTCTTGACGTGAAGGTGATTGTCAGAGAGAATGGATCCATAACGCACACCGTATACAGGAAACCGACGCACACGGATAGGTATCTGAATGCTATGTCTCACCACCATCCTCGACATCTGCAATCTGTCGTGACTTCACTGTTCAACAGAGCATGGGACTTGTGTGACCCGGAGTTCATGGACGAGGAATTATCGCATGTTCAGGAGGTACTGCGGCGGAATGGATATCGTATGGGAGAGTACCAACCACGGCGAAGATTGGGAGAAAAGCGTCCAGACGTCTCAAGACAACCCGTGTTCTTACCATATATAAGAGGAATAACGGATAAGGTCGGTGCTGTGCTGGACCGTTTTTCCATCAAGACTGTTTTCATGCCACCGTCTAAGATCGCGGGATTTGTGAGAACGGCTAAGGATGTGATACCGTTACAAACACCTGGTGTTTATAAGGTCGACTGCAGTTGCGGTAGTTCCTATATCGGTCAAACTAAGCGCACGATAGCTGAGCGAGTTAAGGAGCATATAGCAGCAGTTAAAAATCGCCAGTCGGGACCAAACCACTGGATCGAACTTCACAACCCGAAAATCCTCTCCACTGAACGTCACTACTATAAAAGGATGGTACGTGAAGCGGTTGAAATCAGAAAATACAAAAATTTCAACCGGGAGGATGGATATAGGTTGTCAGTTTCGTGGAATCCGGTTATCGGGAAATGTAAACGTCGGGATGTATCTTCGGATAAATCGTCGGATGTTGTGAGCGTTGTGTGTCGGGACCTTAATGTATTGAATCGTAATAATGACGACCAACCGCGGGTAGTTCGAAGAACTGGCGCGGGTACGAGACGATGACACCATGGAGCAGCAGTCTACTTGTGACCACGGCCGTTGCATTACGGCCGAAACGTCGAGTGTCGAGGTAAATATTTCTATGGGGTTGTCCGAAATTTTCGAGTAAAATACATTTGGTCGACTATTACGCGCAAACTTGTAAAGCTAAGATAAGTGTGACACTTTTTCTTATATTTTTTTATATATAGCTACTTTTGCCGTAACGTTTGAATTTCTTACAACAACCGTTTAGTTGGTAGGGGGACACTTGACTCTAACGAAAATTGGCACTTTAAAGCTTAATTAGCCACGAACAGAATCGAAACATGATATTTGCACACCCCTAACGTTTTTGAATCTATTCGTGCGTTACATGTACTAGGGTATGTGTTACTACCCTAAATAAAAAATATTTTTTTTAGGTCAAAGAATCAGCATTGCCATCCAACGAGGCAATGCTGTCAGCCTTCTGGGTACCATAACACAGGAAGGCAGTGATGCGGAATTTTTAGACGCATGTTGCTTTTAGTTTAGGTATAACTTTATATTATGTAAATATTATTTAGCGAAAAATGGAAAGAAAAATTTGACTTCAGGCGAGACTCGAACTCGCGGCCTACTGGGAATCTAGTCCAGCCGCTCTTCCAATTGAGCTACTGAAGTCCTGCCCGATTTGTCAAATCTTTCCTTTAAAGATTTAGTTAAGATTTAGAAAGATTAGTTTGCCTAACTAGCATAGTTGGCAATAGATGGCGCTGCTGCTACCATAACTACTAGATTCCCAGTAGGCCGCGAGTTCGAGTCTCGCCTGAAGTCAAATTTTTCTTTCCATTTTTCGTTAAATAAAATATATTTCACAAGCATGTGTTAATGCGAAATAATATAAAACAAATATTATTTAGATTTTAAATATGTTTAAATTTTTTAGGGTTACCGTACCTAAAGAGGAAAAAAGAAACCCTTATAGGATCACTCGTGCGTCTGTCTGTCTGTCTGTCCGTCTGTCGCCAATTTGCTCCAAAACTACTCGACCAATTGAGTTGAAATTTAATGAATATATGTGAATTGGTGACCCAAAGATGAACACGTCAAGTAAAATAATAAATTTTAAACACCGGCCACTTTCGGGGGCGACCGGATAGTGTAATAAGCGGCAACCCGGCGCGAGGCCACGCTCACCCTTTCTGCCGGACCCTGAAGACCGTGACGTGTAATAGCCTTTTAAATCTGGTCCTGTTGGTACTTTTCGATTTTCTGGAAGTTTCTCAGTACCACGGAGTTTGGTAATATGCCCGAAGATTTTAGACTTTTTTAGATTTTTACTAGTGGTAGAGCTCCAGTGACGGAGCTCGCGGGCGTAAGCACCACCGCATTACCTACCTAATATACTTGCCGCTAAATGGTAGTGTTCAGCACTTTCGTGTTCCGGTTAGATGGTAATATACGGCCCTGTCATTTCCGGCACAGAGGCCTAACACCTTAGGCCTCAGGAGTGGCAACGCATCTGCATTGTAACCTCTGGTCATTGTGTGGGTGTCTATAGGCTACAGTCATCACTCAACATCAATGTGAACTGCATGGTTATTTGCCACTTTTATGACATAAAAATAAAAAATGTCAATAGGCACCGCTACCTGTTACATGGCCCAAAACGTAGAATCGTGGGCGTTTGCACTGCTTAGAATCAGAATCAGAATCAGAAACTCATTTATTCATTTAGGGTGACAGGCACCTCTTATGACACGTCAAAAACAAACAAAATAAATTAAAGCGAATAACAATTGATATACATGTCAAACAAGATAAAAAATATATGTAAAGTCAAGAATATCAGATAAAACTAAATGTCATAAACTAATGTAAAAAGTATATTAGTAGAATGTCTCTGCATGCATTTACCTCTACCTACCCCATCGGGGATTACAGGCGACGTTGAACGTCGAAAAATCGGATGAAGTCAATAAAACTGCAATTTTATTATTCAATCAAATAATTATGTTCGTCGGACCAAAACAAAACAATCCGAAATGCGCATACCCATAAAATTACTCTGAACAAGGGACTAATTCTTTTCTGCATTCGAATATTTGAATTTTAAAACCATAAAACGTTTTATACACTGAACACAGTTTAAAAACAATGGAAATTTAAAAAGGGGGACACGATTTGACAATAGGTAATATCTCTCGCTTTGTTTGCAGTTAGGAATTTGATTAGCGTGGTCAAATGTTTAAAAATTCGTAAAAATTTTCTAATCAAAGACTTCAGTGTGATAGTAGGTATATTCCAATAATTAAAACAAATCTTCATCTTAGTATGTTCTTAGGTTTTCGCGAGCTGCACTCATGGAAATAAAACTAGTTTTCGGATTTATCTCGCGTATATTAAACTAAAATGATTATTTAAAACAGCGGACAAACCAACTCATTATATTCGGTGTGACCAAACTCGAATAATCGCTACAGAACACAGACTAATTCCAAGAATGGTTCGCGAGGCTATTGAGATTAAAAAACATCCAAATTTCAATAGAGAAGATGTTTGGCGATTGTCACCAACATGGGATCCAATACTCAGTAGAATAAAAGCCCAACCGCAACAGTATGTAAGACCTCAAGATACAATTAGTAACTTTTGTGTTAATCCTGAACGCTACGCAAGACGTTTGCGAAATAAATGGAGGTAGTTGCACATAATAATTTTTCAAACTGCTGTCAGACAAATACCACCCCAATCTGCCCATGAGACCACGGAAGTTCGATTTTAAATAATCATTTTAGTTTAATATACGCGAGATAAATCCGAAAACTAGTTTTATTTCAAATCTTTATCTACAATCAATTGCTGTTCGTTAGTCTCGCTAAAACTCAAGAACGGCTGGATCGATTTCTGGGCTAATTTTGGTTTTGAATGATTTTTGGAAGTCCAGGGAAGGTTTAAAAGGTAAGAAAATATGAAGAAATTGAAGATAAATAGTAAAAACCATAATTTCATTTTCCCATACAAATAGTCCGTATCTATCAAACCTTTGACACATTATTTAATACTGAGGCAATACGAAGTTTGCCGGGTCAGCTAGTGTACAATATATCAACATTACACATCTTGAGCTAGACCAGAATTTAGGCAAAAACTAAACTTATACACAAAGCTATTACTAACATTGAAAACCCATTCACAAAAGTTCGACCGCCATTTGGCGCGTTCCCGCGCTCTCGACAAGATGGCGATTTGAGCGCGAAAAAACAATGGCGTCTAATGTACCTTTTAGCGGCTTCAGTTAAGACGTCTTTTGTTTTACTTCACCGTATTCGCCTTTGAACTACTGGTGTTTAGTTTAAAGGGAATTAAAAAAGGGTTTTACCTACAGCTCGATAAGTAAGTCGGGGATTTTTCGAATATATATATATTAGGAAGCAGATATATAAGGTAATACGGCGGTACCTCTACGCCCTCCTCTCCATAGGTACTCTACCACCAGTTTAAATAATATTCTTTAACGATTTCCTTGAATCGATCCATAGATTTACTGCCACAGACTTATAGATAGATTAACTGCCTCAGTAGCCTAGTAGCAGGCCACTACAACTACGCTGGAGGTCCTGGTTTCTATTCCCGGGTCGGAGACTATCAGAGATAACGGTTTAAAATCCTTTCTTGTTCTATTGGCATTTTTCCATTTTCTGGAAATTTCCCAGTACCTCGAAGTTTGATAATGTGCCCGGAGATGGCAACAGGCTAGCCACATGTTACATGGGCCAAAAACGTAACCGGCGAAACGTGGGTGTTTGCATGTATGATTGAATGCATGCATTTACCTCTGCCTACCCCTTTGGGGATTACACGCGTGAAGTAACGTTACGAAGTTACGATCTGATTGATATTTACTATTAAGGCATTCCACAAGACCTCATGAAATCTTTACTAAAAACTTTACTATCTCGAACGGCATTCCTCATCGATTTACGACGATTCTGTGGACAATTATCCATATTGAGTTTCCCACGGTCTCTGTAAATTTGAAACGTTTAAGATTGATCTTAATCTATTTAAATTTTGTAAAACGTAAGATCACGTCTATAATCCCCGAAGGGGTAGGCGGCATACATACAAACACCCACGATTTGGCCCATGTAACAAGTGGCGAGCCTGTTGACACTTTTTTAACGGTGGTACAGCTCCAGTGATGGAGCTCGCGGGCGTAGGCACCACCGCATTACCTAATATACTTGCCGCTAAATGGTAGTGTTCAGCACTATCGTGTTCCGGTCAGGTGTTAATGAACGGCCCTGTTATTTCTGGCACAGAGGCATATCACCTTAGGCCTCAGGAGTGGCAACGCATCTGCATTTTGACCTCGGTCTTTGTGTGGGTATGTATAGGCTGCAGTCATCACTTAACACCAATGTGAACTGCATGCTTGTTTGCCACTTGCATAATATAAAAAAAACTACTACACTGGGATCCTGGGTTCGATTCCCTTGTCGGGGCTTATCCGTACATTACCACCTGACTGAACCATGATAGTGCTGAACACTACCATTTAGCGGCAAGTTTATAGGTAATGCGGTGGTGCCTACACCCGCAAGCTCCGTAACTGGAGCTCTACCACCAGTGGTACTGGGAAACTTCCTAAAACAGGAAATAAAGGCTTTTACACCGTTATCACTAACAGGCCCGACCCGGGAATCGAATCCAGGATCCCAGTGTAGTAGTACAGTGCTATCACTTTGTACGGAACCGTCGGTTTGCAAATTGCGCACTTAGTTTCTCCAGTACAGAACCCCTAAAAGGGCCTATGGAATCTTTGTCGCAAAACCCCGATCGGTCCGCAAATCAGACGCCGCAAATGGACATGGATTGGCCACACTCTCAGAAGACCTCCCGACCACATTCCTAGACAAGCTCTAGAATGGACCCCACAGGGGAAGAGGAAACGTGGCCGTCCCAAAGACACCTGGAGACGTTCAGTAGCGGCTGAAATTAAGACTACCGGGCTGACATGGTCCAAGGTGAAGCGCGCAGCCCTAGACAGATCGCGATATCGGAGTATTGTGGACGCCCTCTGCCCCACCTAGGAAATAGAACATTAAGTCAAGTAAGTCAAAAGGGCCAAAACCGCCAAGCATCCCAATTCGTGGAAAGCCGACAAGCCAGAAGGACCAATTTATAAAACCGCATAGTCCTTAATTGCGATCAAATATTAATTAATATCACGAACCGTAATAGATTCGGAACAAAAGGGATTGTGGAGTTATAAAAGTTTGGAGGCGGTATTTATTGTAACACTAGCTGACCGCCCCGGCTTCCCGCGGGTGCAATGTTACTTACCCTCTCCTATTAGTCGTAGCGTGATGTTATATAGCCTTAAGCCTTCCTCGATAAATGGGCTGTCTAACACTGAAAGAATTTTTCAAATCGAACCAGTAGTTCCTGAGATTAGCGCGTTCAAACAAACAAACAAACTTGTGGAGGAACGGGTGGAAGTGTTCCTCCGACGAAAAGGGAGGATCCTCCGACCAGGCGAGGTGGTAGCGCCTGGCGGGCCGCGGCCCAACGATTGACGTTGGGAAGTTGTATATATGCCAACTCTTGAGAAATCTTCGCATGTGCGATGTAATTCGAATGCACGCCATCTATCGTACTAGACAAGTACTGTGTGTATCTGTGTTCCACTAGTTGGCGCCTTAATGTAGTGGACGCTACATCACTCCAATATTAGTTTAGATTTCTTTGTATTTTTGTAATAAATCGATGAACGCCGGCTGTACGCTCGAAAAAGCGTCACGTATTTCGCGAGCAGAGCTTGCAAGCGAGAGCGTGGAACAAGCGATAATGTTCTCATGCGGATCTCATAATTTCTGATTTAATTCGATCTCACAGAGAAACGCGGAGCATAGCTCTCTGCATTGCTGTCAACATTAGCTTGAGCCTTCTTATTCTTATGAGGCCCTTAGTGAGCGACCACGTTTCAGCTCTGTGTACTCATAGACACACCGACTATACAACATGTAACGGGAATATTTTTTTTTTTTTTTTTTTATGTAATAGAAGTCGCTAACAAGCGTGCAGTTCACATTGATGTTAAGTGATGACTGCAGCCTATAGACACCCACACAATGACCAGACGTCAAAATGCTGATGCGCTGCCACTCCTGAGGCATTAGGTGTTATGCCTCTGTGCCGGAAATTACAGAGCCGTACATTACCACCTGACCGGAACACGATAGTGCTGAACACTACCATTTAGCGGCAAGTATATTAGGTAATGCGGTGGTGACTACGCCCTCGAGCTCCGTCACTGGAGCTCTACCACCAGTAAAAATAAAATAATGCACACTCTGTAATACCCTGATTAGAAAATCGAATTATAATCTTATTACATGAACTGAAATTACATGTTTATGTATTTAATATTTTTTATTTAAGAAATAAGTTGTCCTCAATTTGTACGAACAGTATGCACACCTTATGCATACTTACCCTACCTCTACCTACGGCCGCACATAAAACACGAACCTGCTCACACACGCACACTGTTGCAATGTGATGTAGCGTAACCTGCGTACCCTTATTTAACACACGCTGGTTATAAGATTAATTGTTTTATATTATTTCGCATTAACACATGCTTGTGAAATATATTTTATTTTTAAAGAAGCGCCATCCATTACCAACTATGCTAGTTAGGTAATGGGTGGCGCTGCTGCTACCATAAAGCAATGCAATAGATGTGAAGGAAAAATTTGACAAATCGGGCAGGGCTTCAGTAGCTCAATTGGAAGAGCGGCTGGACTAGATTCCCAGTAGATCGCGAGTTCGAGTCTCGCCTGAAGTCATTTTTTTCTTTCCATTTTTCTTTAAAAATAAAATATAAGATTAATTTCCACTACTTTATTTCTTAAATCATCAGTTATAATAAAAAGCACATCTCTACTATTTCTAATAAACTTGTCGAGACTAGCATTTTATTTAGGATAGACGTTAGTCTCATTTTCGTTTGTATTGACTGTTCACCAAATGGGTGACCATAATTTCGTTATTTGTAATTAATTTTGGGACAAAATATTACCTATATAAAAAATGCCTGATATCGATTCGGTTATTGATTCTGAACAAACTAGTTTCGGGTTGTACATTTAATCCTGTTAAACTTTGTATATTTATACATAATCGTCCCGAGTGCAATTGAAACGGGTCTTCATGGGAAAATATACCGCATCCAATTCCTCGGTGATATAGAGCGCAGTCGTGGCACCCAATTTGAGAAGTACATTAATTATTCACGAGCACAGACAGCGGGAATTCGACCAGCGCCATTTTGAAAGAAACGTGTGGACATGCCATGTCGTGTCTTGGTATTCATGCTTATAAAATTTTAGTGCAGTCATAAAATTTAAACTCGTAAATTCACTAAAATTTAAATAAAGCTATTGTGACTGATTTATCTTGTGTATATTAAGACTAGCGGCCCGCACCGGCTTCACACGGGTGCAAATAGGTACTAACATAATATTGCAACTGTAAATTGAGATGTATGCTGTCCTATCTTTCAAGTTGGATCAAACGCACCGGGTGTGCAAAGTTTGATTAAAATCGGTTAAGTAGTTTAGAAATCCTTCGCGCACAAACGAAGGGACGCGTAATGTATATTATAATAAAAATATTTTTAATTATGCAGCTGAAAGACGACCGAATAGGAGGATTGGTTTCATTTCATTGAGTCTATCAATTTATGTAGCTTCACGCCAAGTCCGGGTACGTATACTTACGGGGCAGGCATAGAGCGTGGAGCTTCAAATATCTCGGTTCTATGAGTGTGCCTCACGGATATTTAAGAAAAACTGTCTCGGTACTAGTGTTGCCAGGTGTCCCGATTTGCGCGGGACTTCCCGATTTTCAGGGCTCTGCGGATGCGTCCCGATTAACACCTGATCGGGACGTTAAATGTCGCGATAAATCAATCATCTTCGTAACCTCAACCGAAAGACGTCCACCGCTAGACAAAAGCATTAAAAACATTGGGTCCCGAGGCTTTTGATAAATCAATTAATTAATTGGCTTGCTTTTGCTTTTACTTATCGAGACATAAATATAAATCGGGATTTATTTTACCTACTGTCCCGACTTAACACAAATCGGACCTGGCAACACTACTCGGTACTGTAGTGGTAGCCGACTATTACAGCTACGTTCGGTCCCCAGGCCAAAGAATAGGTATTTTGTATGACTCTTTTCCATTAGCGAATGTTTCCATTACTCTCGAAAGTTGGTAATGTGCTCGGTGAATTTAATAAGACTGGGTATTTCGTATGACTCTTTTCCATCGGTGAATGTTTCCATTACCTACTGTCGAAGGTTGTTAATGTGCTCGGTGAATTAAAAAAATATACTTGCCTATTTCATAAGATTTAAACACCAGGGTCCCAGATGAAAATCAGCGTCAAGTCGATTGATGTGATCAACTTGACATGAAGCTGATCTGGACTCCCATTTGGACCAGCCGTGAGACTTAATCTCTTTTTTTTTTCTTTTTTAATTGTTATTGTTTTTGCTTTTTGTTTAATTGTACCTGGGTACCAATCGTCTGGCAATTTGTATCGTCATGTCTCTGTGCTGTCCAAATAAATGTTTTCTTTTCTTTTTTTTTTCTTTTCTTTATTTAGGTAAACAGCGTTACTGGCAATGCTGGGTATTTGCACATTTTTTATTCCACTAAGCAGATACGAAATTCGCCGGGACTGCTAGTTATAATATAAAATGGAATCTTATCCACTTAATCTTTCGTTTTAATACATATACGTCGGTTCTTGAAAATTTAATACCTAATAGGTTAGTTGCGTGTCGGTGCCGTATTTCTTGGAACCTTTCTATTTAAAGCATTATTAATACATAATTGATATATTGACAATATTACTTTTGACTGCCTCGTTGGTCCAGTGGTCGTAATGGTTGTAATCGCGATACTGAAGCGTAAGGTAAACCGGGGGGTTTGATTCCCAGGTTCGTAAAAGCTGATAGTGAGCTTTGGAAGTAAAAACTTCTTTACCATCGTTGTGATTTGAAAGTCTATGAAACGAAAAAGCGACAGTAAAAAGAGACAGACACATAAATTCATAAGATTTAACGTTGGAGAAATAATAAATAGGAAGCATTATAGGTACAGTGTGTAGATTTCACTTCTACCACATGTTTTTTCTATGAGAAAATTAAGTGCGTCCTATTTGTCCTCTCGAGCACTATCACCAGGGTGACAAATGGGTAAAGATTCCCGGGAATCACCCGGTGACAGCACTATCACTAGGGTGACAAATGTGTAAAGATTCCCAGTAATCACCCCGGTGACAGCGCTATCACCAGGGTGGCAAATAGGTAAAGATTCTTTTTTTATTTTAGCCCCATTACCTCTCCATCTTTTTACACCTTCTAGCAAAAGAACAGCCTAACTCCCTCTGTCTCTCCAGGGACCTGAGCCGCAACGAGCTGACGGCTATCAGCCGGCGAACCTTCCGAGGCCTGACTGCCCTGAAGAGTCTCCACCTTGATGGGAACCAGCTCAAATGTATCGATGATAAGGCGCTGGAGAATTTGAAGAGCTTAGAAGTACTGTAAGTTATTTTATTTCTAATAAGTGTAATATAAAGTAGGTAAATGATCTTCCGCAAAGACGCTCACAACCGTGTTGTGCGTCATTAGGAGAGAATATGCCATAACGAAGCGCGCAAGGCTCCGCGGCTGGAGTAGATCGTAAGCGATCTACTCAGTTAATCGATACGGGCGCGGTCGGGTGTGAAATGGGTGACCGCTAGTGGCAAATTAAAATGCGCGTTTCCGTGCTTCGGAGGGCACGTTAAGCCGTCGGTCCCGGTTGCTTTCGATAGATAGCAGTCGTTAAACCTTGTCGGAGGCCTTATGGGCGGTTTGAAAACATCCGACACCGGGTTGGCCTCTGACCCGTATCTCCACAAACCCGCATTGGAGCAGCGTGGTGGAGAAAGCTCCAGGCCCCCTCCCAAAAAGGGGAGAGGCTAGTGCCCAGCAGTGGGACGTATAATGGGTTGCCATTATTATTATTTATCACAGTATCGGTAGTTTAATCGCGGCATGCTTCCCATCCCACGTTGTTCAGAGCGTATCTATTTACACTATTTAACTGGTGGTAGAGCTCCAGTGACGGAGCTCGCGGGCGTAAGCACCACTGCATTACCTAATATACTTGCCGCTAAATGGTACTGTTCAGCACTATTGTGTTCCGGTCAGGTGGCAATGTACGGACCTGTAATTTCCGGCACAGAGGCATAACACCTTAGGCCTCAGGAGTGGTAACGCATCTGCATTTTGACCTTGGTCTTTGTGTAGGTGTCTGTAGGCTGCAGTCACCACTTAACATCAATGTGAACTGCATGCTTGTTTGCCAGTTCCATGACATAAAAAAACGCTATATTACAACCCTTTGTCCTTAGGACCCTAAACAACAACAACCTGACCTACCTCTCGCTGGAAGCGGCGACGGTAACGCGGCTGCACACGCTGCGACTCACCGACAATCCGATTGTGTGCGACTGTCGAGTCGCAAGGCTGACGGCAGCTGTACGCGCTGCTGGTATACTTGGAGTTGGTGCGAGGTAAGTTTTGAGTATGTCGTTCGTCGCTCGACTGACAAAAAGATCCGGTTCGTTCGAACCGTTCAACTGATTGATTGGTTTATTGATTCAAAGATAGGAAAAACTCGTTCACTAATACTACTTCTTTCAAATGGATCCGTTCCTCGTAATAGCTCAGCAGTTCATTTGAAACAGCGAGCCAGATCGATTGATAAATTCAAGAATAGAATAGCTCTGTAATTGGAAACCTACCTCAATATTATAAATTAAAAATGTTATAACTAAAACATGCTTTCTAATTATCAGATGTCAAGCGCCAGCAACGTTGAGAGGGGCTCTTCTGACAGAACTGGAAGCGCATGAGTTGATTTGCAATGGTTAGTTGTATTTGTAAGTTTCTAAATTATGTCAATTTCTTTAACTGCCTCAGTAGCCTAGTGGTAGTAAGCCACTACTACTACGCTGGGGTCCTGGGTTCGATTCCCGGGTCAAGGACTATCAGAGATAACGGTGTAAAATCCGTTATCTCTGGTTCTATTCAAATAATTAAATTTTGTAGAATTTTCCCGCGGCGTTCAATAATGTGCCCGGAAATGTGAAACAGCCTCGCCACCTGGTATATGCATCAAAACGTAACCGGCGAATCGTGGATGTTTGCATGTATACTTCAACAAACTTAATATTAAACAAATATCCATATTTCACGGATAGAAAATTCGCAATGTACGCAAATCTGACTCATCAGTTTGTACACATCTTTTCCAAAATTCCAGGTCCAACAATAGCAATCACAGGCGAATGTTCGGCCGAACCTCGCTGCCCACCTCCGTGCCGTTGCAGTCCTGATGGTACAGTCGACTGCCGCGAGAAGCTCCTGTCTGAACTGCCGACGACAATACCGCATAGGGCTACTGAGATGTGAGTTAACATTGTTTGTGATTATATGAAATAAATGAATAAACTGTGCAACTTCACCATCACCTTAACCCTGGCAACCAAAATTTTTGATGAATAAGACAAAAATTCTCACTAGGCCCACCTTATATTTATAACTTTATTTCCATACAGTTGAAGAATTGTATATTATATTTGTTTAATTTATTGTTCTTGTTGCTACTCCACAGTATGTCCCTGAAGGGTAAAAAACTCCTTCATCTTATTCCACCGTCTCCTGTCTTGAGCCACATTCATCCAGTTTACCTCAGCTACTTTGACAATGTCATCGGCTCATCTTTTCTTTGGCCGGCCTATGGATCTCTTGCCTATGGCACCGGGCCATTTTGTCGAGTGTTTGGTTCATCTCTTGTCAGTATACCTTGATATGTGTCCAGCCCATCCCCATTTCAGCTTCAATGCATGTTGAAGGGTGTCTGTCAGCTTAGTTCTTAGGCGTATTTCTGTATTTCTTACTTTATGAATTTTTCTCAGCTTCAACATGCTCCTTTCCATTGAGTGTTAGCAAGATAGGATTTTACACTTAATTTTTTGGGTGTAAGTCCATTTTTGGCGAGCATTAGTTAAGTTTGGCAGTAAGCAGGAGTCCATCAATGTCTTTTTTATTTCCATGGTGTAATTTCCTTTAAGTATTTTCTTAAGCGACCAGTAACTTTTACATGCATTATTGATTTTTCGAACCCCTAGGCCCACCTACCATCTAAATATTTCTCTCTCCAGACGCCTGGAACAGAATGAAATAACTGAGGTTGGGGCGAGCGCGTTCGCGGCGGTCAAACGTGTCGCTCGCATCGACCTCTCGAACAATAAGATCACGAAGTTAGCTGCAGATGCCTTCACGGGATTGGCTCATCTTACTTCTTTGTAAGTATTTTACTTTTATATTGTGCTAGTTTAATTTCAATGGGTGTAGTTCGTAGAACCTAAGAACTGAGTATTAATAATGCCTTACTACGAAACTTTCTCTCTTTCTTTGATTATTTAGTTGTTTCATTTTGAAATCTTTTTGTAGGGTACACCTTTGATTGAAAAGAGTTTTGAGTATGAAAATAATGTTTATTGAATGTAACCTACAGCTAAGTATAAAATGAGTGATATTGTATGATAAATGAGCGCTTAAGTGAGTGCTAACGCGCCGAAACGTGTACTCAAACTAGATCGCAAGCGCTTACCGCGTACCAACTACAGTCTGCGTAAACTGCGTGATCGGCAATGTTCGGTTAAAGATCGTACACTTTTCAAAGTCGTATCTTATACATTTTTTAAATAATTTTACTATCTTTTTTATCAGAGTTCTCTACGGCAACAAAATAAAAGATCTGCCTTCTGGTATCTTCCACGGGCTGTCTTCTCTTCAGCTATTGTAAGTTATTGTGTAGTAATATAAATTAAGGTTATGGCCCCGTAATAACTATCACGTAACAACATTTAACATCGATGTGAAAAAGTAAGCCAGCACCAGGAAACCCAGTTCTTTTGATTAAACATTTGTAAAGGGTTAATCTGTTCTTGGATTAACCGTTATAGAGATACGGCTTTTGAGTGTGTTCTGTGAGAGGGTTTGTGTTAATTCGAATTGATTCAAACCAAATCCTATTAGATGGCACTGTTTCTCGGGCAGCGTGCATGTAATTTATTTCAGTGAAATTAAAGACGAAGAGAGTGATTTTGCGAATATTTAATTAATTTCGATACAAATTTTTGTTAAAGCTACAATTTTGAAAACAAAATTAAACGCTTAACAGAATGTAAGGGTTTCCCAAAACCGGCTTTCCTGTCAAGGGTAGGCGTATCTGGGCCTACTTACGAACTAATTACAGCCTGTAGATGTTCATATGAAAACCAGAGGTCTAAAAGACGCGCCACTACTCGAAGTTTTAATATATTTGTCTTCGTTCTCCGGTGGAACACGATAATGCAGAACACTACCATTAAGTATGTGTCGTTCGTTCAATTGCAAAGAGCTGTCTCAATACTGATCCTTTGACAAAAAGACTTGGTTCGTTCGACCCGTTCAATTGATTGATTGGTTCATTAATTCAAGGATTGGAAAATTCGTTCACTAAATCTGTTTGACCCGTTCCTCGTAATACCTCAGCAGTTCATTCGAATCAGCAAGCCAGATCGATCGATACAGATTATTAATTCAGATTATTAAACGTCACCGGCTCGCGCTCGGTTCGTCAATCACTTGAATCGCCGCAACTTGCGAATCCTGCGATACTATGACGGGTCATCGAACGAACGGGTCATTTTCAACTAAACGAACCAATTTATCCCGCAGATTTGAAGCCCTGGTTCTTATGATTCGTTCAATCGCGAACGATACAATATCTTCCATTAAGCGGTGCATAAGTTAGGTTTAGACATTCGAGAATCTTTACTAGCATTAGTAAACATATAATACGTATAATAATTTCTGATATAACTATCTACAACTCGTTATTTGTGCTCTGTTTCAGATTGCTCAACTCCAACGAAATTAGCTGCGTACGTAAAGACACATTTCGAGATTTGCAGAGTCTGAAGTTATTGTAAGTCTACTAGTCTATTTCAATGCTGACTTTTGCCGGGGTTTTTTGGTACGTGCAACCATTCCGTAGAAGGTTCCATACGTAAGGAACCTATAATTCTATACAGTCGCGGCGCGAGTAGCCGCGAAGGCCCACAACACGAGTGTAGATGTTGTTCACGCCTTCTTGTTCACGCTTCGCGCCGATCCCCGATCAGTGCTGGTTTTTTGGCCCGCGACAAAGGGTTTGCGGCACGCGAACGTGAACACATCCACACTCGCAGTTTTCCGCCGTAGCGTACAAAATATCGTAGGGAAATCACGTCGTCGTCCATCATAGCCGTGAACAAGGCTGTGAAGCTTTGCGACTGTGGCGGGAGACATTTCACGCGCAGATCACGGCGCGACATCACACGCGAATGTAGAGACGGCTGGTGCAATTCTGTACACGTGTCCGTCTTACACATTTTCGATCAGGGCTACGTGTCGTGACGCGAGTTTAATATGTTTTACCCATCACAAAATACTGCTTAAATAAGAAGTTACCACTTCAAAAATTTTAACATCTCTTTTAAGGTGTGGGTTAGCAAAGAAGGTAAAGTATCAAATACTGTAAGCATTTTCATAATAATATTATAAAGTGCCACCGAAAGGTCCAACAATATTAAATATCTATATTTAGTTTCAAATCACTTTACGTAAACAATAAGAATGAAATCACAACTATTTCTTTCATATAAAGTTAAAAAAATAATTATCTGTTTTTTATTTGTACAATCCTTACGAGTCGTCAATGAAAATCGTCATTTCACACACACATACCGTACGTGGTGACGGCGAGGCAAATGGTACGCGTATGTGCGTATGAAATGCAGCATCTCAGCAATTCACACCTATTACAGACGCGTAACGTTCGCCTTTGACTGATACGCTGTCAGCTGTTGTTATCAGGGTTGAAACACAACATTTTAATCAAAGTTTGACTCGTAATAACTGATGATTTTACATTCTCAGGAGAAAAAGACCTAAGGGGATGAAGTCAACATCAGTATAGGCATGGACTGTTGAAATATTGTTGGACCTTTCCGTTACACCTTGTACTACGAAACTAGTTTGTTCAGAATCGATAACCGAATCGATTTCAGGCATTTTTGATACGGGTAATATTTTGTCACAAAATTAATTTCAATTTAGGAAATTATAGTCACCCATATGGTGAACAGTCAATACAAACGAAAATGAGACTAACGTCTATCCAAAATAAAATGCTAGTCTCAACAAAGGAGATGTTGCGAACTCGGCCCTGGTTCGTACACGTCCTCAAAAAATGGGTAAATTAAAGAAGAATCTAAAAAAAATACTTTTAATTTATTCAAGAATATATTTTAGAGTTACAACCACATTTAATTCAAACGATTTTATAATTTTCAACTATGTTAAACATGGCGGCGATACAGCCGACACTTGGGATCAATCGATTTTGATAGTAGGTATTTAGAAAATATTACTTTTTTCTCCAAGTTCTATAATCAAAATACGATTTAAAAAATGAAAATGTCAATATGACATCGCCATATTCGCCATATTCGCCATGTTAGTTTTGAGTTGCAATTCTAACTGCAAATTATGTTTTGTAACTGCAAACAAAGCTAAATAAGTGAAAATATGCAGTAAAAAACGTTTTTATATTGATTTTGCCTGTTAATGATATTGTGTACAATACATGGCCGGAGGTCCATACATTTTTGCAACATCTCCTTTATAAGAACTGGTTGAGTGTGTTGAGACGTGCTTTTGAATACAAATAATTATTTTAGAAATGAAATAGTGGCAATTCGTTTTATTACCAGCGAGTGTTAAGTAAGGGAGCGCAGGTTACGATACATCACATTGCATCAGTGTCCGTGTGTGAGTAGGTTCGTGTTTTATGTGCGGCCGTAGGTAGAGATAGGGTAAGTATGCATAGGGTGTGCATACTGTTCGTACAAATTGAGGACAATTTATTTCTTGAATAAAAAATATTAAGTACATAAACATGTAATTTCAGTTAATGTGTTATGATAATAACTCGATTTTCTAATCAAGGTGTTAGAAAGGAAAAAAAAAAAGAAAAGAAAACATTTATTTGGACAGCACAGAGACATGACGATACAAATTGCCAGACGATTGGTACACAGGTACAATTAAACAAAAAGCAAAAACAATAACAATTAAAAAAGAAAAAAAAAGAGATTAAGTCTCACGGCTGGTCCAAATGGGAGCCCAGATCGGCTTCATGTCAAGTCGATAACATCAATCGACTTGACGCTGATTTTTATCCGGGATTTTATCCCTGGTGTTTCACGGATGTCAAGCAGATCAAACAAATTAAATTAATAATGGTTAACTATATATACTTACATATTTTATCAGGACAAATAATATAGCGTATTTACTATAATTATACATACATTCTTATTATACCGTACATAAAAGACAGTGTACATTATTACCGTTACATGTTGTATATTGACTGTTTGTTTATTCCAGGTCTCTGTACGATAACAACATCAGATCTCTTCCGAACGGAACATTCGACGCATTGACTGGGATACAGACATTGTAAGTTAATCTAATTTTACATAATTAGGGACCGGAGGGTGATATACAGACTTTCCCCTCTGTCAAATTACAAGCCCAATTGGGCCTATGCCTGTCGTCTAAAAGTTTAAATGTGTGCGTGAAATTATGTATTTTGTTAAAGTCAAGTTGTGTGTTTCGTAGTAATGGACGATTTTTGTATTGTGTGTGTGTGCGCAAAAAATTACAGAATGTTTTGAATCGGTAATAAACGGCTACTACCCTCCGGTTGTTGCCACCTTCATTGCATTAAAAAAACATATCTTCAATTTCCAGGCACCTAGGCCGCAACCCTTTCGCCTGTGACTGTTCCCTGCGCTGGCTCGCAGCCTACCTTCGCAAGAACCCGATAGAAACTTCTGGAGCCAAGTGCGATTCTCCGAAACGGATGAACAGGAAACGCATTGACGCTTTGCGAGAGGAGAACTTTAAATGCAAGCGTGGGTATTTTTATTAAGATACTAGCTGTAGATACGATACTGCCTGCGCGCGTTGCTATGCCACCAAGTAAAAAATGACAATGGCGCCATCTGTAGAATTAGCCAACTCAAAAACCTTTATAATAGGTTGGGGAAAAAGTATTTTCGCATTATAGTATGTATGAACTTGTAATAAAATCTCTTTGGCTGTAGTATTTGTATCTGGCTGGTTTTGGTATTATTGAAAGTTAACATTTTAAAGAACATAATTCCAAATTCAAATTAGGCAAATGCGTGATTTTCATTTGTTTTTCGTACTGTCAAGATGAGTGAATCTAATGAAGAAATTCGATACATTTTAAAATTTTACTACAAAAAAGATAAAAATGCAACGCAAGCCGCGAAAAAAAATTGCGATGTTTATGGACCTAGTGCAGTGTCTGTGAGAGTAGCACAAATTTGGTTTAAGCGTTTTCAATTCGGAAATTTTGATGTCAAAGATGCACCTCGCTCTGGTCGCCCTATTACGGATAAAATGGATGCCATTTTTGAAAAAGTGGATCAAGATCGACATATCAGTAGTTACGACGTAGCTGAAGAACTGAGAACTGATCACAAAACAGTTTTGGCGCATTTAAAAAAAGCTGGGTACAAAAAAAGCTCGATATTTGGGTACCTCACGAGCTCACTGAAAGAAACCTAATGAACCGTGTACTCATTTGTGATTCTTTATTACGACGTAATGAAACCGAATCATTTTTGAAGAAGCTGATAACTGGTGATGAAAAGTGGATCACGTACGACAAGAACGTGCGAAAAAGGTCGTGGTCAAAGGCCGGTCAGGCTTCACAGACTGTGGCGAAACCCGGGTTAACTCGCAATAAGGTGATGTTGTGTGTGTGGTGGGATTGGAAGGGCATTATTCATTATGAGCTATTACCACCAGGCAGGACTATCGATTCTGAACTCTACTGCGAACAACTGATGAGATTAAAGCAAGAAGTTGAGAGAAAGCGGCCGGAATTGATCAACAGAAGGGGTGTGGTGTTTCATCATGATAACGCTAGACCTCACACATCTATAGCCACTCAGCAAAAATTAAGAGAGTTTGGCTGGGAGGTGTTAATGCATCCGCCGTATAGTCCTGACCTTGCACCTTCAGATTTCCACCTGTTTCCGTCTCTTCAGAATTCTTTATGCAATGTTAGGTTAACATCACGAGAGGACTGCCAAATCCACTTGTCGCGGTATTTTGATGAGAAGTCCCAAAATGTTTATAGCAATGGGATCATGTCCCTACCTACAAGATGGCAAAAGGTTATCGAACAAAATGGTACATACATACTTTAGTTAAATTTACATAAACTATATTAAAAAATAAAATATATTAAAAGTATTATAAACTATATTAAAAGTTAAAGATAAAATAATTTAAAAAAATACTTGTTTCCATTTTTTGATAGGCAACCTAGTGGATATATATTCTCTGGATAGATTATAAATATGCGTAAAAATTAGGTTTGCAGCGTATCTGGATGAACGAAATGATTCTGCGGTGTGATCCTAACCTATCAGTCCATTATGTTTATTTCCAGCGGGTGAAGAAACTGGTGAGGTGTGTGGGGGTGAGACCCCTTGTCCCGAGGGTTGTGCGTGCGAGGGGGGCGCGTGGGGCCGCGGCGTGCGCGTGGCCTGCACGCACCGGGGCCTCACCGACCTGCCGCGGGACCTGCCACTCACTACACACGCTCTGTGAGTATTCATTACTACTGCTACTACTTACTATTTCACAAGCATGTGTTAATGCGAAATAATATAAAACAATTATTAAGGGTAAAAGCGACTTCTTTACGATATTCAATAAACTGCAAAGTTTATTATATCGGTTGCCTAACTAGTATAGTGTGGCAATAGATGGCGCTACTGCCACCATAAGGCAATGCAATAAATGTGAAGGAAAGATTTGACAAATCGGGCAGGACTTCGGTAGCTCAGTTGGAAGAGCGGCTGGACTAGATTCCCAGTTCGAGTCTCGCCTGAAGTCAAATTTTTCTTTCCATTTTTCTAATATACATACTAATATCATTTGACTTTAATAATTGAAATCCAAACTGAAATGCAAAATCATGACATTTTACAGGTGTTTACAATTTTATACTAAAATTAATAAATTTAATTTTTATGTCTAAAATAATAGTAATAATATTGTAAATTTTATGACTTTTTGTGTTATCTCCTAAATGTACCTTAAACTATAATTTATTTTCATACATTCTTAGACTGTGATGATATTATCAACTATTTGAAACTCAATTTCTACTTTGTTTTTACACACCATTGTCATGGTAGAATATTATAATCTGCTTAAGCTGTACTCTCACCATCAGTAAAAAACTATGTTATATTCTCGTAAATAAATTATTATGATTACTATACCTCTCCTTTTCGTTCGTCCTTTTTTTTTCTCTTTCAACCGAATTGCAGAGAATATGTAATAATACGTATAGAATGGACACTTCTACGTCCCGCCCGATTTCCCCGCATCACCCAACCTCCTCCCCTCTTATGGGCGACGGTTGGTATTTTATACGTGCTACGCACACAGGTGCACGTGTAAATACACATCACTGATTGATGGGTGTGTAATAGAGACCAAATCAAGCGTTTTTATTGAATTTTGGCGGAGTGTCCGCGCTGTGCTAATTGTCTACTTCTCTTTTTTTGCCCAATCCTCTATCTCTGTCACACTCTTGTTCATTATTTTTTTTAGACTCCGATCGCCAGAATGAATGCTGTTTGTGTTTCTGTGTTAGCCTAATCGGTCTAGATCAGTGATTTCCAAAGTAGTCCAAATGGACCCCCTTGGGTCCATGGGAGACTCGATCGAGGTCTACGTAGGCGTGGATAGAAATTGGAAATATGGGAATGTTATACAGTTACAGGGTTACTGGTAATTAGCGCAAAACTTTAAATGGAGACTTTGGCTCATCGGGCTTAACAACTTTTGTTCTACAACATTTCTAATTCAATATTTTTTTTTACCATACAAAATATAAGAAATAGAATTTGCAGTTCTAATAGTTCATTGGATCATTATATTACCCGGTCCCAATTTATTTTTTATATAAGCGGCTTATGATCAGTTAAGATGCTGAAAGTCTTAGCTTCAACCATATGACTAAAGTACTTGATTGCTTCGTAGATAGCTAACAGTTCACGATCAAAAGGACTGTACTTTCGTTGAGCGTTGCTGAGCTACCGCCGTCGCGGAGCAGCTACCGCGCTTTTTTTTTTTTTTTTTTATATGTTATGGAAGTGGCAAACAAGCTTGCAGTTCACATTGATGTTAAGTGATGACTGCAGCCTAAAGACACCCACACAAAGACCAAGGTCAATATGCAGATGCGTTACCACTCCTGAGGCCTAAGGTGTTGAGCCTCTGTGCCGGAAATTACAGGGCCGTACATTACCACCTGACCGGAACACGATAGTGCTGAACACTACCATTTAGCGGCAAGTTTATAGGTAATGCGGTGGTGCCTACGCCCTCGAGCTCCGTCACTGGAGATCTACCACCAGTAGAATCTGCATCCAAACCCGTTCGCAAACAATGGATCGTACGAGTCTGATGCGTGGTCCAACATTCATAAGCGGAGCGTTTCTTATCGAATTGTAAGGTGTTGGCCCACGCATCTTTCCGCTACAGGATAATCGGTGTTCCACTGTAAATCGTCCAGCCGTTCTTGAGTTATAAATGGTGTAACTAACATGCATTTGTTTTTCAGAATAATGTCCGACAACAACTTGGGTCAGATCAAGTCGGATGGCCTGTTCGGACGCCTGCCCGACCTCACCAAGTTGGATTTTCGGAATAATGGTATTTGATTTTGATTTCATTTAATAATGGTGATTATCACGCTTACTCATAAGTTATTTTTAACATAACGTAACGTAACTTCACGGCTATGGTCACCGAAAGGGTAGGCAGAGGTAAATGCATGCATTCAAGCATACATGCAAACACCCACGATTCGCCGGTTACGTTTTTGGCCCATGTAACAGGAGGCAAGCCTGTCACCAAACGCCGAGGCACTGGGAAACTTCCAGAAATTGGAAAAATCCCAATAGAACCAGAGATAAAGGATTTTAAATCGTTATCTCTGCTAGCCCTCGACCCGGGAATCGAACCCAGGACCTCCAGCGTAGTAGTAGTGGCCGGCTACCACTAGGCTACCGAGGCAGTAAATGGTAGTGTTCACCAATATCGTATTCCGATAAGATGGTAATGTATAACCCCGTAAGAACTAGCACAGAGACAGAACACCTAAAGTCTCAAGGGTGGCAACGCATCTGCATTTTGACCTCTGGTTTTTGTGTAGAAATCTATAGGCTGCAGTCATCACTTAACTACAATGTGAACTGCACGCTTGTGTAAATAAAAAAAAACAACACTGGAATATTTGACTGTCCTCTGCCCACCCCGCAAAGGACTTGGCGTGAAGCTAATATTAAACCATTGATTGCAGGTATAACAGAGATAGAAGACAACGCGTTCGACGGTGCTGCCAACATCCAGGAGTTGATCTTGGACGGAAACCTTCTCCAGACGGTCACCGACAAGATGTTCTTTGGATTGCACAGCCTTAATGTTTTGTAAGTACATTAAATATTTTTCCAAAAAACTGATAGGTGGCGATTAAAGAAGAGTAACAGAAACCAAAAAGAAGAAAAACAAAAAAAAATTATTTTTGGATGATTTTTTGTCTGTCTGTCTGTCTGTCTGGTACGTTATAACTTCGAAACTACTCAACGGATTTGAACGCGGTTTTCACGGGTGAATTACATATAATACGGTGGTGCCTACGCTCCCGAGCTTTTAAAAACGCTACCACCTGTAAAATGGTAAATGGCGAAAAAAATACGTATCGTAAAAAATAAAAACCGTGGTGAAAATCGACGAAAAAAAAATGCAAACAGCATGTATATTTTTTATGTAATGGAAGTGGCAAACAAACAAATTGATGACTGCAGCCTATAGACACCCACACAAAGACCAAGGTCAAAATACAGATGCGTTACCACTCCTGAAGCCTAAGGCGTTATGCCTCTGTGCCGGAAATTACAGGACCGTACAAATATGGTAAAGAGGTAAATGTAAAGAGGTTAATTAACATTATTTGATTTTTCACGATAATCTGTACTAGATTTAAGCTCTCATTTAAAAGAGCTCTTACTGAGTTTGTTGGGTAGCGGAGTTCTTCTCAGTAGTGACTGCACTTGGAACTCTGCTAAGTGAATAACATTGCTCTTGACGAATAAGTTTTTTTTTTTCTTCATTTATCATCATTGAAGGAATTGAAAAATTTTGTGATTATTGTTTTTACTAAGTAGTTAAAATTCTAATTTTAAATTTACTATTAATATACGTGTTTGCTTTTACGATATGTAATGGTTGTTCACTCTAGGCATTTTATGATTTCTTGACGTTTTGAAAGTATCTGTAAAGATCTATTCGAAATAAAAATATTTTCTTTCTTTCTTTCAATGTATGCTTTAATGCATATATTTGCCTCTACCTACCCTTTCGGGGATGACAGGGCGTTAAGGTTTGTAACTTGGTAACCATTTCTAATTTTTACAGGTCTCTGATAGACAACAAGATAAATTGCATCACCCCTGGAGCCTTCGATCATCTCACTGTGTTGAATACACTGTAAGTATACACTTTTTTAAGCGCGCATGACCTCGCGGCTAGTGTAGATCGGAAGCGATCTACTCGGTTAAGCGATACGCGGTCGGGTGTGTGATGGGTGACCGCTAGTGGCAAATTAAAATGCGCGTTCCGTGCTTCGGAGGGCACGTGAAGCCGTCGGTCCCGGTTGCTATCGATATATAGCAGTCATTAAACCTTGTCGGAGGCCTTATGGGCGGTTTGAAAACATCCGACAGCGGGTTGGCCACTTACCCGTATCTCCACCAACCCGCATTGGATAAGCGTGGTGGAGTAAGCTCCAGGCCTCCTCCCAAGAAGGGGAGAAACTCTTGCCCAGCAGTGGGTCGTATCAAGGGTTGCCATTATATTATTGTTATTTATTACATTACACTTTCATGTAAAACCGTTCCAGTAGGGCGGTAGAACATGCAATAACGCGGGATGGGCACCAGGGTCCCCCGATAAATCTACTGCCACTACGATCGCCAATCGGCCTTGACCGCTATTGTTCAACTAACAGCACTAGTGGAAGAATTTTCTTTTTTATAAGTAATGGTAGTGGCAAACAAGCATGCAGTTCACATAGATGTTAAGTGATGACTGCAGCCTATGGACACCCACACAATGACCAGGGGTCAAAATTCAGATGCGTAACCACTCCTGAGGCCCAAGGTGTTATGCCTCTGCCGGAAATTACAGGGCCGTATATCACCACCTGACCGGAACACGATAGTGCTGAACACTACCATTTAGCGGCAAGTATATTAGATAATGCGGTGGTGCCTACCTACCTACTAGCACCGTCACTGGAGCTCTACCACCACTGAAAGTTTCTTCCAGCAGAAAGAAAATTCTTTCCTAGTGGTGAGGGGAAAAAATCCCACCATTTTTTTACAGTTGCCATTCAAAATTCTTCCACAGATCTTTAGCAGGCAATCCAATCCGTTGTTCCTGCCATATGTCATGGCTGTCTGGGTGGGCACGAGCCCGCCGCCTGAGCCCTGCCGCCACGTGCGCGAGCCCACCCACCCTCCGGTCCAGAGACCTCACACATCTCGACCACAACGACTTCAAGTGTACAGGTAAAAAAGCATCCAAATTTCAATAGAGAGGATGGTTGGCGTTTGTCAACGAATTGGGATCCCATTATATCCAAATTGAAATCCCAAACTAGTAAATCTGCAAAACCACGAGATACGGTTAGTAACTTTTGCGTGAATCCGGACCGTTATGCCAGACGTCTCAGAAACAGGTGGCGCTAGCATGATATGGCAACGTAGTTTTCAGTAATTTATCGCTAGATGGCGCCACTAGTAGTTTACATCGCACTAGGGTTGTGATCTGTCTCAGCTATATAAGACCAGGCTGAACATCGTCGAGTTAGTCAGCCCGTGACCACGGTAGCTGGAAAGTGACCGAAACGTCCGAAACGTCGGGTGTATGAAGAAATTTGGGAGTGTTGTATACGCGAGAAAATCCGCAAGTTTAATTTCTACAATGTATGAAGCTCGCGAAAACCTACGAAAACGTCAGGTAAAACTACTTTAGAGTTAATCCCTCCTGGTACTTTAAGGATGACGCCCAAGCCAAAAATAGGTAAGATTTGCAGGCAAGAAGCTCTCGAAAAAATCACCAACTGACCACCAGTTGGTGGTAGAGCTCCGTCACTGGATATACCTAATATACTTTTTTTTTTTATGTAATGGAAGTGGTAAACAAGCATGCAGTTCACATTGATGTTAAGTGATGACTGCAGCCTATAGACACCCACACAAAGACCAAGGTCAAAATGCAGATGCGTTACCACTCCTGAGGCCTAAGGTCTTATGCCTCTGTGCCGGAAATTACAGGGCCGCACATTACCACCGAGTAGACCGGAACACGATAGTGCTGAACACTACCATTTAGCGGCAAGTATATTAGGTAATGCGGTGGTGCCTACGCCCGCGAGCTCCGTCACTGGAGCTCTACCACCAGTAAACCGCTAAATGGTAGTGTTCAGCACTATCGCGATGTTCACCAGCATGTGACGCGCCTTGTCAAAGTATGCACCACATCACCCACAGCTGCCCTAAAAGAAAATACACCGGAGGCATCCTAAATCTATTTGCTCCTGTCACCAACGCAGCCCAATAGGTAAAGAATTTAGATATTCATTGTTTTATATTATTTCGCATTAACACATGCTTGTGAAATATATTTTATTTAAAGAAAAATGGAAAGAAAAATTTGACTTCAGGCGAAACTCGAACTCGCGACCTACTGGGAATCTAGTCCAGCCGCTCTTCCAATTGAGCTACTGAAGTCCTGCCCGATTTGTCAAATCTTTCCTTCATATTTAGTTGGCAATAGATGGCGCTTCTGCTACCATAAAGCAATGCAATAAATGTGAAGGAAAGATTTGAAAAATCGGGCAGGACTTCAGTAGCTCAATTGAAAGAGCGGCTGGACTAGATTCCCAGTAGGCCGCGAGTTCGAGTCTCGCCTGAAGTCAAATTTTTCTTTCCATTTTTCTTTAAATAAAATAATTTAGATATTAATTTATATAATATTATTAATGGATTATAGTTTTAATTTAAACATTTTTATTAACTGCTACTCTGACACATGTTATTGCCATACGATTAAATAAATAAAGCACTATCGTGTTCCGGTCAGGTGGTAATGTACGGCCCTTTAATTGCCGGCACAGAGGCATAACACCTAAAGCCTCAGGAGTGGTAACGCATCTGCATATTGACCTTTGGTCTTTGTGTGGATGTCTATAGGCTGCAGTCATCACATAACATCAATGTGAACTGCATGCTTGTTTGCCACTTTTATAACATAAAAAAAATTAAAGTAGAACAAATAGTAAAGATACATAACTATACGTATCTATGATACCCCTTCGGGGATTACAGATGTGAAGTTACGTTTTTCTTTTAAATACCTACTTGAAATAAATCGGGAGCTCCCAAATACCAACTTGGTCCACTCGACTCCCTACAAAGACGCGCCGTTCGTATCGTTAACGATCCAGGACTTACTGACAGGCTCGAACATCTGAGCCTGCGCAGAGACGTTGGGAGTCTGTGCGTTTTATACCGTCTCTACAATGGTGAGTGCTCTGCTGATCTGTTCGTCATGGTGCCACCGTCTCTATTTCTACACCGTACTACCCGACGTAGAGAGAAGTTCCACCCTCACCGACTGGACACTTGGCAATGTTCAACGGTGCGGTTCTCGCGTTCGTTTTTACCCAGAACGTGTAAAGTGTGGAATGAACTTCCCTCGGAGGTGTTCCCTCGGTGCTACAATATGGGGTTCTTCAAAAATGGCGTCAAAAGGGTCCTCCAGGGCTGGCAGCGCGTTGGCGACTCCCCTGGTGTTGCAAATGTTCATAGGCGACGGTGACTACTTTCCATCAGGTGACCCGTCTGCTTGTCTGTCAATCTTTTGACATAAAAAGAAAATGCTCCTAACATTTTATATGTATGAATAAACTGAATTGCCTCTTACAGCGGAAGACAAAGGGTGCCTACCAGCGGAGTACTGCCCCAACGGATGTACCTGCGCGGGGACAGTCATCAGATGTGCCAGAGCTCGCCTCACCGCTTTACCACCAAGATTGCCCGCTTATACTACAGAATTGTGAGTCATAATATTCAGCTCAAAGATATACATTTATACCAGAGGTTTCGAAACATTTTTCTCTTTTTTTTATGTTACAATGGTGGCCAACAAGGATGCAGTTCACATTGATGTTAAGTGATGATTGCGGCCAAAAACCAGGGGTGAAAATGCAGATGCGTTGCCACCCTTGAGACCTTAGGTGTTCTGTCTCTGTGATAATTATTAATAATCGGACGACCATCTAACCGAAACACGATAGTGCTGAACAATACCATTTAGCGGCAGATAAATTAAGTAATGCGGTGGTGCTGGTTATAGGAATATAGTCCAGGAGAAAGGAAACTCTGCACACTTCAAACAATTTCACCTTTTTATTCTGATCAACTTATGAATCACTTAATCACAACTTATCGTTACCCAAGTCGGCACACCAGTGCCCCTTGCCAACATTCGCCTTATTTTATAAGCCCTGCTTATCAAACCCCCTCCATTTCTAAATGCCGGCAATGCGAAAGGTATTGCCGGTAATCTTATCGACTTATTACACTATTGGACATCAATAAAACACTAATTATAGTGATTATGCTAACATGGTAGAGTTCCTACACTGGAATTCTACCAGCAGTTTCTTATAGGTACCCTTTCAATTTTTTCTGGTTTCTGTGGACATGGACTCCTTGGTACATTAATATCACAATCCCATATTTAAATTTTTTATTCACGTCTACGTAGACCCTGATCGCCTCTCCCATGGAGCGCCGAGGGTCCACCTGAACCACTTAGAATCACTGACTTATACCATGAACAAAGTTTTAATTTAAGCTTCTAAAATATTTTATGGATTAAGCGCCATCTATTGTCAAAATTTTAATACAATAGTGTGCTTATTATATCATACACATTTTCATGCTCTTCCCTGTGTACGAAGCTCTCGCTGTCAAATACAACGTGTTACGCGAATAACGCACACCCTTGAACACCCCAATTATAATATCGAGTTATAATCATAATGGGTAACTTCATGCCTGTAATCCCCGAAGGGGTAGGCGGAGGTAAATGCATGCATTCAAGCATACATCCAAAAACCCACGATCCACCGGTTACGTTATAAGTAACAGGTTGCAAGCTGTTGACATCTCCGGGCACATTACCAAACTTCAAGGTACTGAAAAACTGCCAGAAAATAAAAATGTTTTAATTATTTAGTAATACAACACACTAATGACTTTAATTTATGTATTGTACGTATATTTTCATAGCGATGAATTACTACAAAGACCCGGATTTGACTTATTTTTTTTTTCTTTTCAAATGCTTCGTCAGATTACTAATATGCATAGGTCATAATTTCGTTCGCCGGGTTCCCAGTACCATCCTCGGACTTTGAAAGGAAAACAATGATCTGACTGATGAGAAAAGTTACTTCCCTATTTTGGATCTGGCTCGATTGCGACCATTTATGTAGCGTCTTAAAGTTTTTTGTGTGTTCGGATATTTAAAGAAAACCACGATATGCTTACTACAAATGAGCGACTCAATCGAATATCAATAGTAGACTAATTGATGTACAATTTACCAAAGAGTATACAAATACTACCTAACATTACATGATACGCCCGATACATAATTAATTGGATTCGTCCTAACAATTTTTTTTTTTTTTTTTTTTTTGTTATGGCATCGCTATTACGCATATTGCCAGTGTCAAGTAAAACGATATTTCGTATTTATTTAAGCAGCGTAAAAGTTAGTATAATATAGTCATCAAGTATAATATGTAAGTATTAAGTATATAAGTTATCAAGTATAATATGTCAGTCAAGTGAGTTACACTCAAGTTATTCGAGTAAAGCGATGGCTACTTTACCAGAACATTTACAATGAAGTTTTGGAGGCAACCTGAAAGGTCGTGTTTTCGCACTGTTATTCTATTTCACTATACACGGGCACTGTAATAAACTTATATCAAACAAAATGCCACCAACTTTATTCAATATAACTTAAAAATACACCAAGAAAATGAAATAAAATAAGAGCACCATACGCCTCTTTCAAGGTTCCCGCCAAAACTCGTCCTAACAATTTTATCGTCATGGAAACATACTTGCGTTGTCATGGAAACACCACTACAACAATAAATAAGACGCAACAAGTTTTTTTTCTGGCGGGAACCTTGAAAAAGGCGTATGGTGCTCTTATTTTATTTCATTTTCTTGGTGCATTTTTAAGTTATATTGAATAAAGTTGGTGGCATTTTGTTTGATATAGGTTTATTACAGTGCCCGTGTATAGTGAAATAGAATAACAGTGCGAAAACACGACCTTTCAGGTTCCCTCCAAAACTTCATTGTAAATGTTCTGGTAAAGTAGCCATCGCTTTACTCGAACTACTGATTGTAACTCACTTGACTGACATATTATACTTGATAACTTATATACTTGATACTTACATATTATACTTGATGACTATATTATACTAACTTTTACGCTGCTTAAATAAATACGAAATATCGTTTTACTTGACACTGGCAATATGCGTAATAGCGATGCCATAACAACAAAAAAAAAAAAAAAAAAAAAAAAAAAAAAGACGCAACAATTATCGTTGCAAAACTGTGGGTGCGCCAGATCTAAAATATGGAAGATCGTTTTCTGATCAGAAATCCAAATGACGTGATGGACTGATCCTTGCCAGGCGATGGTTATCGTCCTTAACATGTATGTATCTTCACGCCAGGTCCCTAACGGGGTAGGCAGAGAGTGTAGAGCGCCAGATATCCCGGTTCAGACAAACCTCTCGTGCCTCGTCTACCTTCATCATTCTCTTCATACATGCACGCCGATTCCTAAGACTTTTGACCCCACCATCAGACAGAACTCGACCTATTTGGTCATGGTAGGTCCTGCCTAGCCTTGGTCTTCCTGGGCCTCTGCAACCATCCACATATTATGACTTATATGGAAGCGAGAGCTGGATATGCAGGAAAGAGCATGAAAGTAAGTTAAACGCGGTCGAGATGAGATCTTTGCGTAAGATCTGCGGTGTATCACTCACCGATCACGTTCGTAATGAAGATGTAAGAAAGAGGCTTTGTGTGAATGATAGTATCGGTGTAAAAATGAAAAAGGGACCTGGCGTGAAGATACATACATACATACATATTATGGTGGTTTTTACTGGTGGTAGAGCTCCAGTGACGGAGCTCGCGGGCGTAGGCACCACCGCATTACCTAATATACTTGCCGCTAAATGGTAGTGTTCAGCACTATCGTGTTCCGGTCAGGTGGTAATGTACGGCCCTGTAATTTCCGGCACAGAGGCATAACACCCTTAGGCCTCAGGAGTGGTAACGCATCTGCATTTTGACCTTGGTCTTTGTGTGGATGTCTATAGGCTGCAGTCATCACTTAACATCAATGTGAACTGCATGCTTGTTTGCCACTTCCATTACATAAAAAAAAAAAAAAAAAAAAAAAATTATGACTCATCCCTACAAAAACTTTTAGGCTTACAGGCGTTCCGATACTCGAAGGGTTCACTATCTCTTTCTTCGACCAATACCTTCATTCTTTTTTCTCAGGTACCTAGAATCGAATGACATATCCAGTATATCATCAGAGCAGCTGCGCCACCTGACGCAGCTGACGCGGCTCGACCTCTCCAATAACAAGATCACGGTGCTCTCCAACAACACATTTGAGGGGCTCAGCAAGCTGTCAACACTTATTGTCAGCTACAACAAGCTGAGATGCGTTCAGGTTTGTAATTTTAGGCATTTTTCAGAGTTCTGTTTATTATAAGTAGAGATGAGTAATAATACTATGTGTAGAATGGACACTTCGACGTCCCGCCCGATTTCCCCGCCTTACCCAACCTCCTCCCCTCTTATGGGCGACGTTTGGTATTCTCTACGTGCTACGCACACAGGTGCGCGTGTATATACACGTCACTGATTGATGTCTGTGTAATAGAGGCCAAATTAAGCGTTTGTATGGAATTTTGGCGGAGTGTCCGCGGTGTGGTATAAGGTATAGAGCAACACGGAGGGGAGTAGCCATAGCGTTTATTACCGACGCAAAACGGTCTGTAATTTTTTGGGGGGGAAATACGTGTGACACACACACAGCACAAAGATTGTCTAGAACTACGAAACTCACACCTTGAATTTAACAAAAAACGTAAACAATATCACCCACACATTTAAACATCTAGGCGACAGGCGCTAGATCATTTGGTCTTGTACTTTGACAGAGGGGAAAGCCTGCATATGGCTACTCCCCTCCGTGTTGCTCTATGGGTCCGCCGCGGCCAGTGGCCCGTGTTGCTCTATGAGGCGAACATAACAATCTTGGAATCTTCCACAGCGCGACGCACTGAAGGGCCTGACGCAGCTCCGAGTGCTGTCTCTCCACGGGAACAACATATCCATGTTAGCTGACGGGGTCTTCAGGGACCTGGAGTCTATATCACATGTGTAAGTTGATAATCAAAGATATTATAAGAACAACTGCCTCGGTAGCCTAGTGGTAGCAGGCCACTACTACTACGTGGTCCTGAGTTCGATTCCCGGGTAGGGGGTTATCAGAGATAATGGTGTAAAGTCGTTTATCTCTGGTTCTATTGGGATTTTCCATTATCTGTAAATTTCCCAGTACCTCGAAGTTTGGTAATGTGCCCGGAGATGTCAACAGGCTCGCCACCTGTTACATGGGCCAAAACGTAACCGGCGAATCGTGGGTGTTTGCATGTATGCCTGAATACATGCATTTACCGCTGCCTGCCCCTTCGGGGATTACAGGCGTGAAGTTTTTTATAAGTATAGATTGACAATACACTCACTTTTCTAAGAAAACTGCTTCAACCATTGTAAGTGGGAGGAGCTTATCTTGCCGTGAAAATATACACCAATTAGGTGCGAGGCAAGCACACCTCACTTCACCTGATTAGTGTTTGGTCGCGCCACAAAACGTCACAAAAATGGCGTATTATAAGTTCGTACACGAGTATAAAGACGTGATTATACTACAAAATCTAGATGTCCGTTGTTTTCCGTGTGAATGAGTTAGCTGGCAGTACTCCCTGTTTTGACACGATATATTTGACGATGTGATATCGTGTAACAAAATTAAGACTCACCTTGTAGTCCGGTCAAATTAGACATTCGATGCTACATAAATTCGCAACAAGCTGAATTTTGGTACAATTGTTCAAAACACGATTATAAACAATAGCTGAAAGTTCCCCATCATTCCCGTGTGTGGAAAAAATTTTATTCAAGGTCAAATGTCAAAAAAATGAGTTTTTCGCGATTTTCAGCAAAACGGTAAGTTTTATCACAAAAATACCTCAGACTAAAATTGTAGATCATTAAATTATCTATAAAAAATATATCAATACTTTTTTTCTCACGAGACACCGTTTCGGAGATATCGCAGTGTAAAAGTTGTAACAGTTGCAATTGTCATAAAATGCACACGTTTCCACGCCACCTATGAAGTAGTGTACTTAGCGCGTTTTTTTAACGTGGTTTCCCCAGTAGACCTACTCCACAAGTCAGTAATTATCCAGTTTAATTGAAACTATCGTAAATAATTGATATTAGCCAGAAAAAAAGCGATGTTGATAAAAAAAAAGGACAGACATTTATTAGTCGGAGTCGTAATTTTCGAATTCTTCTCGATTTTCTCCTTGTTCTTCTTCTTCTTCTAGATATTCTCCTTGTTCATTTTCTTCTGGTTCATCCTCGTCTTGGGTGCAAGTAAATTCAGCCAATAACGATGTATCGCAAGAACTGGTTCCAATTCATTATTTACAAACTTCCAACCCCAGTCTGTTGGGTCTTTCTGACAACCAAGTCACACTTGAACTTGGTAATATACCCGAAGAAGATGTTGATGAGCAGCAGCCGACGTTGGAGGAAGACAAGCTAACCGTACCTGTTTTTTGCTTTTGGTGTTTTTGACGAAACATGCATACCGATGTTCATCTAAGCACGTAGTTTTTAGGAGCCCCGTACTTCGAAAGAAGAAAGCGAATGCCACTTGTGATGATCTCATGTTGAGTTGAATTACAGTTTTGAAAAACTTCAGCACATTCAAGTAAATTTTGTTTTTCAAACATTTTGAAAACTGTCGTTTTACCCCTCCTATAAAATGCAGATGTCGTATCACAGCCAGTTATTGCATGCAGAAATAGTATGTGATTTTGACTCTTTGCAAAAGAAGATAATAAGCTTTTAGAAGTATGTATTTCCGATTGATGTTGAGCTTTTCCTGGTTTTAAAAAGAAAATAGTTTTTGTTCAGTTGGAGTTCGAGCAGCGAGCAATACGAGCAAATCTACATCTTCACCAACAACAATAATTGTATTACAACTTCTTACACTGCGATATCTCCGAAACGGTGTCTCGTGAGAAAAAAAGTATTGATATATTTTTTATAGATAATTTAATGATCTACAATTTTAGTTTGAGGTATTTTTCTGATAAAACTTACCGTTTTGCTGAAAATCGCGAAAAACTCATTTTTTTGACATTTGACCTTGAATAAAATTTTTTCCACACACGGGAATGATGGGGAACTTTCAGCTATTGTTTATAATCGTGTTTTAAACAATTGTACCAAAATTCAGCTTGTTGCGAATTTATGTAATTTCACGCTAATTTTTTGGTCTAATTTGACCGGACTATTGATAAGTAATGCTATTGAGTGGTTTAGTTTGCTTTACTGTTCGGTTTTTACACCAAAACACTGAACAATTTGGCATTTTCAACGGTTTTATCTCACTAAGTTTGCGGTCGGCGGGCGAATGCATCAATGAATGGATGATGCTTGACGCGTGAGCGGGAACGGTCACCTGACCGTCCACGAGTCTAAACGAACGCTCAGCGGCCGGTGCGTAGTGGCAATCTTATTCATCTAATATCTTTGTTGATAATATTACCAACACTATGAATGCAGTATTGGGTAAAGGTTTACAAAGCTTTAAACGAAATTCAAATACACTACTACACTACTTTTTACTGGTGGTAGAGCTCCAGTGACGGAGCTCGCGGGCGTAGGCACCACCGCATTACCTAATATACTTGCCGCTAAATGGTAGTGTTCAGCACTATCGTGTTCCGGTCAGGTGGTAATGTACGGCCCTGTAATTTCAGGCACAGAAGCATATCACCTAATGCCTCAGGAGTGGCAGCGCATCTGCATTTTGAACTCTGGTCATTGTGTGGGTGTCTTTAGGCTGCAGTCATAACTTAACATCAATGTGAACTGCATGCTTGTTTGCCACTTTTATAACATAAAAAAAAAAAAAAACACTAACACACAATCATTCACGACCTATATACACCATTCAGAAACGCGCATGGCCCTGCGGCAGGTGTAGATCGTAAGCGATACAGACGCGGTCGGACGTGTGATGGGTGGCCGCTAGTGGCAAATTAAAAAATGCGCGTTTCCATGCTTCGGAGAGCACGTCAAGCCGTCGGTCCCGGCCGCTATCGATAGACAGCAGTCGCTAAACCTTGCCGGAGGCCTTAAGGGTTTGAAAACATCCAACAGTGAGTTGGCCACTAATACGTATCTCCACCAACCCGCATTGGAGCAGCGTGGTGGAGTGAGCTCCAGGCCTCCTCCCAAAAAAGGGGAGAGACTCCTACCCAGCCGTGGGACGTGTCATGGGATGCCATTATTATTATTTAACTAGCGGCCCGCCCCGGCTTCGCGCGGTTACAATGTTACCTACCTTCTTCTATTCATCTTAGCGTTGTTATATATATGTTATATAGCCTTAAGTCGTCCTCGATAAATGGGCTATCTAACACTGAAACAACTTTTCAAATCGGACCAGGAGTTCCTGAGATTAGCGCGTTCAAACAAACAAACTCTTCAGCTTTATAATATTAGTATAGATGAATATATAGTATAGATAGTCAATAAATTCTTTCATGGGTGAATTTTAAATAATTTTTCGTATTTTTTCCAGGGCTCTAGGTTCGAACCCGCTTTACTGCGACTGCAACACCCGCTGGCTGTCCGAGTGGGTGAAGACGGCGGGCGAGTATGTAGAGGCCGGCATAGCGCGGTGCGCCGACCCCGTGCACATGCGGGACAAGCTCGTATTGAGCACCCAGACCTCTGCTTTTGTATGCAAAGGTAAGTTAATTTTATTTATTTATTTAACCATTTACCTCAGGCAACCAACTGGTGGCAGAGCTCCAGTGACGGAGCTCGCGAGCTTAGGCACCACCGCATTACCTAATATACTTGCCGCTAAATGGTAGTGTTCAGCACTATCGTGTTCCGGTCAGGTGGTAATGTACGGCTCTGTAATTTCCGACACAGAGGCATAACACCTAATGCCTCAGGAGTGGCAGCGCATCTGCATTTTGACCTCTGGTCATTGTGTAAGTGTCTATAAGCTGCAGACATCACTTAACATCAATGTGAACTGCAGGCTTGTTTACCACTTTTATTACATAAAAAAAATAAAAAATTGATGAGAGTGAATTTTGTTGATTTTTTTTAATGTAATGGAAGTGGCAAACAAGCATGCAGTTCACATTGGTGTTAAGTGATGACTGCAGCCTAAAGAGTGAGATGTAGCGTAACCTACCTACCCTTATTTTACACTCGCTAGTAATAAGATTAATTTCCACTATTTTATTTCTTAAATTATTATTCATAATAAATAGCACGTCTCAACGAGTTCTAATAAACTTGTTTATTCAGTTTATTCATTTATTTCATATAATTAGGCTCCTGGAGAGCACTTTTACATCGTCATTTTTTTTTAATTAACCTAGAGTGAATAACCACTAATAATAATCAAAAACACATAATAAATTAAATAGACACTGAACAATTTTGTATACTATGGAAAGCATCAATTATTTACAAATTCCTCCATTTCCCCATTTCAAAAGAAACTGAGAAAGAATGAATTTGGTCGTCATAATAAAGGTTGATGGTAAACACTTGGCAGAATTCCAAGGGCAGTCAATACTGAGAAGAACTCCGCCACTGAAGAAAAGTTGAGACTAGCATTTTATTTTGGATAGGTGTTAGTCTCATTTTCGTTTATATTGACTGTTCACCAAACGGGTGACCATTATTTTCTTAATTGTAATTAATTTTGGGACAAAATATTACCTATATCAAAAATACCTGAAATCGATTTGGTTATCGATTCTGAACAAACTAGTTTCGGGTTGTACATTCAATCCTGTTACACGTTGTATACCAGCGGACGTAAACAATTAGAATTTGCTTGTGATAGGTCGAATTACAAAATTAAAAAATTAAAGCGAATAACAACTGATACGTTGATTAATATGTCAAAGTAAACAAAATCAAATAAATAATGGTCCAAAAATACTTAATAAAAAAAGGTATCAACAAAATGTTCCATACTCTCTTTTACAAACGGCAAGACAAGATTAAATAAAAAAATATGGGACATTCTTTGTCATTCACTGGCAGAGTTCCAAAGCCCACATTACTGAGCCATAGCGTGTGTTACCGATGCCAAACAGTCTGTCATTTTTTGCGGGGGGAATTGCACACTACAAAAATCGTCTATTACTACGAAACTCACACCTTGACTTTAACAAAATACAGAAACAATTTCACGCACACATTTAAACATCTAGGCGACAGGTATAGGTCCATTTAGGCTTGCACTTTGACAGAGGGGAAAGCCTGCATATGGCTACTCCCCTCCGGTGTTGCTCTATGGCTAATAATAATCAAAAACATTTTTACTCCAGGAAACCCACCTTCGGATATCGTATCGAAATGCGACCGATGCTACACGAACCCGTGCCTGAACGCGGGCTCGTGCGCCGCCACCGCCGCCGGCGGCTTCGCCTGCGCCTGCGCCCGCGGCTTCCACGGGGACACCTGCCAGCACCACATAGACGCCTGCTACGGCTCGCCTTGTGCCAACGGGAAGTGTGAGCTGTTGGAAGAAGGAAGGTTTCAGTGAGTTCTTTATTTATTTACTAGCTGTTGCCCGCGACGTGTCCGTCGTTTTTTGTAAAAAAAAAATTTACGAAAGTTACCTAAGTATTGGTTGCACACGCGATGGAAGCTTAAAAAATGGAGTAACCAGCTCGGGAGTATGAAAAATAATTGTACCAAGTTTCGTTAAAATCCGTCGAGTAGTTTTTACAGACAGACAGACAGATATACACAAAATTTACTGATTGCATTTTTGGCATCAGTATCGATCCCTGATCATCCCCTGATAGTTATTTTGGGAATATATTTCATGTACAGAATTGACCTCTCTAGTCTACAGTTTTATTATATGTGTTCGATTCCAGTTCAGTAAATCAAGATTTCAAGTTCTTCAACATCTTCGAAGCGTGATGGATTTAACTGCGCGATCTAATTTTACCTTTTGCCAAGAGATGGCGCTAGCTGTAGCGTTAAGACTCTACATATAAAAGGCTCCACTCCTTAGGGTTATATATCTATATATATATATATATATATATATATATACTCAATACTCAATATTTATTGCTTTCATTTGTTACAGTAGGTAATTACAATAATTATATTACATTTATGTTTGAATATCACAAATGAACCCTATTTGGGTATTGCGTATTGGGTATATTATATAACGGAGTGCCAGGATGACGATTCGAGGTTTCCTTTATGTGGTGCGTATGTTTGTCGACACGCGCCTTCATCGTGGGCGTTGTCTTCCAGGAACATGGTAAAATAATAAGGCTGCTACTTAGTTCTTGCCCAATATTAATTATTACAACGCTTAAATCATGAACTTAAGATGAGATTATAATAAAATTAAAAAAAAACCGCCTTCAAAAATAAATTCAAAACAGAATATACAAAAACACTAAAAAGCGAAAAATAAACTCAATTCAGTTTTGAATTTTTTTTTTGAAGGCGGTTTTCTTTTAATTTCAAAATAATTTATTTTTTGCTTTTCAGTGTTGTAACTATTATTAACATTAAGTATAACAGTAAAAGTAGGTAGGTATTTCAACTACGAAAGTACTATCTATAGTCTTTATCATCAGTTCTAGAGGTGCATAATAGCGGCTTTTCTGGAACGGCAACGAACCGCTATTGAACTCTAATAGCAGATTCGAAAACTATCTATTCCAGTAGCTTGTTTTAAGGCAGTCAAGCAAAAGGCTAATTTAAAGTGTAGTGATATTATCACCATCATCACCTTCATCATTATCATCTCCATCATCATGACCCCCATCATCATCATCACCTTGATCATCATCTCCTCCATCATCATCCCCTCCATCATAATCATCTTCATCATCACCTCTATAATTTTCACCTCCATCATCATCACCTCCACCGTCATCACCACCATCATCACCACCATCATCACCACCATCATCATCACCATCATCACCACGGTCATCATCACCTCTCATCATTACCACCTCTATCAACATCTTTACCTCCACCATCATCACCTCCACCATCATCACCTCCACCATCATCACCTCCACCATAATCACCTCCACCATAATCACCTCCACCATCATCACCTCCACCATCATCACCTCCACCATCATCACCTCCACCATCATCACCTCCACCATCATCACCTCCACCATCATCACCTCCACCATAATCACCTCCACCATCATCACCTCCACCATCATCACCTCCACCATCATCACCTCCACCATCATCACCTCCACCATCATCACCTCCACCATCATCACCTCCACCATCATCACCTCCACCATCATCACCTCCACCATCATCACCTCCACCATCATCACCTCCACCATCATCACCTCCATCATCATCACCTCCACCATCATCACCTCCACCATCATCACCTCCACCATCATCACCTCCACCATCATCACCTCCACCATCATCACCTCCACCATCATCACCTCCACCATCATCACCTCCACCATCATCACCTCCACCATCATCACCTCCACCATCATCACCTCCACCATCATCACCTCCACCATCATCACCTCCATCATCATCACCTCCACCATCATCACCTCCACCATCATCACCTCCACCATCATCACCTCCATCATCATCTCCTTTCAAGTGTGCTATGAAATTTGAGTAGTTCCCTCGATTTCTCCAGGATCCCATAATCACATCTTGTCATGGTGACAATGGGCCCACCTGTGAGATATACGGCCACTAGGCACGGAACATTATTATTATTAAGAAAAACATCGAAAAATCATCCAAGTATGCTATGAAATTTGAAGAGTTCCCTCGATTTCTCCAGGATCCCATCATCACATATTGACATGGTTACAATGGGACCAACTGGGAGGCACACCCTTTCAAACGAAACCAAAATTATCGAAATCGGTACAGGCGTTTTCGAATAATCGGGGAACATATATAAAAAAAATAAAAAAAAGATCCGGACGAATTGAGAACCTTCTCCTTTTTTCGAAGTCGGTTAATAATATTTTACATTAAAGAACAAAAAGGTTTTCGAGTGACATTATTATACGACAGCTCTTCAAAAAGTGAGTGACGTTCGCTCAGTATCAATAGTGTACTCTTTGGTTCGCCCGTTTTTCCAGCCAGATACAACTCCACTCGGTGTTACCCGCACCGTTATATAATATATATATTTATATATATACACTGGAGCTCTACCACCAATAAAATTGTTTTGAAAATCTTAAATTTTTAATCATGTAAAAAAGAAAAGTATTAACATTCTTCTTCTTCATCGTCATTTTCTGGACGTTCAGGAATTTCTGTTTTATTGTCATCATATTAGTTGTCCTGAATTGTTGTTTCCAGACCTTCCAGAATTTCAGGGTCAAATGCGATGTTTTCTTCACTGTCACAGCATTGACGCAAGCTTTCTCATAACACTTACCAGAAGCTAAAGTGCATTGCAGCCCCGATTTTCTACACCCGCACCGCACATCCATTTTCACAATTGCAAAATAAAGTATTATGTAATTCCTCGGGAGCTGGTGGTAATATTGTGATACAGTACGCACTTCAGAACGCTGCGCGTGTACCGCCCTCTATCTCTAAAACGTTTGAGCGCATAAAAAAAAGGTTCAAATAAAATGTATTCTAAATTCTCTGCTCTACAATTTTATTATAGATTATAACATCTTTGGAGCAACAGAAACTGAGATAATCGCGATAATGTTTTTTTTACTTTTGAACTTGTATAACTTCTGATGCGGACACGTTTATTCAGTTTATTCATTTATTTCATATAATTAGGCTCCTGGAGAGCACTTTTACATCGTCATTTTTTTTTAAACTAACCTAGAGTGAATAACCACTAATAATAATCAAAAACACATAATAAATTAAATAGACACTGAACAATTTTGTATAATATGGAAAGCATCAATTATTTACAAATTCCTCCATTTCCCCATTTCAAAAGAAACTGAGAAAGAATGAATTTGGTCGTCATAATAAAGGTTATTCACTTGGCTGAATTCCAAGGGCAGTCAATACTGAGAAGAACTCCGCCACTGAAGAAACTCAGTACAGCTCTTTTGAATATAAACTTAAATCTAATACAGTCTGTAAATCCAAAGTACAGGTTTTCGAAATAGCCTGGGAGCGATCGCTTCAATCCCATGGTGTAGTGTCATTAAGATAATCACATGTTTTATAATAGTTGCACTTGTATAAGCGTTTTTTGATAACTTTCTTAAATTTATTAATCGAAAGACTTTGAACATCTTCAGGTATTTTGTTAAAGAAGCGTATACATTGACCTCTAAAAGAATATATGACACGAGATACTTCTCCTACACGGTTATTATTTCCTTTTGAAGTGGGTTATTAAAAATGAAGCAGATAAGTGAGACTAGCCCCACTCCCCCAGTTGCGCGTGCTCGGCGGGCTACACGGGCGTGCGGTGCGAGGTGAACATCGACGACTGCGCGGCGCACCGCTGCCAGAACAACGCCACCTGCCGCGACCGCCTCGAGGGGTACACCTGCAAGTGTGCGCCCGGCTTTATGGGTCAGTAGCCTTAGTTTTTGTTTCGAATGGACATAACCCACCAACCTTCCTGTTACCGCCAAATTTTATATGTATAAGCTAGTGTTGTTGCAATTAGTAAATAGTAATAGTCTATCGATAGTATTGTGAACTATCGTGACCTCGAAAAAATAGTCACACTATCGATAGGACTATCGAAAATATCGACATGCTGCAATATTATCGATACTATCGAAGCTATCGATATTATCGATACTATTGACATGCATACTATCGATAGTATCGATAGTGTTTATAACAATACTATCGATACTATTGGTCTTTGGCAATAGTATTGCTTATTTTTTACTTTCTATTGCAGCATGTCGATATTTTCGATAGTACTATCGCGCTATCGAGTCGGTCAACTATCGATAGCGCAACTATCGATAGTTTAGCAACACTAGTATAAGCCGCGCGCGCGCATTGCATTGTCGCCTTCCTTCCCCCTGCCCGCTGCCATCCGCCCTCCCATCGTCCCCGCTAATGTCCGACGGTGGAGGTGAGCGCCGGAGGGACGGAGAGGGGCACGCGCCGGCGCTGCTGCATCAGATGCCCGTTGCCCACGTACCACAGAGTACTATAATACATATTGAAATAGATACCAATTTTCGATATCAAAAAACGAGTTTGGGGTTTCGTTTTGGAACTACAACCTAAAGTCAATAGCCCGTGCGTTGCTATTCACTGCTATTCCATTATAACAACAGTATTTTTGGCCGCTTTCTGTATATCTATCTGTGACGTGTATTCCATAATTCCATACATCTCAACTCGATGGAAAAATCACGGAAAACGCTTAGAAAACACTCTTTTTAAGCAATATTACTTAAGACGCAATTGCAGCATGACATGTATGTACCACTATTTTATTTATAAAGAAAAATGGAAAGAAAAATTTGACTTCAGGCGAGGCTCGAACTCGCGACCTACTGGGAATCTAGTCCAGCCGCTCTTCCAATTGAGCTACTGAAGCCCTGCCCGATTTGTCAAATCTTTCCTTCACATCTATTGCATTGCTTTATGGTAGCAGCAGCGCCATCTATTACCAACTATGCTAGTTAGGCTCGCCTGAAGTCAAATTTTTCTTTCCATTTTTCTTTAAAAATAAAATATATTTCACAAGCATGTGTTAATGCGAAATAATATAAAAAACAATGTATGTACCACGTCTGGCAACATAATGAATGAATGTTTGATATTATTTCGAACAAAAATGCGCGCCATCTGTTGTTACGTGTTAGCAACGTTCACTTGCCCATACATTGATATGATTGCCATCGCATTAGTACTAAGTTCATACACCCTGCCACGAACGCGCGCGCACGTTACACCCGCACCGCTACCGCTAGCCCGCGACCGCTGTACAGCGGCTGCAGTAGCAGCCCACCGCGCAGTTCAGTTCAGAGAGGAGTGCATCCACCATCCTACAAAGGTAGGAAACCTACCTGCCGCTATTTTCCCCTTTGCGACTATTTATCTGAGTTCAAATATTCTTTACTTTACCGCCGCACCACTTCCCATGACGTAGGTAGATATTCAAGTGTACACAAATAGTTTTCTCCCCCAGGTGAATTCTGTGAGAAGAAGATACCGTTCTGCACGCCAGACTTCAATCCGTGCGCCAACGGGGCGGCCTGCGTCGACCACACGTCCCACTACACCTGCTCATGTCCCAAGGGATACTCCGGACAGAACTGTACTGTCAACGCTGATGATTGCGTCAACCATATGTGTCAGGTGGGTTTTTTTAAATGTATCTTCACGCAGGTCCCTAACGGGGTAGGTAGAGTGTGGAGCGCCAGATATTCCGGTCCTGGCACACCTCCTGTGCTCCTTCTACATTAATCATTCTCTTCATACATGCACACCGATTCCTAAGACTTTTGACCCCACTCTCAGATAGTACTCGACATATTTGGTCATGGCAAGTCAGTCTTGGTCTTCCTGGGCCTCTGCAACCACATTCGGTTCTCTTTCGGTTCGGTTTTTTTTTAATTATGTAATTAAGATGGCAAATAAGCAGATGACTGCAGCCTAAAGACATTTACACAAAGACCAGAGGTCAAAATACAGATGCGTTACCACTTCTGAGGCCTAAGGTGTTATGCCTCTGTGGCGGAAATTACAGATCCGTGCATTACCACCTGACCGGAACACGATAGTGCTGAACACTGCCATCTAGCGGCAAGTATGTTAAGCAATGTAGTGGTGCCTACGCCCGCGAGCTCCGTCACTGGAGCTCTGCCATTGTTCGGTTGACTGCCTGCAGTGGAAGAATTGTCTTCCAATAACAAAATCATGGAAATTTTGATATGTCCAAATTTTCCCAAATAACCATAAATGGTCCTTCGTTCCCACAGAACGGCGCGACATGTGTGGACGGTTTGGAAGAGTATCGCTGCGCGTGCGCCGCGGGCTACGCGGGCAGATATTGCGAGGCCGCACCGCACGCCGCGCTCGGCACCTCGCCCTGCGCGCACCACGACTGCGTGCACGGCGTCTGCTACTTACCGGCCCTCGCGCTGCAGGTAATCTTATTAATAATAATATACTTTATATAAAATATTAGCTGTGCCGCGACTTCGTCCACGTGAGAAAAAATATGATTGTCTATCTATGATCTACCCGGGCGAAGTCGTGGGCGAAGCTAGTATAAAAGTAGCCTAAGTCACTCCTTATTACATCAGCTATCTGCCAGTGAAAGTCCCGTCAAAGTCGGGATACACTACAATTCTACTTATTTGTATGTAGATATATATGTATGTATGGATGAATGGAGATAAAAGTAGCCTAACTTACTCCTCATCACATCAGCTATCTGCTAGTGAAAGTCCCGTCAAAATTGACTGAGAAGAATTCCGCTGCCCAACAAACTCAGTAAGAGCTCTTTTAAATGAGAACTTAAATCTAGTACAGATTATCGTGAAAAATCAAATAATGTCAACGTCCATAGCGTAGATGCAAATAAACTGCTATCTACTAAATGTGATGTAGCTCCTGCAAACCAGAACAGACCAGTCCCCACCAACAGCACCCGTTCACGAGTATGACGCATGTGACAGCCATTGCCCTCCTCGACCATTTTAGAGGGAAGTGAGCAACCCGCCACACGACGCCGCCAAAGGCAAAGACATTTACAGGGCCGTCCATTACTACCTGACCGGAACACGATAGTGCTGAACACTACCATTTATCGCCTTGTATATTGGGTAATGCGGTGGTGCCTACGCCCGCGAGCTCCGTCACTGGAGCTCTACCACCAGTAAAGTGAAAAAAAGTCTCTCTCACCAGTAAAAGATACTAACCCCCTTATTCATAAACGTATTTTAACTAAAGTGTTGCTAATCTCTCCTTTGTCTTTTTCTATCCTGCACATTGGACAGTGCAACTGACAAAGACAAAGTATTCTATAGCTAAAACGTATCTAATCTACGTTTATGAATAAGGGGGTAAGTTTGTAAGTAAAAGATACTGGTGAGAGAGACGTTTTTTCACTTTACTGGTGGTAGAGCTCCAGTGACGGAGCTCGCGGGCGTAGGCACCACCGCATCCGCATCTGTCTGTCGGTTCACAATAAACTCAAAGACGGACGGATTTTAACCACTAGATAGAGAGATTATTGAGACGGGTTTGTTTATGTTCGGCGTGGTCGCAGATGTGTGAGTTCTCCTGACTCCGCCACTTAGGGTCGAAGAGTCAGAACATTAATATTTTTTTTTGTACAGTAATGGCTTTTAATTTTATTGTATAGCAATAGAATATTTGATGTTAGATAAGCGGATAGAAGGGCGCATGATGTAGATCGCTAGCGATCTGGTGTGTGATGGGTGACCGCTAGTGGCAAATTAAATTGCGCGTTTCCGTGCTTCGGTGGGCACGTTTAGCCGTGGTCCCGGTTGCTATCGATATATAGCAGTCATTAAACCTTGTCGGAGGCCTTATGGGCCTTGAAAACATCCGACAGCGGGTTGGCCACTAACCCGTATCTCCACCAACCCGCGTTGCAGCAGCGTGGTGGAGTAAGCTCCAGGCCTCCCTCCAATAAGGGGAGAGACTCGTGCCCAGCTGTGGGACGTTTTAAGGGTTGCCATTATAAGCGTAGAGTTCTCCGACTGTAGCTCATGTGTCAGGAGTGTGTGCGGTAGTAGAATTAAATGTCAGTGGTTGTTGTCCAGGATGACATTATGATGGAGCGGCCGCTACTGGCGCCCGCCAACGACTACCTGTGCAAGTGCGCGCCGGGCTACTCAGGTTAGTGTATAATAATATGTAATAATAATAATACAGGGGGCAAAGCAGCTTGTGGCGGGCTGTTGGTGAGTAGCGACACCACCCCCTACCATCATCTCGAGTTCCTCCGAGAGAACTGGGCTCCGCCTCGTCCGCCACACAGAGGTACGGCCGGACAGAGCATCAGGTCTCTCACCTCTGGCTTGCCTTCATTGGCCGGTCCGAGTGGGGCGCTAGAGGTATGGCATTTGCAGAAATTTAGATAATAGGCTGTTCTCTAAATTTCTGCAAGAGCCATACACTCGGGGGTGGAAGTGTCTAGAGGCATAATAGCGGGGAAGCCCGCTCCGAGCTCGAGATTACTCGCTCGTGATGGTGAAACCGGGGCCACACCTCTCGACACCCCCAGCCTCTCTCAACAGTGTTGTCCCCCGTCGACCATCGGGTTGGCTATTTGGGGGGCCCACCAAGGAGAGGCGAGTCACCACCTGCCTAAAGTAGGATTCGATAATGTGAGATGTTGAATATAGGCAGGTGCCGGATCTCACTCCATAGGCCCAGCCAGCTAGTCCCCCCAGTTCACCCACATAGCCCAAAGTTTGGCGAATCACTTATCATTACAATAGTTTCATTATATTCTGCGGGGTCTGTCTGTGTCTGTATTAACTATTGATGCAGTCAGAGAGAGGTCCCGCCGAATATAACCCATTACAAAGTAGATCAAAATTCTCGAAAGGGCCTCTACGTGTTGGACCCCCCATGTCCCCGCGCAAGCCTGACAAAGGTCCGGGGTTCAAATTGGACCCCGTGCTGATGAGAGACATAATAATACACTTTATTGCACACCAAAAGGAGTTAACAATTACATAAAATTACAGAAAAAGCAAATGGCGGCCTTATTGCTACACAGCAATTTCTTCCAGGCAACCAGAATTTGAGGACAATGATAACTAAATTTTTAACATAGGGGCGTACAATTACTAAAAACTAAAGTACATTTATAAGTAAACACAAGAACATAAAAATTGGTAGGTACATGAAAAAGAAGGAAGGTGGTAGGCATAGGTATAATTAAAGCTAAAGTGACACTTAGTCCTTTACTTGTTTTTTAAAAGTTTGGACAGTCTGAGCTTGCCTCACAGATAAGGGGAGTGCATTCCAGAGACGAACCGCTGACGCAGTAAAAGAATTAGCTAGAAAAATAGAAGAATGAGATGGAGTTTTTAATTTTAAGTTAAGCGAAGAACGGAGAAACATGTAATTGGAAAGATGTAAGAATTCGAAGCGTTCTTTGAGATAAATAGGAGTAGTTTTCTGACTGTCTCAATAGCCTAGTTCAATTCCCGGGTCGAGGGCTATCAGAGAGGTTTAATAGAAGTAGAAATAGATAATATTTTTATTTCGAATAGATCTTTACAGATACTTTAAAAACGTTAAGAATTCATAAATAACCTAGAGTGAATAATCATTACATATAGTAAAAGCAAAAACATATTTTATCTCTGGTTCTATTGGGATTTTCCCATTTTCGGGCAGGTTCCCAGTACCTCGGAGTTTGGTAATGTGCCCGGAGATGTCAACAGGCTCGCCACCTGTTACATGGGCCAAAAACGTAACCGGCGAGTCGTGGGTGTATGCATGTATGCTTGAATGCATGCATATACCTTATCCCTCCCCCCCTCTGTTGCGCATCACGGGCGGAGGGAGGGATGATGATTAGTCAGGTCCGGTCGTGTGTTGCTACTATACTAATGCGGGGACAACTTTAGTGTGAGCTTAGTGGTGAAGAATAAAATACCGAATCGTCACTACAACTGACACTCTAATAGCACGCAAGAAAACACACACACGCACATACACACGCACATACACACACACATTTACACACACACACACACACACACACACACACACACACAACACATATATTTTCACCTGCCCTTTTTTTCTTGTAATCATTGAATTTTAATACTAAATTATCTTTAAGTTATTATCAGACCCGGTTTTTTTTTTAATTACAATAATCAACGTTACTAGGTACTTGAAATTTTTTTGTTTAATGTACATTTAATTTCTTTTAATTTTTTTTATTGTATACCGATAATTGAGTTCTATTTTTAAATGTATGTACAATAATTTGGGACATTCTATGACATAAAATCGTGTTATCAACAGTAGAAGCCACTGATTCCCGAAATACAGTGAAAACTAGTTCGGGAATCTATGGATTCAACATATAAATTGATGTAACTATCTTTTTGTCAATAAACAACCTGTTATGGTCGAGGGTACTACACTCGAAGTTGTTGACGATTACGTATACCTGGGACAAACGGTCCAGTTAGGTAGGTCCAACTTCGAGAAAGAGGTCAATCGCCGAATCCAACTCGGATGGGCAGCGTTCGGGAAGCTGCGTTATATCTTCTCGTCCAATTTACCGCAGTGTCTGAAGAAGAAGGTCTTTGACCAGTGTGTGTTGCCAGTGATGACATACGGAACAGAAACGTGGTCGCACACTATGGGCCTCATAAGAAGGCTCAAGGTCGAATCAGAAATGAGGAGATCCGCATGAGGACCAAAGTAACCGACATAGCCCATCGAATAGCGAAACTCAAGTGGCAGTGGGCAGGGCACATAGCTCGCAGAACTGACGGCCGTTGGGGCAGAAGAGTTCTAGAGTGGCGACCGCGTACCGGAAAACGAAGCGTAGGCAGGCCCCCCACGAGGTGGACCGACGACCTGGTGAAGGTCGCGGGCAATCGTTGGATGAGGGCGGCCCAGGACCGTTCGTTGTGGCATTCTTTGGGGGAGGCCTTTGTCCAGCAGTGGACGTCTTTTGGCTGAAATGATGATGATGATGACATTGACTGGTTTGTTTGAATCCCTAAACCCGAAAAAATATACTTGAATTCAATTTGCCCATTTTTATCTCGTTTATATATAGGTATTTGTTCAATTTGTTTAACAGGCCGTCTCTGCGAATACCTCACATCTCTCACATTCAACTACAACGACTCGCTCGTCGAACTCGAACCGCTGCGGACCACGCCACAAGCTAACGTTACTCTCGGTAAGTTTAGCATCGGACTGACCATGAAAGTGGCAAACAAGCATGCAGTTCACATTGATGTTAAGTGATGACTGCAGCCTATCAGGCCTAGCAGGCAAGCCTCACCCCAAAGAAGAGGAGAGACTCGTGCCCAGCAGTAAGACGTATATTTGTAATTAGTGTATGTACGTCATGTTAACTTTAAATGTATGTACTGTAATTTATCTTGTGTGCGTTTTGGCTAAGCTGTAAGTACAAAAGAACCTGTTATAAATAAATAAATAAATAAATAATGGGTTGCCATTATTATTATAAAGAATATAGTCGGGGTCATTGCTGTCAAACATGGAAGAAAATTCTTCCGCTGGTGGGCGATAGAAGGCAGAGGAAGTGTAACACATAGCAGACTTAGACGACACAGTGTCCCCACACTAAGCGCAAAATTCGTATAGATTCTGATATTTTATGTAAGGTACCGTGAAGTATACCCGTCTGCTGCTGAAAACCAAGTCATATAACGTCAAAGTAATGGCTTACTGTGTTAACACTTTTTTACTGGTGGTAGAGCTCCAGTGACGGAGCTCGCTGGCGTAGGCACCACCGCATTACCTAATATACTTGCCGCTAAATGGTAGTGCTCAGCACTATCGTGTTCCGGTCAGGTGGTAATGTACGGCCCTGTAATTTCCGGCACAGAGGTATAACACCTTAGGCCTCAGGAGTGGTAACGCATCTGCATTTTGTTCTTGGTCTTTGTGTGGGTGTCTATAGGATGCAGTCATCACTTAACATCAATGTGAACTGCATGCTTGTTTGCCACTTCCATTACATAAAAAAAAACTCACAGATTGCCACGTGACAGTTTAATAAAAGTGGGCGGTAGGGTCGTCACGACCCGACGCCAGCACTCCTAATACTCCTCCTCCTACACCACACCCCGGATACCCTGCTAAAATTTCATACAAACGCTTATTCTGGTTACCTATTCAAACATCAATCAGTACACGCGCACACAGAAATGTATAGGTCGCGCCACGTAAAAAGAACGCTGGAAGAAAGTAGAAGGGATGTGTTCGCGCATCGGTACACTCGCGCACGAAAGTACTAGCCCTATTGGTTTATTTTTGATCTAGCTTTCGCTTGCGGTTTCGTGTATTGGTAGGCAGATTGAAAACGCCGCACCTCATACTACCAAATAGATCGATAAATCGTCTACTGCGCAGCTTGACCGCCTGCGTTCTTTTTACCTGGCGCGACCTATAGCACGCAGGGTTATGACCCGAAACAATCGTGAAATAAATTATCGTACTGACTACGTGACGAAATTAACTAAAAATAGACCGCTCGCTCGCCCGCTTTGCAACCTCACTGTTGAAGTTTAACCAACTGCCTCTCGAGGGGGGGTGATGGATGAGGAGGGGAAATTGGGCGTGACGTCGAAGTGTCCATTCTATACATAGCACAGAGCAACACGGGCCAGCGGCTGCGACTGACCGGAGGGGAGTAGCCATATGCAGACTTTCCCTTCTGTCTAAGTACAAGCACAAGTGTACTGTGTAAGTGCCTGTCGCTGAGATGTTTAAATGTGTGCATTAAATTTTAATGTATTTTGTAAAAGTCAAGGTGTGAGTTTCGTAGGACGATTTTTGTTGTGTGTGCGTGTCACACGAATTTCCTCCCCGCAAAAAATTACAGACTGTTTTACATCGGTAATAAACGCTATGGTTACTCCCCTCCGGTCGGCCGGTGGCCCGTGTAGCTCTATCATACCGCAAACACTCCGCCAAAATTCCACACAAACGCTTAATTTGGTCTCTATTACACAGACATCAATCAGACACGTGCACCTGTGTGCGTAGCACGTAGAGAATACCAATCGTCGCCCATAAGAGGGGAGGAGGTTGGGTGAGGCGGGGAAATCGGGCGGGACGTCGAAGTTCTATACGTAGTATTATTACATATTCTCTGGCTCTATGATACGTAGTTTTATTACATTCTCTGTCTATACCCACTCTGGATAAATTCGGCAGTGTTCAGCACGAGCCAACAGCACGGGGTGCTGATGTACTTCGGCGACAGCGAACACCTCGCCGTCGAGCTGTTCAACGGCCGCATACGCATCAGCTACGATGTTGGCAACCATCCCACTTCTACCATGTACAGGTGAGACATTTTATAGAATACTAGCTGTTGCCCGCGGCTTCGCCCGCGTGAATGTCGAAAAGCAGCTTATGTTCTTTGTCAAAGTCAGCTCTATCTCTGTACCAAATTTCATTAAAATCGGTTCAGGCGTTTGGACGTGAAATGGTAACAGACAGTCAGACAGAGTTACTTTCGCATTTATAATATTAGTAAGGATTGAGTTACATAGGCACAGCCACAGCGAGGTAGAGTGGCACGCTTGCCCTACCCTGACACTGATCTGTAAGGTACCTAATCAGACTTAAAAACACTTAATCATCTAGACACCTAAATAATACTAAATATAAAACACTTTCGTAATTGTTTATTTTCTATACCTGAAAGTACTATTTATAGATATCTATAGATATAGATATAAACCTTTAAATTGACTGATTTAACAAATTGGCATACGCCCAGAGCCCAAACGGCTGAGATTTCGTGGTGTTTTGGATAAATAGAATTATACATCCAGATACAGTGTGGTATGAAGTGTGGGTTTAACCTTTTTAAAGATTAGGTTAGGATAGTTGTATATATATGCCAACTCTTGAGAAATTTTCGTATGTGCGATGTGATTCGATTGACACGCCATCTACCGTACTAGACAAGTACTTTGGTGTTTCGTCATTGTTCCACTAGTTGGCGCCTCATGTAATGGACGCTATAGTATGAAAAAATTAAGTGAAGTAAGACGTTGGGTATAGTTTTCCAGTTAGTTACTTGATTTTAGATTGCTGCCGCAACCCACCCTGAGCCCATGGCTGGCTACACCCATATACGTAAGCACTATATTGGCCTTTGGAACTCTGCCGGTGAATAACAAAGAATGACTCTTTTTCTTTCCTTTTTACTCTTAGTTTTCAGTTTGTAAAGGGAAAATGAGACATTATACTGATATACTTTTTACAATAGTAATATATTTTTAGTTTTATCTTAGTGATATTCTTGCACATATATTTTTTATCTTGTTTGACATGTATATCAATTGTTATTCACTTTATTTTTTTTTGTTTGTTTTTGACGTGTCATACGACGTGCCTGTCACCCTAAATGATTTCACTAATAGTCCGATATGGTCAAAACTTGATCAAAATGGCCGACAAACGTCATATAGGTTGCATCCGACAGAGATAATAAAATAATAAATAAAATACGCTTACACTCACAGCCCCACAGTAGGTATAAACCTGTGTCGTGGGTGCCGTTGTACACATACAACACATACACAAACACCCAGACCCGAAACAAATATCTGTAGGCCATACACATATTTGTTCCGGTGCGGGGATCGAACCCGCGACCCTTCGAATCAAACGGTCATCTCACACCGCTGGACTAACCGGGTCGTCAAAGCGATAGCGCTATATATTGCTGAAATTATCCGATGTCTCTCTCCTAAAATCGATGTGCATTATATATTGCTGCGTTCTGTTATACCGTCGTCTGTACAATGATGAGTGCTCTGTTGAACTGTTTGACATGGTGTCACCGTCTCTTTTCCTACACCGTACTACCCGCCGAAGAGAGAAGTTCCACCTTCACCGACTGGACACGTGGCAGTGCTCAACGGTGCGGTTTTCTTGTTCGTTCCTGCCCAGGACGTGTGAATTGTGGAACGAACTTCCCTCTGAGGTGTTCCCGCGGTGCTACAATATGGGGTTCTTCAAAATTGGCGTCAAAAGAGTCCTTCAGGGCTGGCAGCGCGTTGGCGACTCCCCTGGTTTTACAAAAGTTCATAGGCGACGGTGACCACTTTCCATCAGGTGGCCCGTCTGCTTGTCTGTCAAGCTAATTACAATAAAATCGAACATTGTTTCAGTTTTGAAATGGTGTCGGACGGCGCATACCACAAGGCTGAACTGATCGCCGTCAAAAAGAACTTCACCCTCCGCGTCGATGACGGGCCCGCCAGGTCTATCATCAACGAAGGTGGGCAATCGAATATTTACTGGTGGTTGAGCTATGATAGAGCTCGAGGATAAGTGTCCCCGATAACCATCCAAGTTTAGTAACTTCACGCCTGTTGTCCCCCGAAAGGCAGAGGTAAATGCATGTCACTGGTGGTAGAGTTCCAGTGACGGAGCTCACGGGCGTAGGCACCACTGCATTACCTAATATACTTGCCGCTAAATGGTAGTGTTCAGCACTATCGTGTTCCGGTCAGGTGGTAATGTACGGCCCTGTAATTTCAGGCACAGAGGCATATCACCTAATGCCTCAGGAGTGGCAGCGCATCTGCATTTTGACCTCTGGTCATTGTGTGGGTGTCTATAGGCTGCAGTCATCACTTAACATCAATGTGAACTGCATGCTTGTTTGCCACTTTTATTACATAAAAAAAAAAAAAATGTATTCAAGCGTACATGCAAACACTTAGGCTGGGTTGCACCATTATTAAAATTATTTGATTAAATTTGTTAAAAATAAAGTAGCGAATTGTAAGCCTGGGTTGCACCAAGATATTTGTGAAAGTTATTGTAATATTTCACAATCCTTCTCTAACTTAAAGAAATCTGTTAAAGTTAGAGAAGGATGTGAAATGTTACACTACATTTCACAAATATCTTGGTGCAACCCAGGCTTACAATTCGCTGGCTACGTTTGGTTTAGTAACGGTTTCACCTTAAGGTTTCGTACAGAACGGAAACTGTAATCATTTCGTTCTTATTACAGAAAATAGGCTGACAGTATATTTTTGTGTTCCAGGTAGCAAGGAATTCCTGCGCCTTGAGAGGCCCATGTTCCTCGGCGGGGTGCCAGAAGACGTCGCCAAGGACGCCTTTTCGAAATGGCACCTGAGGAACATCACCAGCTTCAAGGGTAACTCAATTTCTTATCACCCTTTTTAGGGATCTGTAGTAAACAAGGAACCCTTATAGTTTCGTCATGTCTGTCTGTCTGTCCGTCTGTCTGTCCGTCTGTCTGTCTGTCCGTCTGTCTGTCCGTCTGTCTGTCTGTCCGTCCGTCACTACTACTATTGTTTCATTACATAAATCAAACTTAAAAACAACGGCACCCTACACGGCGCGTGGCCAGACACGCACTTTTAGAGAGATTGGTTTTCAGAGAAAAATTTTACCTGCTGCGTACTTTTGCACATCATTGGCGCAACGTCAGAGAGTAACTGAATAGAGCTGCTCAGTAAAATGAGAGGTTAGTCAAGTTCTTTATCAATCCTAGCGCGTGCATACCGCACCGAAGTCTGCGAAGTGTGTTTTTGTTGTGATACACCCCATTCGAGGAGGAGTGGTAAAATAATAAGGACAAATTAAACCCTGATGGTGGGGTCAAAAGTCTTAGGAATCGGCATGCATGTATGAAGAGAATGATGAAGGTAGACGAGGCACGAGAGGTTTGTCTGAACCGGGATGTCTGGCGCTCTACACTCTCTGCCTACCCCGTTAGGGACCTGGCGTGAAGATACATACATACATACAAATTAAAGACAATAAGTTGTAGGGTGGTGATCCAGAAATGCATGGAAGCAGACGATTTTATGTTTTTTTTTTTTTTATGTAATGGAAGTGGTAAACAAGCATGCAGTTCACATTGATGTTAAGTGATGACTGCAGCCTATAGACACCCACACAAAGACCAAGGTCAAAATGCAGATGCGTTACCACTCCTGAGGCCTAAGGTCTTATGCCTCTGTGCCGGAAATTACAGGGCCGTACATTACCACCTGACCGGAACACGATAGTGTTGAACACTACCATTTAGCGGCAAGTATATTAGGTAATGCGGTGGTGCCTACGCCCGCGAGCTCCGTCACTGGAGCTCTACCACCAGTAAATGTTTCTTGATATCCCATGTTTAGCCCCGTATACCTAAAGGTAGGAAGGGGAATGGGCGGTGGTGGGATAAAAGCTCTTTTTAGAGATTGTATACCTTATTAAAAATTTCTAAATTATTCATAGCCAAATGGTGAACGCAGCACTATCGTATTTGTAAGATGGTACGAGTGTAATTACTATCACAGAGACATAACAACTTAGGTATAAGGGGTGGAAACGCATCTGCATTTTGACCCTTGGTTCTTATGTAGTCTACAGCAGTCATCACTTATGTGAACTACATGCTTGTTTGCCACCATGATTACATAAAAGAACTGTGTGCAGTTCACATGTGGTAGAATTCTCTTCTACCATTTTCACAAGACACACTGTATAATTGTTTTATATTATGTCGCATTAACACATGCTTGTGAAATATATTTTATTTTTAAAGAAAAATGGAAAGAAAAATTTGACTTCAGGCGAGACTCGAACTCGCGACCTACTGGGAATCTAGTCCAGCCGCTCTTCCAATTGAGCTACTGAAGCCCTGCCCGATTTGTCAAATCTTTCCTTCACATCTATTGCATTGCTTTATGGTAGCAGCAGCGCCATCTATTGCCAACTATGCTAGTTAGGCAACCGATGTAATAGACTTTTCAGTTTATTGAATATCGTAAAGAAGTCGCTTTTACCCTTAATAATTGTTTTATATTATTTCGCATTAACACATGCTTGTGAAATATATTTTATTTTTAAAGAAAAACTGTATAATGCTTCCTCATTTTCTCCCACGTTCATCATCATCATCATATCAGCCATAGGACGTCCACTGCTGAACATAGGCCTCCCCCAATGACCTCCATGCCGACCGATCGGAAGCGACGTGCATCCAGCGGGTACCTGCAGCCTTCACTAGGTCGTCGGTCCATCTTGCAGGTGGACGCCCCGTGCCGATACGTGGTCTCCACTCGAGAACCTTTCTGCCCCAGCGGCTATCGGTTCTCCGAGCTATGTGCCCTGCCCATTGCCACTTCGGCTTGGAGATCTGCTTGGCTATGTCAGCGACTTTCGTTCGCCTACGGATTTCTTCATTTTTGTTTCGATCTAGTAGGGAAACGCCATGCATAGCCCTCTCCATCGACCGCTGACGTTAAATTTTATGTGTCTGTCTCTTTTTGCTGTCACTTTTTCGTTCCATCAACTTCCAAATTACAACAGTGGTAAAGAAGTTTTCATTTCAAAAGGTAAAACTTATTATGAGCGCAGGTTTTTTAGGTCTCATTTGTCCATTTGTCCGCAGGTTGCCTGAAAGAGGCATGGATCAACCACAAGCGAGTGGACTTCGTGAACGCGGCGCGCAGCCACCGCACCCGCGCGGGCTGCGGGGGGGACGAGCCCCCGCCCGCCGCCCGCCCGCACGCCTTACAGGAAGATGGCGCTCATAGACTGGTATATCTCCTCCTTGCGTCGTTTTCCCCACTACTGAAGGTCGTGACCACCACGGATCACTTTCTCTCTGACGATAGTGCGCCATCGGGTACGGTTTTCGGCAGTGTGTATGGCCTCGTGCACCTTGCTGTCGAGTGTGGTGCGGATTTGATCCGTCCCGCGTGGTTTTTTCCCTGGTCTAGACTGGTATATATGAAATAGTAATTTTTTAGACATTGTACAAACAAGAAATCAGAGATTGGCACACATTAAAAATCGCCCGATTTACAGCAAATCCTTCCCTAGATCCATGCCTTTGCTTCTTCCTCTCCTTTCCCCACACCCGCTCTCATCCACTTCTAGCCATACGTCTTCCTCTCTCTTAGATTATTGACATAAAAGGCGAGCTAAACATCTTATGGTCCTTGAAATGAAACTAGTTTTCGGCTTTATCTGGCGTATGTTATACTAAAATCATTATTTAAAATCGAACCCGACGTTTGGTCGCCTAAGAACATATCACGCCTATCTTATGGTCCTTCGGACCGGATCTAGTGTTTATTTAATGAATAACATACCATGTTACCCTCATGAATCAACCACATTCGCGTGGATTTTGTAAACGCGGCCCGCTGCCATAGATGGCACTCATAGATTGGTATAAAACAGTGTGTTTGCAAAAGAAAAACAAAGAATCATGAGTATGGGAGAGATTAGAGATGGACTAATTTGCAGAAAATTTTACTGATATCTGTTTTTATATACCGAACTCCTAACGCCAAACTCTTGCGAAAAGATCCAAAATCGATCACCTAAAGCTGTCCCAAACATTTTATGGTCCTTCGAGCCGGATTGTGTTCTTTAAACGAATAAAATACTTTAAGAGAGTTTTTGTTTTCATCTTATTTGAATCTCTTATATTTAATCAGAAACCCTTCTCGTACCCTTTTTCCCAGGATCCCTGCGTACCGAACCCGTGCGCCCGAGGGGGCCGTTGCGTCCGTGAGGAGGGCTCCCCCTCCGACTACACCTGCCGCTGCCCCCCCGGTACCGCCGGCGCGCAGTGCGAGCGCCGCGCCTCCGTAGGTGAGTGTCCCCCTGTCTCCCCCCTACACTACCTGCCGCTGCCCCCACGGCACCGCTAGCGCGCAGTGCGGGCGCCGCGCCTCCGTAGGTGAGTGCCCCCCTGTCTCCCCCCTACACTACACCTGCCACTGCCCTCCCGGCACCGCCGGCGCGCAGTGCGAGCGCCGCGCCTCCGTAAGTGAGTGCCCCCCTGTCTCCCCCCTACACTACACCTGCCACTGCCCTCCCGGCACCGCCGGCGCGCAGTGCGAGCGCCGCGCCTCCGTAAGTGAGTGCCCCCCTGTCTCCCCCCTACACTACACCTGCCACTGCCCTCCCGGCACCGCCGGCGCGCAGTGCGAGCGCCGCGCCTCCGTAAGTGAGTGCCCCCCTGTCTCCCCCCTACACTTCACCTGCCGCTGCCCCCCCGGCACCGCCGGCGCGCAGTGCGAGCGCCGCGCCTCCGTAAGTGAGTGCCCCCCTGTCTCCCCCCTACACTACACCTGCCACTGCCCTCCCGGCACCGCCGGCGCGCAGTGCGAGCGCCGCGCCTCCGTAAGTGAGTGCCCCCCTGTCTCCCCCCTACACTACACCTGCCGCTGCCCCCCCGGCACCGCCGGCGCGCAGTGCGAGCGCCGCGCCTCCGTAAGTGAGTGCCCCCCTATCTCCTCCCTACACTACACCTGCCGCTGCCCCCCCGGGACCGCCGGCGCGCGCGCTTATGCAATGTTACCTCTACCATCTTCTCTTAGACGACCCGGTTAGTCCAGCGGTGTGAGATGACCGTTTGATTCGAAGGGTCGCGGGTTCGATCCCCGCACCGGAAATTGAATTGAAAAAAATATTTGTATTGCCTACAGATATTTGTTTTGGGTCTGGGTGTTTCTGTATGTGTTATATGTGTACAACGGCACCCACGACACAGGTTTATACCTAGTGTGGGACTGTGAGTGTAAGTGTATTTATTTTTTTTATTTTATCTCCTATTCATCTTAGCGTGATGTTATATACCCTTGCCTTCCTCGATAAATGGGCTATCTAACACTGAAATATTTTTTCAAATCGAACCAGAAGTTCCTGAGATTAGCGCATTCAAGCAAACAAACAAATAAACTCTTCAACTTAATAGTACAAATAGAGTACTATAGAGTATAGATATCTATAATAATAATTGTCAACAGGCGGCACCCCAGCCATCTCCCACAACAAGCCACCGTTGCGCAAGTTGATCACTAACGTGCAGGCGTCGCCGGGTGAGTTGATATGTATTAATTCTCTAATATCGTGGATGATTGTCTGAATGTTTTGCGTTCGATTTATTCCTTCGAAAGTAAACCCTATTGGTATTCCTAAAGGCGTAGTGTGACCACACCGCGGGCACTCCGCCAAAATTCCATACAAACGCTTAATTTGGTTTCTAATACACAGACATCAATCAGTGACGTGTATTTACACGCGCACCTGTGTGTGTAGCACGTACAAAATACCAACCGTCACCCACAAGGGGGGAGGAGATTGGGTGAGGCGGGGAAATCGGGCGGGACGTCGAAGTGTCCATTCTATACGTAGTATTATTACATATTCTCTGGTGTGACGTCATAGCACACGCTCATAGTTAGGTCACGTGACCTAGCGTTTTAGTGCGAAATTGTGTCTTTTTCTTAAAATCGGTTTTATTTTCTTTAGTTTTTAATTATTTTATATGTACATTTTATCTAGATTCTAATTTATCTAATCTTTGTGTTGCACTTGATTTAATTGGAATCCTGTACACACCAATAACAGCCATATGCATCAGACCAAGTATTGACTGCCCTTGGAATTCTGCCAAGTGAATAACCTTTATTATGACGACCAAATTCATTCTTTCTCAGTTTCTTTTGAAATGGGGAAATGGAGGAATTTGTAAATAATTGATGCTTTCCATATTATACAAAATTGTTCAGTGTCTATTTAATGTATTATGTGTTTTTGATTATTATTAGTGGTTATTCACTCTAGGTTAGTTTAAAAAAAAATGACTATGTAAAAGTGCTCTCCAGGAGCCTAATTATATGAAATAAATAAATAAATGAATGCTTCTGTGTTATATTTTGTAACTATTTGATGTACTATGCTGTTGGTGTGTCAATAAAATAAATAAATAAATTTCTCATTGCGCTGGGATAGGGGTCCAGCGCGTAGAGGCCCTTTCGACAATTTTGATCTACTTTGTAATGGGTTGCATTCGGCGGAACCTCTCTCTGACTGCATCAATAGTCAATACAGACAGACACGTCCCGCAGAATACATGTAATGAGAATTGTCGTGCCAAAGTTTGGGCTATATGGGTGAACTGGTAGCTGGCTGGGCCCATGGAGTGAGATCCGACACCTACCTATATTCAACATCTCGCACTATTGATTATTTTTTATCATTGATTCAAAAGATTATTAAAAATCTATTTGCTTGTACTGTAATGTACTGTAAAAGCCCGAATTACGGTAAATCGTAAGATTTTGTAATAAAACCAAAATTTTACCAATTCTCAAGGCACAAGTCTGACCAGGGGTGCTACCGCCTATCTTTATTGCTGCTAACATTGTCGTTGCTGTCAAATTTTAAAGTCGATTTTTACTTTAATTAAATAACAATAATCGAAATAATCTACCATTATCGCTTGTTTATCTTCTACTATAACTGCCTCAGTAACGTAGTGGTAGCAGGCCACTACTATCACGCTGGAGTCCTGGGTTCGATTCCCGGGTCGGGGACTATCAGAGATAACGGTTTAAAATCCTTTATCTCTGCTTCTATTGGATTTTTTTCATTTTCTGGAAGTTTCCCAGTACCCCGGAGTTTGGTAATGTGCCCGGAGATGGCAACAGGTTCACCACCTGTTACATGGGTCAAAACGTAACCGGCGAGTCGTGGGTGGCTGTATGCTTGAATGCATGCATTTACCTCTTCCTACCCCTTCGGGGATTACAGGCGTGAAGTTACGTTTTTTTTAGCTCCTACGAAAACGAGAACATCAATCAGATTATTAATACTACTTTTAAAGAAGCTACAAATCGAGATGAAAATTGGCAGCAATGACAATGTCAGCAGCAATACAGATAGGCGGTAGCACCCCAATTCTTCATAGTTTTGTGCAATGATGTAATGTTTGTTTGCAGCTGCGCCCGCGCACAAGCAGTCGCCCGACCAGACGCCGGCGCAGTCGCCCTCTGGCGGGGGCTGTAGAAAGGTACGTTCGTTTTTGTTTCTTTTATATTAAGTCCAGAATAAAAAAATATGTGTCTACATGTTCGAATTATGGTAGTTGAAACAAAAAAGTGCAAATCTAAATATAATATATCCTTACTGCAGTTCCTAATGAAACCTTTTTTTACTTAAGAAAGGTGGCAAACAAGCGTGCATCTCACATTGATGATGAGTGATGACTGTAGCCTATAGACATCTGCACAAAAACCAGAGGGCAAAAAGGCGTTTTTGGTCCATGTAACAGGTGGCGAGCCTGTCGACATCTCCGGGCACATTACCAAACTTCGAGGTGTCGTAAATTTCCTGAAAATGGAAAAATCCCAATAGAACCAGAGATAAAGGACTTTACACCGTTATCTCTGATAACCCCTACTCGGGAATCGAACCCAGGGCCTCAACGTAGTAGTAGGGGTTAAAAATACAATATTTTTGGTCACTACTTTCCGCTTTCACTGGTGGTAGAGCTCTAGTGACGGAGCTCGCGGGCGTAGGCACCACCCCATTACCTAATATACTTGCCGCTAAATGGTAGTGTTCAGCACTATCGTGTTCCGGTCAGGTGGTCATGTACGGCCCTGTATTTTTTGCGGCACAGCGGCATAACACCTTAGGCCTCAGGAGTGGTAACGCATCTGCATTTTGACCTCGGTCTTCGTGTGGGTTTCTATAGGCTGCAGTAATCACTTAACATCAATGTGAACTGCACGCTTGTTTGCCACTTCCATTACATAAACAAAAAAGAGTTACTAATATTAGTAACTCTTTTTTTATAATAAAACAAGACATTCACAGAACATTAGTAACTCTTTTTTTATGTAATGGAAGTGGCAAACTAGCATGCAGTTCACATTGATGTTAAGTGATGACTGCACCCTATAGAAACCCACACGAAGACCGAGGTCAACACTAATGTTGGTGTTAAGTTATTTTGTATGTTTACTTACACATTTGGACCACAGATCATTATATAATTGGACCTCGTTGATTACGAATGAAAGAATAACAATTATATAAAAAGTACTATATGTGTGCCATCACCCGTCGCCCCCGTCCCCCCCGTCCCCCCCGTCCTCCGTCCCTCAGGAGGCGACGCGCGAGTACATAACGGAGGGCTCGTGCCGCAGCCGGCGGCCCGTGCGCGCCGCGCGCTGCTCGCCGCCGCCGCCGCGCGCGGCAGGCGCCTGCGCGCGCAACACCTGCTGCGCGCCCAGGAAGACCAAGAAGAGGAAGGTGCATTCAAAAATTTAATTGATTTATTTATTTATTTATTTGTATAAAATGTAGGTAACAGTGATAACAAAGATTGTCGGTGGCCTTATACATTTTGTCGATATACGACGTGCAAATTTTACAATTATAGAAAATTTTATAATTTTATATTATAAAAAAACGTAACTTCACGCCTGTAATCCCCGAAGGGGTAGGCAGAGGTAAATGCATGCATTCAAGCATACATGCAAACACCCACGATTCGCCGGTTACGTTTTGGCCCGTGTAACAGGTGGCGAGCCTGTTGACATCTCCGGGCACATTACCAAACTTCGAGGTACTGGGAAATTACCAGAAAAAGAAAAAATCCCAATAGAACCAGAGATAAAGGACTTTAGACCATTATATTATAATTATACATAATCATTAATTACTTAAATCAAGTCAACATAATATAAAACGATAATTACCATTAAATTAAATATACAAGATAAAAATGTCAGATGTGTTTATAAAGTCAAATCATCACAACATTATAAGTATCTAATTAATTCAGATATATAATCTAGTACCCGTTCATTTTACCGTCAAACGTTTCAAAACTCTTCATTACAAAACCGACGTTTCGCAACGATTTCGTCTCTTCTTCATCTCAACTTTCCACAGCTACATTACTACATAAATAGTTCGTTTGGCAAACAGATTATTAAAATCTAGTCATTTCGTAACTCACCACTTCATAAATAATTAAGTTGAAAAAAAAAATATTCTCAAATTTACGACATAGGTTAGTTCGAATGGTAATTTTTTTTGCTAACATTATTATCTATTATTTTATACATTTACGTAATCAAATGTCTGCAAATAATGTAGCAATAGTGTAGCAATAGATGTCGCTACTGCCACCATAAGGCAATGCAATAAATGTGAAGGAAAGATTTGACAAATCGGGCAGGACTTCGGTAGCTCAGTTGGAAGAGCGGCTGGACTAGATTCCCAGTGTACGCGAGTTCGAATCTCGCCTGAAGTCAAATTTTTCATTCCATTTTTCTTCAAAAATAAATATATTTCAGAGGCATGTGTTAATGCGAAATAATATAAAACAATTAAATGTGTTATGTTATTTTCAGATCCGGCTGGTCTGCGAGGATGGCACTAGATACACCAAAGACATAGAAATAGTCCGCAAATGCGCCTGCGGAAAGAAATGCCCTAGGACGACGCCATTCCTACACTAAACTTAAACATAAGATAAATAACCAATAGATTTAACTTATAACCATACGTAGCGTACGACTGGTTACTTATAAGTTTTATTACATAGATACCTTATACTAAAACTTATAAGTTAACGGTTAAACTGACTGTAAGCCTTGTGACCATTACCACTGAAAAAAAAACTTTGACGTTTGTCAATTTGACATTTACTAGAAAAACTACCCGCCATCTCAACAATGAATTAAAATAATATAATCCTCAAAAGTCTTCATATCAAGAAATGAAATATGAATTATGGTTTTAAAATAACAAAAGAATGTTTTTTTAAACTGCTACCTAATTTTGAATCGTTCTATTGAAATCATTGTGGATTTTGTATAGTAAGATGCCGGAAGTACGCTATTCTGCAAATTTGAACAAAATGGAATGTGCAATAATTTTAAGTCAGTTTCGATGGCATAATTTGAATGTGATTTGAATTTTTATTGTAAAATTGTCACAATAAGCCGTTGTTTTTTTATTTAACTTTGTAAACCCACAATGGCAAAATAAATAAATAAAAACAACAGAGACAACGCTCTACGAAGCCGAAATTAGCCGATCATCTCTTTCTAAAAGCCGATGTTCAATCATTTTGATTCTGACAAACATAAATAAACCATTTTCAACTAGAAACTAATCCACATATGGCCTAACCCTAGCTAGTTATAGTCATAAAACCGAATTAGAGGAATTTTTACATTTTACAATCCTGACGTTTATACTTTTTAAAATATTTTTTTATCGGCTGGCAAAGGAACATGGAACAGCTTAACCTCACTTTTATATAGATTTTTGTATGTAACAGTAGAACTAATGTACCCCCATAATGTAAGTTTAATATAAGGGTGACGTTCCATTGAGGTAGTATAAAGTTGGGCTTGAATAAATTAATAAATATCATTCATTTGTGACTTACAGCTACACAGGCCAACGGGCGCCGCGGCGGACCGGAGGGGAGTAGCCATAGCGTTTATCACCGATGCAAAACAGTCTGTCATTTTTTGCGGGGGGAAATGCGTGCGACACACATGCACACTACAAAAATTGTCTATTACAACGTGACTCACACCTTGACTTAAACAAAATACAGAAACAATTTCTTGCACACATTTAAACATCAAGGCGACAGGTATAGGCCCATTTGGGCTTGTACTTTGACAGAGGGGAAAGCCTGCATATGGCTACTCCCGTCGGTACGGTCCGCCGCGGCCGGTGGCCCGTGTTGCTCTATGATTTGTGATGCATAGTTAATACATGTTACAAAGACGACGCAGTGACATAGCTATAGGAGGGCGGCCCGCACCGAGTGCCACCCGTTTGGAGCTGACACCCTAAATAACCAAATTATCGATCACCTTAAATCAATAGATTAAGTATTGGTACCCCAGTGAGGCATTACGAGACCGCGAGTTCGATATCCAGTTCAAGATTGAATTTGTTTGATAATGTGCCCTGGAACACCTTTTTTGTGTCAATCACACCTTTCTTACAATTGTTATATTCCAAATATAAGTACCCATTTCGATCATACGCTCAATGGTAAGTCACCGAAATCAGCACATATTTGACTGAATCAACTTAGAACAGAAAAGAACAGAATATTAATTGCAAACAAAAAAATTGCTCCATTTAAACTTTTAAATAAATGTCAGCTCTTAATGTGACTCAATAAAGTGCAATTTAGATCGTGCATCGCAAAGCTCCTCTTATTTATCTCTACTGTGCCCCTTTTCGCATGCGTATTATCTCTTCAAATAGATTGTGCCTCTCTTTGCATAGCGTATTGTTAACGCGTACGTTTCGCCAAGGCGGATACGCATGTAACTTGTAAGTTTACACCTAAAAAGCGAAGTATGTTAAGCCTGGTGGTAAAGACGTATTATGAAGTCAGATATGCGCTGATTCATTAACAATGACGATAATAATTTTAGGCTGGCGGCCATTTGCAGAATTAACCAAACAAAATGGCGGTAAACATGACATATAATTAAAATCTTTTGTTTTGTTATTGCCGCTAGCCTAGAAATCGAAATATACATACTCAGAGATTTTACTTAATATTAATATGCATTTACCGCCCTGGAGGCTTGACCTTTTTATATATCTTAAAACACTTTATACTCTATGGAAACGCTTAGACGGTTTTTGTTAAATCAGATAATTTTAAATCGATTAATATCTGAGACATCATTGAAAATTATAGTTATCTTTTTGATAAATTAAGGAATATATTTCGCGAAGTTTCGCATCTAAATAATATTTTATGTGTTCATTTGATGTAATTATAGTATTTATAATTTTTTCTAGTTGTTTGTCTATTTACTATTGTTAAGTTAGGTTAGTTTAAATGTAGAATTAAAATGTTCGTTTATGTACTCATATTTAAATTATACGTACGTAGTTATTCTAATTTAAAATAAGTCTTGCCAGATCAAACTTATTAATACTGCCATCTATTTATTTTTACGTTTTATAGACTTTAAAGTAGGTTTCTTTTGTAATCCACATTTTTCTGACTGAAAGAGATCTTTTGTAAAAAAATATTGAATATATTTATTGCCATTATGTTGCTATCGGCTTAGGCTTGTAAATTATTAGGTTTAGGTATTATTAAATAATAATAGAATTTAGAAACTATATTTTAAATGCATTCCGTTTATTTATTTCTCTACCATTTTGGTAGCAAAGGAACTTCGGCAACATACATACTGCTGCGGTGCGTGCCGCTGATATGCAAGCGGCCTTATCGACAACGCATTTAATGACCTAAGTAATTTATAATGTCAGTATTAATTATTTGTTAAATTTAATATTTTTAAGGGTAAATCTATTATTAATCGATAATGGTGACATGTTTAGAGTATATTATATTCTCGAGTTTATGAGGATTTTGATACATTACACATCAAGTTTATTTAGTCCTAATAATATAAAGAAGTGTAACTAAGCCGAAAAAATGGTTCCACATAATTAGACACACCGTGGGCGGGGCCTATAAAATGAGTTACATTTCTATACATTACTGTTCATAGTAATCTGGTTCCAAACATTTTCTTCTGGTCTTCAAAAAGTTGAAAGCTTAATCTTTTGAAGACCAGAAGAACTTATAAGAAGCTTAACAGAGTTGTATTGTAGCAATAAATTGAATACTCAGAATCACTGTTTTGAATTCGCAGAATGGCTGACAGGTATTTTTTTTACAAGATCGTCTTCAAAATCAGAATCGGAATCAGAAACTCATTTATTCATTTAGGGTGACAGGCACCTCTTATGACACGTCAAAGACAAACAAAATAAATTAAAGTGAATAACAATTGATATACATGTCAAACAAGATAAAAAATATATGTATAGTCAAGAATATCACTAAGATAAAACTAAATATAATATACTAATGTTAAAAGTATATCAGTAAAAAAAAACAAATACGTACTAAAATTATATTTCCTTAGTTGATTCATTCGGAAATTGTACATTATACTGAAACAAGTTAAGTACCTACTTACTCGTATATATCAATAAATAAAATTAGGTAATTCAATTTTATCAAAAGGTAAAAAAAGGATTTGTAAAATAGATTAAAACTATTTTGAGAACCTAACACTGAAACACGAACAATTTATGATCTTTCAGAATTTTTACAGGATCTGGATTAGATTGTATTTTAATTATTTTTGTATAAATCAATTTATAGAAGTTGCCATGATTTTCTAAGGGTGCGATTCACACAGTGCACTACGACTTTACTTCCAGCAAAGTACGCTTAGAACTGTCAAAACTCATACTTCACTGACAGTTGTAAGCATACTTTTCTCAAAGTAGTCGTAGTGCGGTCTGTGAATCTCACCATTAGTCCGCCGCAAAGTTCGAAAAGTTCTCGATAGATGTTTTAAAATTACAAACTCTTCAGTGTTGCCAATAATAATAAACCGTTCGATTAATGGTAGATTTCCGCTAGTATAAGCACCATAAGTGAATAAGCTTTAAGTCATGTACCTATAATACTTTGCGTAGTCCTAAACGGGCTCCAACTCGAGGTTTTCCAATGAAATATTGTTAACTTAGAATTAAAGATCAATGTTTAGACTTATCAACAATGTTATTTGGTTAAAGTTATCCTACTGAAATATTGTATCGAAAATCTGGATTTTTTATTCTATGAAACGAAAAAGCGACAGTATAAAGAGACAGACACATAAATTCATTAGATTTAACGTGGGAAAAAATTAGATGGGAAGCATGTACAATGCCTCTTATGGAAATTAGAGGTTTCACTTCCACCACGTGTGAATTGCACACATATTTGTATTTTAAGGTTATGAAAGTGATAAATAAGCATACAGTTCACATTGATGATAAGTGAATACTGTAGCCTAATTTACATAAAAACAAGAGTTTTTTTATGTAATAAAAGTGGCAAACAAGCATCCAGTTCACATTGATGGTAAGTGATGACTGCAGCGAATGACACCCACACAATGACCAGAGGTTAAAATGCAGATGGGTTGCCCCTCCTGAGGCCTAAGGTGTTATGCCTCTGTGCCGGAAATTACAGGGCCATACATTACCACCTGACCGGAACACGATAGTGCTGAACACTACCATTTAGCGGCAAGTATATTAGGTAATGCAGTGGTGCCTACGCCCGCGAGCTCCGTCACTGGAGCTCTACCACCAGTAAGAGAGTTTTAAATGTAGATACAGTTTACACCCGAAACCTAAGTTTTTTTTTATTAATAATGGCATCGCTATTACGCATATTGCCAGTATCAAGTAAAATGATATTTCGTATTCGCAAGCAGCGTAAAAGTAAGAGTCAGTCGGTCAATTATAAGTCAATAGTCAGTTAGTCAGAGTCAGTAATACGAGAAAAGCGATGGCTACTTTACCAGAACATTTCAAATGAAGTTTTGGAGGCAAACTGAAAAGCCGTGTTTTCGCACTGTTATTTCATTTCGCTATACACGGGCACTGTATTAAGCCTATATCAAACAAAATGCCACCAACTTTATTTAATATAACTCAAAAATACACTAAGAAAATGAAATAAAATATGAGCACCACACGCCTCTTTCAAGGTTTCCGCCAAAACTCCGAGACCTAAGTTGTGTTACACAATAGCGCTGAACACTTTTCGGCACATTGATTAGGACATGCGTTGAACCTAACGCTTGCAAGCTCATCTTTGTCATACATAGTGGCGTTCAGATTATCTGTCATATGACATCATTATAATAGTAAATAAAACCTAAAATCACCACAATGGACTTGATGACTTGTTGACATTGGTTGTTTACAACCTGTATGACGTAATATCCCCACAACATGTCGTGTGCGTTTCAGGAATTTGAAATTATAGATAAAAATAACTTAAAAAAAGATTCCGACAAATTGATAAGCTCCTCCTTTTTTCAAAGTCGGTTAAAAACATTTTTTTAAATGCAATTATTATATTTTTATTAACAAAAAGCAATACGAATTCGTACATCAAGAAATTCAGATTTTCATTTTTATTTTTGCTACAGGTACAACTAGCTTATTAATATACTAATTTATTTAATTCGTTTGCGTTCGAATCACGTTGATCTTTAATTCTAAGTTTGATCGGTGTTTTCATAAGAATAATTTAGGCTGTACGCCTATAGCATGCGCTTTTTAATTTTAAAAAGTAATTATTGTCTGAACTTTATAATTTATTTGATGTAATAAAAGAGAATGTTAGATGACGTGTTTTAATTCTGCTTAACCCAAATACTGACGTCAGGTTGGCGGTTCATTTCATTTTAACAACTTTTATTCCAAACTAGTTGTGCCCGCGACTTCGTCCGCGTGAGAATTTATGATTGTTCAGTATCTACCCGGACGAATTCTTGGGCGCAGCTAGTAAAAAAGTAGCCTTAGTAACTCCTTATTAAATAAGCTATCTGCCAGTGAAAGTTTCGTCAAAATCGGTCCAGCCGTTCCCGAGATTAGGGGGACGTTGTTACTGAGCAAAGAGCAACACGGGCCACCGGTCGCGACGGACCGGGAGCACCCATATGCAGGCTTTACCTCTGTCAAAGTACATGCACAAGTGTGCCTATACCTGTCGCAGATATGTTTAAATGTGTGCAAGAAATTGTGGGTATGATGTCGAACTCGGCAGCCGCAGCAGTGCGCGGTCGCGGCACCATATTTCCCTACTTTCTATTGCATTGCTACCGCGAGTGTCGCATAGCTCGGAATGTAATCTCATTTAAACCCATAGATAATATATGGAGATCAGTAGCGCTGCGGCAGCTCGCAGCGCTACTGCCGTGTGTGCTGCGCCAGTGCTGCGTACTGCCGTGTTCGGAATCGTACCTTTATGTACCTATTTAGTTAAAGTCAAGGTGCAAGTTTCATTTTTGTTGTGCGTTACACAAATTTCCCCTTTATTCCTATCGGCTCCCTCTGAGACCGGCACCAGGGTGGCTGTTAGTTTCATTTGCCCCCGTCGTAGTTATCCTGCATTCGTTTATTCGCATTTCGCATCGCTCGAGTTGAACCATTGGTAAAGATATTTCCCCATAGAGCAACCAGTTGAACTATGGGGAACTTTAATTCCCCGTAGTACAACCACGTACAACCAGTTGGACATCGCAGTTGTACCACGGGTCGGTCACGGGACGTTAGGTACGAATAGTAAAAAATTTAGTGACAAATTTTTCAATTTTTTTTTTTCATGTAATAAAAGTGGCAAACAAGCTTGCCGTTCACATTGATGTTAAGTGATGACTGCAGCCTATAGACACCGACACAATGACCAGACGTCAAAATGCAGATGCGCTGCCACTCCTGAGGCATTAGGTGTTATGCCTCTGTGCCGGAAATTACAGAGCCGTACATTACCACCTGACCGGAACACGATAGTGCTGAACACTACCATTTAGCGGCAAGTATATTAGGTAATGCGGTGGTGCCTACGCCCTCGAGCTCCGTCACTGGAGCTCTACCACCAGTAAGAATTTGACAATTTGTTAATTTTTTTGTCAGGAGTCTCACACGTTGTCATGGTTCTCGAGGGTGTTGAATTCGATAGTGGTGTCTAAATGTAGATCCAAGATGGCGGCTGCACGAAAATGACTTTTTCGTCATGGGTGTCGTTTTCGTTTTGCATCGGTAATAAACGCCATTGCTACTCCCCTCCAGCTTCGGTCGGCCGTTGGCCCGTGTTGCTGTTTTTTTTTTTATGTAATGCAAGTGGCAACTGGTTTTTTTAAGGTCTTATGCCTCTGTGCCGGCAATTACAGGGTCGTACATTATCACCTGACTGGAACACGACAGTACTGAACACTACCATTTAACGGCAAGTATATTAGGTAATGCGGTGGTACCTACGCCCGCGAGCTCTATCACCGGAGCTCTGGCACCAGTAGGTACTAGGTATAGAGTTACGAAATTCGAAATAAAACACATGAATACAGATAAAATGTAATGTATTAGGGTGTTAAGTGTTAAGCGCTAAGTCTAGAATCCGTCGTGGAAGGCGCGAGACTCGAGGCGCGCCTGAAGCAGCTCGAGCTGCCGCCGCGCCTCGCACATCGGGAAATTGTTCAGCTCGTAGTACTGCGGGGCTATCTTCAGGAGCCACTCCGCTGGGGACAAAAAAATTATACGTTATTAAATTTTATAAATTAAATACACTTGCACACACAGCTTCTATAGAGCAACACGGGCCACCGGCCGCGGCGGACCGGAGGGGAGTAGCCATAGCGTTTATTACCGATGCAAAACAGTCTTGTCATTTTTTGCGGGGGGGTAATGCACACACACGCACTCTACAAAAATCGTCTATTACTACGAAACTCACACCTTGACTTTAGCAAAATACAGAAACAATTTCACGCACACATTTAAACATCTAGGCGACAGGTATAGGCCCATTTGGGCTTGTACTTTAACAGAGGGGAAAGCCTGCATATGGCTACTCCCCTCCGGTGTTGGTCTATGACAGCACCACACTATACTCGGAATTTTAATTCGATTCCAGATTTGACAATTTCAGTGTTGCAACGTAATGCCAACTGCTAAATAGTGACGTTGCAAAATTTATCGATACGGAAATGAAATATTTCTGAATCGATTTATTTCGTTTATAGTATTATCTAAACAACTCATAAAACAACACCGGAGGTGAGTAGCCACATGCAGGCTTTCCCCTCTGTCAAAGTACAAGACCACATGGGCCCATACCTGTCGCCGCGATGTTTAAATGTGTGCGTGAAATTGTTTCTGTATTTTGTTAGTCAAGGTGTGAGTTTCGTAGTAATAGACGATTTTTGTAGTGTGCGTGTGTGTCGCACGCATTTCCCCCCGGAAAAAATGACAGACTGTTTTGCATCGGTAATAAACGCTATGGCTACTCCCCTCCGGTCCGCCGCGACCGGTGCGCCGTGTTGGTCTATGAAACAACTGCTACTTTAGAACAGAAGTTTCGTTTCTCACGTATTTGTAGGCGTTGCGGATCATTACTTTTTCAGTAACCATCAAAGCTTTTCGTAAACGCTTTTTTTTTGCTTGGGGACAATGTGTCCACGTCTTTTTGTGATGTTTTTGGCTGAGGATTCATTTTGATGGTGAATCAAATCAAAATAAGGGGAACCTTGAAAGAGGCGTATAGTGCTCTTATTTTATTTCATTTTCTTGGTGTATTTTTAAGACAGATTGAATAAAGTTGGTGGCATTTTGTTTGATATAGGTTTATTACAGTGCCCGTGTATAGTGAAATAGAATATAATTGCGAAAACACGGCCTTTCAAGTTGCCTCCAAAACTTCATTGTAAATGTTCTGGTAAAGTAGCCATCGCTTTACTCGAATAACTTGATTGTAACTCACTTGACTGACATATTATACTTGATAACTTATATACTTGATACTTATTTATTATACTTGATGACTATATTATACTAACTTTTACGCTGCTTAAATAAATACGAAATATCGTTTTACTTGACACTGGCACTATGCGTAAAAGCGATGTCATAATAAAAAGAAAAAAAAATTCAAAATAAATAACAATTTTAAACGAATTTTGGTCGTATGACCTAATGTGTTACGTGGATCATATGGCACAATGTATTGCACGGGTCGTATGGGTCACATAGCCCTGTAGGTGGCGTATGTCATACGACCTATAGTCCGATGGGCTCTATAAGCCAATTTGTCGCGTGGGTCATAATGACCCAATGGTACATTTGACCCACTCTGACGAAATGTACCCACGTTTGATATCGGTGACGGTGCGGATATAGTTCTTAGTGGTCAACGCGAACTCATTGTATATGACCCAGTCGGGCTATAGCACTATGGGTCGTGTATATCATACGCCCTATAGTCCGATGGGCTCTATAAGCCAATTTATCACGTGGGTCATAATGACCCAATGGTACGTTTGACCTAGTCTGATGGTATGTACTCACGTTTGATATCGGTGACGGTGCGGATGTAGTTCTTGGTGGTCAACACGAACTCATTGTATATGACCCAATCGGGCTTGTGGTCGAGGCAGGTGGAGGGGTGCAGTTGTACTATCTGGTTGTCCTTCACCGTCAAGTAGTGTCCGGTACGCTCGAGATGGGCCACCTGTTTGTTGAATTAATTAGTTTTTGACAACATAAGATTATTGAAATAAAACTATTTTTATGGATTTATCTCGCGTATATTAAACTAAAATTATTTTTAAAATCAACCCGACGTTTCGGCCGCTTTTCAGCTTCCGTGGTCCCGGGCAGACTGAGGTGACATTTGTCTGACAGAGAAGTTTGAAAAAATTATATGTAGCTACCACAATCGATTTCGTAAACGCCTTGCGTAGCGTTCAGGATTAACACAATAATGACTTATGGTATCTTGAGGTCTTGCAGACTGCTGCGGCTGGGATTTAATCTTGCTAAGTATGGGATCCCATGATGTTGATCATCGCCATCTTCTCTATTGAAAGGAGATGTTGCAAAAATGTATGGACCTCCGGCCATGTATTGTACACAATATCATTGAACAGGCAAAATCAATATAAAAACGTTTTTTACTGCATATTTTCACTTATTTAGCTTGGTTTGCAGTTACAAAACATTATTTGCAGTTAGAATTGCAACTCAAAACCAACATGGCGAATATGGCGGGCGATGTCATTTTGACATTTTCATTTTCTAAATTGTATTTTGATTTATAGTAGTTGGAGATAAAAGTAATGTTTTCTAAATACTATCAAAGTCGATTGATCCCAAGTGTCGGCTGTATCGCCGCCATGTTTAACATAGTTGAAAATGATAAAATCGTTTGAATTAAATGTGGTTGTAACTCTAAAATATATTCTTGAATAAATTAATTGTATTTATATCGGATTCTTCTTTAATTTACCCATTTTTTGAGGAAGTGTACGAACCAGGGCCGAGCTCGCAACATCTCCTTTGGGTGTTTTTTATTTTCAATAGCCTCGCGTACCATTCGTGGAATGGGTTTGTGTTCTCTAGCGAGTATTTGAATTTTATGAAACCGGATGTAATGGTTCGGCTTATCCGCTATGTGTTCACAGACTGCAGACCTCCCTGTTCTTCGATTTTCGACATCAGCAATGTGCTCTTTAACGCGGGTGGATACAGCTCTCTTCGTTTGACCAATATATGAGAGTCCACAATCACAATCTAATTTATAAATGCCAAAATTTTGTAATGGAATATTACTTTTAATGGGTCGTAATAAGATTATTTTTTATTATGTAATGGAAGTGGCAAACAACCTTGCAGTTCACATTGATGTTAAGTGATGACCGCAGCTTATAGACACCCACATAGAGGACTAAGGTCAAAATGTAGATGCGTTACCACTCCTGAGGCCTAAGGTGTTATGCCTCTGTGCCGGAAATTACAGGGCCGTACATTACCACCTGACCGGAACACGATAGTGCTGAACACTACCATTTAGCGGCAAGTATATTAGGTAATGCGGTGGTGCCTACGCCCGCGAGCTCCGTCACTGGAGCTCTACCACCAGTTTTCTATCATTGTAAAACTGGTGGTAGAGCTCCAGTGATGGGAGTTCTATTTAATGCAAATAAATTTATTTTATTTATTTATTATGCTTGTTTTCCTCGATAAAAACATTTAAAAAAACACTTTTTGAAAAACACTATTTGAAACCCGGTGGGACTTCGGTAGCTTAGTGGTAAAGCGGCTGGACTGGTTATCCTGAGGTCGCAGGTTCGATTCCTGCCCGAAGTCGCATTTTTCTTTCCGTTTTTTTCTTTAATTTCTAAAGTTCACTCGCATGTGTTATTGCGAAAAATAAATAGTACAAAATTAGGCATTTACCTGCATAAAGAATCCGTTGACAAGTGCTTTCCTTATATTAATATAATAATCTTTACTTGTGAACTCTGTGCTTGTCCTCTTCAAATTAAACCTGTAACATTATTAATTTTGTAATTTTTTATATATTTTTTTTTTATGTAATCGCAGTGGCAAACAAGCATGCAGTTCACATTGATGTTAAGTGATGACTGCAGCCTATAGACACCCACACAAAGACCACGATCAAAATGCAGATGCGTTACCACTCCTGAGGCCTAAGGTGTTATGCCTCTGTGCCGGAAATTACAGGGCCATACATTACCACCTGACCGGAACACGATAGTGCTGAACACTACCATTTAGCGGCAAGTATATTAGGTAATGCGGTGGTGCCTACGCCCGCGAGCTCCGTCACTGGAGCTCTACCACCATTAATTATATAATAAATAATAATAATAATAGCAACCCATTATACGTCAAGTAGCACCGGAGGGGAGTAGCCATATGCAGGCTTTCCCTTCTGTCAAAGTACAAGCCCAAATGGGCCTATACCTGTCGCCGCTATGTTTAAATGTGTGCGTGAAATTGTTTCTGTACTTTGTTAAAGTCAAGGTGTGAGTTTCGTAGTAATAGACGATTTTTGTAGTGTGCGTGTGTGTCGCACGCATTTCCCCCCGCAAAAAATGACAGACTGTTTTGCATCGGTAATAAACGCTATGGCTACTCCCCTCCGGTCCGCCGCGGCCGGCGGCCCGTGTTGCTCTATGCGCTGCAGTCATCACTTAACATCAATGCGAACTGCACGCTTGTTTGCCACTTCCATAACATAAAAAAAATATATAACATACCTATCCATAATTCTACTGAGCTGCTGCCGTACATTGTCACCGGACTTGAGTGATCTGTAGTTTATGAAGTTGTCGTAGCACCAGTGCGGATCCTCCATATCTGAAAATGATGTAACATTTTACACAAACACTACAACTGCCTAGTAGCCTAGTAGCAGGGCACTACTACTACGCTGAGGTCCTGGGTTCGATTCCCGGGTAAGAGGTTATCAGAGATAATGGTGTAAAGTCCTTTATCTCTGGTTCTATTGGGATTTTTCCATTTCTTGGAAATTTCCCAGTACCTCGAAGTTTGGTAATGTGCCCGGAGATGTCAATAGGCTCGCCACTTGTTACATGGGCCAAAACGTAACTGGCGAATCGTGGGTGTTTGCATGTATGCTTGAATGCATGTATACTTGAATGCATGCATTTACCTCTGCCTATCCCTTCGGGGACTACAGGCGTGAAGTTACGTTTATATAACATTTTCAGATAAAAGGAGACGTTCCAAAATTTATGGAACTTGATGTACACTATATTGAGAGATGAAGCATAAAATACTAAATCATTTTCAGCTATTCAAATAGAAGAAGAAGAAGAAGAAAAAACATTTATTGGTGCAGCCCCCATACCAATATCAGGTACTGCATTAATAAAAAAAACAATAGAACAAAAAAAACGTACGTTACACAAAAAAAAAACATTTAAAAAGGGTTGACAAAAAAAAATACTTAGACCTATTTAAAAGAGTACCTAGTTAGAGCAGAAAATAAGAAACAAGATTGCAATGATTATAACTCGATTTTCTAATCGAGGTGTATGAGGGTGTGCTTTATTCACGTTACACGTTGGTTACCGTACTTATGCATTGTACTTATGGTGATGCGGTTTTTTAAGCGGTTTAGAATACCGAAGATTGGTAGTGAGGGCAAAGAGACGGGATGTTGGAGTACCTTGACGATGGTGGATGATCTCCTCGGCACTGAACTGCGCGGTGGGCTGCTACTGCAGCCGCTGTACAGCGGTCGCGGGCTAGCGGGCTAGCTAGGTAGCGTTGCGGTGTGTCGTGCGCGCGCGTTCGCGTTCAACGGGCTTCTGTCGATGCAGCGCTGGCCCTCTCCGTCGCACCTCCACCGTCTCAGGAGCGAGGACGAAGGAAGGGCGGAAGGCAGGGGGCAGGGGGAAGGAAGGCGACAATGCGATGCGCGCGCGCGGTTCAAACGGTGTATAAATTTGGCGGTAACACACGTTGTATAAAGATAAAAGATTAGTCAAAATACCTTATTGTGGTGTGTTTACAACTTACTCTGTTTGAATGCGTGGTAGACGTTCAGCAACGTGAGATGGTCGCCGTCGATGTGCGCGAACCGCATCTTAGCTTCGTCCGCCGCCTTGCGCGCCTCGTTCGGCCGGACGAAGCACTGTGGTACTGCAAATTGACAAAATTAAATGGACAATTATAAATCATTGTTTTATATTATTTCGCATTAACACATGCTTGTGAAAATATATTTTATTTTTAAAGAAAAATGGAAAGAAAAATTTGACTTCAGGCGAGGCTCGAACTCGCGACCTACTGGGAATCTAGTCCAGCCGCTCTTCCAATTGAGCTACTGAAGCCCTGCCCGATTTGTCAAATCTTTCCTTCACATCTATTGCATTGCTTTATGGTAGCAGTAGCGCCATCTATTACCAACTATGCTAGTTAGGCAAAACACAACACTCACCCGACAACATGGCTGTGATGGAGAGGATTTCATTGGAGCAGTTGTGGTTGCAGCTGGCTATCAGCATCTTGGCGAGCTGCGGGTCGAGCGGGAACTCCGCCATCACCGCGCCCAGGTCCGTCAGGTTGCCGTCGTCGTCTGCAAACCATACATAGGTTAGGATCCCAGGTTCATTCATCCAGATAGGCTGCAAAATTATTTTTTACGCATATTTATAATTTAGAGCAGTGATTCCCAAAGTGGTCCATATAAACCCCCTGGGGTCTATGGGAGACTCGATGGGGTCTACGTTTATGCGTAAATAAAAATGGGATATATGGGAAAGTGATATAAATGTTAGCAAGGGGGTCCAGCGAAACCTGATAAATGAAAAAATAAGAAAAATAGTTTGGGAACCTCTGATCTAGAGAATATATATCCACTAGGTTGCATAATCAAAATTTGGCCTAACTTAATAAAATTATTTTATTTTTAACAGCCAGCAACTATATGCGGTGATTTAATTTGACTCTCATATATCATAATGAGAAAAAAAAATTGCTTTAATTTAATATATAAATAATACATGTACGTCATGGACGTAAAAAGTTATCGGGGTGGAACGAAAATACGTAGGGGCGGCCAAGTGCGCAACGGTACGGCTACCGTACCGTTACCGTTTATTTTTCAGTCTTTACACATAATACCGTGAAATAGACCACATTTTATTGAAAAAATATTTTTTTTTAATGCTTTCCCAAAAAAAAAATACTTGCGGTAATTTTTTGATAGGCAACCTATTATTCTTTAAATCTATACTAATACTAGCGGCCCGCCCCGGCTTCGCCCGCGCTGCTCTGCTCCTATTAGTCATAGCGTAATGTAAGCTATCCTATCTCTCAAGTTGGATCGAACTGCACATGGTGTGCGAATTTTATTATAATCGGTTAAGTGGTTTAGGAGTCCATTGAGGACAAACATTGTGACACGAGATTTATATATATTATTAAGAAGATTATAAAGCTGAAGAGTTTGTTTGTCTGAATGCGCTAATCTCAGGAACTTCTGGTCCGATTTGAAAAATTCTTTCAGTGTTAGATAGCTCATTTATTGAGGAAGAGCAGTGATTCCCAAAGTGGTCCATATAGACCCCCTTGGGTCTATGGGAGACTCGATGGGGTCTACGTTTATGTGCAAATAAAAATGTGATATATGGGAAAGTGATACCTATTATGAAAACAAGTATGTATCTACTATAATCATAATAGGTTGGGGAAAAAGTCTTTTCGCATTATAGTATGTATGAACTTGTAATAAAATCTCTTGGGCTGTAGTATTTGTACCTGGCTGGTTTTGGTATCATTGAAAGTTAAAATTTTAAAGAACATAATTCCAAATTCAAATTAGGCAAATGTGTGATTTTCATTTGTTTTTTGTACTGTCAAGATGAGTGAATCTAATGAAGAAATTCGATACATTTTAAAATTTTACTACAAAAAAGGTAAAAATGCAACGCAAGCGGCGAAAAAAATTTGCGATGTTTATGGACCTAGTGCAGTGTCTGTGAGAGTAGCACAAATTTGGTTTAAGCGTTTTCAATTCGGAAATTTTGATGTCAAAGATGCACCTCGCTCTGGTCGCCCTATTACGAATAAAATGGATGCCATTTTTGAAAAAGTGGAGCAAGATCGACATATCAGTAGTTACGACGTAGCTGAAGAACTGAGAATTGATCACAAAACAGTTTTGGCGCATTTGAAAAAAGCTGGGTACAAAAAAAAGGTCGATATTTGGGTACCTCACGAGCTCACTGAAAGAAACCTAATGAACCGTGTACTCATTTGTCATTCTTTATTACGACGTAATGAAACCGAATCATTTTTGAAGAAGCTGATAACTGGTGATGAAAAGTGGATCACGTACGACAAGAACGTGCGAAAAAAGTCGTGGTCAAAGGCCGGTCAGGCTTCACAGACTGTGGCGAAACCCGGGTTAACTCGCAATAAGGTGATGTTGTGTGTGTGGTAGGATTGGAAGGGCATTATTCATTATGAGCTATTACCATCACGCAGGACTATCGATTCTGAACTCTACTGCGAACAACTGATGAGATTAAAGCAAGAAGTTGAGAGAAAGCGGCCGGAATTGATCAACAGAAGGGGTGTGGTGTTTCATCATGATAACGCTAGCCCTCACACATCTATAGCCACTCAGCAAAAATTAAGAGAGTTTGGCTGGGAGGTGTTAATGCATCCGCCGTATAGTCCTGACCTTGCACCTTCAGATTTCCACCTGTTTCGGTCTCTTCAGAATTCTTTATGCAATGTTAGGTTAACATCACGAGAGGACTACCAAATCCACTTGTCGCGGTATTTTGATGAGAAGTCCCAAAATTTTTATAGCAATGGGATCATGTCCCTACCTACAAGATGGCAAAAGGTTATCGAACAAAATGGTACATACTTTAGTTAAATTTAAATAAACTATATTAAAAAATGTTTTGAATTATCTTAAAAAATGCGAAGAAACTTTTTCCCCAACCTTATATATTCGTTTCAAATTAAAGGAAATGTGATAAGATTCTGTAGAATTGAGTAAACTAAAAACGAACTCGCCAATAGGGGTAAATATAAAGTCGGAATTGCAAAACATAGTAACTGCCACCGAATACTTGTCAATGCGAAACAGTCTTCGGAGAAATGGCGAGAAAAAATTACACTGTCCTGTGATGGAAACCATTCTTGGTGGTTTCCATTCATATATTTTTAAGACAAGGATTTTTCGGGAACCAAAAATTAAATTAATTATTAATAATTAAGTAATATTCAATTTAATGACGAGCTGCTTATTAGTATTTTTTTTTATTTAAGCATGTAGTGAGTATTTCACAAATAACGAGGCGTATCCTCTTTTCTCCCCTTACCGGAGACGATGGCACTTGATTTGTCTCATCTGGCCCGGTCAGCATATCACCGGGCCAGTTGAAACTTTTTTTCCCATGTGGCCCGGTGGCGGGCCAGGTTACCGGGCCAGATGGGATACATTTATTTTTATAATAATTATCTACACAATATTATTATTATAACTACCAATTTTATTTTGTTATGATATAGATACACCTACAATATCTGTACTGGTGGGTTACTATTAATAATAATAAGTTAACAAACTGGCTGACATCCGTGGATCACTCAGAGGGACCCAGATGAAAACCAGCGTCAAGTAGAAAACATCTACTTGGCATAAGCTGATCTGGGTACCCATTCGGATCGACCCTGAGACATACTCGACGTCAGACCTACCTGTCTGTTGTTCTAAATTGCTTTTAACTGTTGTCTATTGTTGTTTGTCATTTGTTACATATTATTCATATTTAGTGTCTCTGTGTTATCCGAATAAATGTATTCTATTCTATTCTATTGATATAAATGTTAGCAAGGGGGTCCACCGAAACCAGAAAAAAATTGAAAGGGGTCTACAAGAAAAATAGTTTTGGGAACCTCTGCTTTAAAGGCTATATAACATCACGCTAAGATCAATAGGAGAGGGTAGGTAACATTACACCCGCATGATCTGGCTCTGTACAGCGTTATCTCCAATCTATTATATATATATATATATATATATATATAGAAATGCAACCCGTTTTCCTTGGTCACGGCATCACGCGTGAATTGGTTGGACCGATTTGGCTAATATTGACTTTGAATGATTTTTGGAAGTCCAGGGAATGTTAAAAAGGTAAGAAAATATGAAGAAATTGAAGGAAAATAGTAAAAACCACCATTTCATTTTCCCATACAAATAGTCCGTATCTATCAAACCTTTGACATATGTCATATTTTAATTCTGAGGCAATACCAAGTTTGCCGGCTCAGCTAGTAGATTATAAAGTGTAACATACCCAGAGCAGCCAGATAGTTGAGCAACTCGAGGGCCCTCATGAGAGTCTCGGGCGCTGGCGGGTCCATGAAGTCAAAGTGCACCAGATCATCGATGCCCAGCTTTTTCAACTGCAAAACTACAGACCCTAAGTTTGATCTGCAATGGCAATGCGGCTTCGCGTTAGACTTATTGCCTTCACAACTTATACGCCTAACTGGGATAATTACTACTTTTATTGGTGGTAGAGCTCCAGCAGCCCCGGATCTAGGAGGGAGGGGGGGGGACAAGGCGGGGCCTACGCCCCGGGCGGCCAAATTCATTATTTATGAACGAATAGTCAACTCATAATTTACAACACTGAGCACGGAATAAATTACAGCAATTGATGCATTATTTCCAGAAGGCCTATGTCTTAGTGGTAAAATGATAGCTGACATTATAAAGATGATAAAAGTAAAAATAAATAGAAGTGGGCAGAGGCGGCAAATTGCAGTTCTAGCCCCGCCTTAAAAAAATTGAAGATCCGGAGCTGAGCTCCAGTGACGGAGCTCGCGGGCGTAGGCACCACCACATTACCTAATATACTTTCCGCTTAATGGTAGTGTTCAGGACTATCGTGTTCCGGTCAGGTGGAACTGTAATTTCCGGCAGAGACATAATACCTTAGGCCTCAAGAGTTGTAACACATCTGCATTTTGACCTTGGTCTTTGTGGTGTCTATAGGCTGCAGTGCTGCATGCTTGTTTGCCACTTCCAGTACAAAACATTTTTTTTTAATTGTGCAATTTTCACATGGTAGAAGTGAAACCTTAAAAATTTGTTCATTAAAGACTGTATGTAATGCTTCCTATCTCATTTTCTCCCACGTAAAATCGTATGAATTTATGTCTGTCTCTTTTTACTGTCGCTTTTTCGTTTCATAGACTTTCAAAACGCAACGATATTAAAGAATTATGTCCCTGCAAAAAAAAAACCTGTGTGCAATTTATATGTGGCAGAAATAAAAGCTTCAAAAATGTTCATAAGACACTGTACAATGCTTCCTATCTCATTTTCTGAAACGTTAAATCTTATTAATTTATATGTCTGTCTCTTTTTACTGTCGCTTTTTCGTTTCATAGACTTTCAAAACAATGTTAAAGAAGTATGATTAACTTAGAAAAAAAACCTGTGTGCACTGTGGCAGAAGTGAAAGCTTCAAAAATGTTCATAAAAGACACTGTACAATGCGTCCTATCTCATTTTCTGGCACGTTAAATCTTATGAATTTATATGTCTGCCTCTTTTTACTGTCGATTTTTCGTTTCATAGACATTCAAATCACATGTGTCTTGAAAAAAAAAAATCGAAGCTTAAAACTCTGTTGACACCGGGCAATAATCCTTTTACTGGTCATGTTTATCTTATACTTGTACCTCTTCTATCACCAGATTCTGGCCGAATTACCCTAATAGTTGGTAAATGCCAAGGGCGTAAAGAAAAGAAAGAAAGAAGTCCCTTACAGACAGGCAAAGAGTGTGGAACGCCAAGTATCCTGGTCCTTAACACACCTCCCGTGCTTCTTCTACATTCATCATTCTCTTCATACATGCACACCAATTCCTAAGACTGATCAGACCAGATATTACCACTTAGTATACGTATATGGAATACTAATCCAGTAATTATACTAACTAAATAGCTTTTGTGCTATTAACATATCACATTTTTTTCCTTTTTATTTGTGCTTTTCTTTTTATGGTAAAGCTACCACATGAGATATAGTCTGGTGACAAACAGACAAATGGCGGAATCTTATTAATAGGGTTCCGGTTTTACCCTTTGGCACACCGCGGACACTCCGCCAAAATTCCATACAAACGCTTAATTTGGTCTTTATTACAGACATCAATCAGTGACGTGTATTTACACGTGCACCTGTGTGCGTAGCACGTAGAAAATACCAACCATAAGAAGGGAGGAGGTCGGATGAGGCTGGGAAATCGGGCGGGACGTCGAAGTGTCCATTCTATACGTAGTATTATTACATATTCTCTGCCTTTGGGTAGGTACAGAACCCTAAAAACTAGACCAGACCACATAACAGTTTTTAGATGCTAATGAAAAAATATGTTGTTAATTGTCATGTTAAACAAATTGATATATACAAAATATACTACCGGTTACCACATTATAAATCACCTCAAAATCTCCGGATATGTGTTGTCCTGCATCTCATTCTTGTATGCCTTCTCCGTATAGAGCCTGAAGCACTTCCCCGGCCTGGTTCTTCCAGCACGACCGGCCCTCTGCTGCGCTGACGCCTTACTGATCGGCGAAACCAACAAAGACTCCACCCTGACCCTCGGATTGTACACTTTCTGCTTTGCAAACCCTGGATCTATCACGAACACTACACCATCTATCGTCAATGACGTCTCAGCTATGTTTGTCGACACAACCACCTTCCGACCTATAGCCCCATTCGCTCTATTAGGCGGCGCAGGCTCGAATATCCTCTGCTGCAAGTTTGGTGGAAGTGTGGAATATAATGGAATGCACTTCAACTCGCCAGCGTCCGGTCCCAAATTGTCTATCTCCCTCTTTATCCGTTTACAAGCATCTTCTATCTCCTCTTGGCCCGTCAGAAACAGCAATATATCGCCGGCTATCTCCTCGCACAGATGTATCTGAATCACAGTACGGATAGCCGCCTCCAAATAATCACGTTCTGGTTGCGGTGTGTAGAATATCTCCACTGGATGCGTTCGGCCTGGTACGTTCATCAATGGTGCATTGTCGAAATACTGTTGGAACTTCCCCGCGTCTAATGTGGCTGACATAATAACCAGTTTGAGATCCGATCGCTGTTTTATCACTTCTTTCAGTACACCCATCAGAATATCCGTTGCCAACGTCCTCTCGTGGGCCTCATCAAGCAATATCACTCTATACTGTTCCAGCATAGGATCGGACATGGCTTCGCGAAGCAACATACCGTCTGTCATGTACTTCAGTACTGTTTGAGGTCCGGAGCAGTCTTCGAAACGGATGCTGTAGCCGACTTGCTGGCCGAGAGCGACGTCCATTTCCTCGGCGACTCGCTGAGCGACTGACATGGCGGCTACTCGACGTGGCTGTGTACAGGCGACTCCCTTCGATATGCCAGCGGTGACTGCAGCGAATTCTACGGACCATTGCGGTATTTGGGTGGTCTTTCCAGAGCCGGTTTCGCCGACTAAGACGACGCATTGGTGTGTGTTGAGGAGGCGCATGAAATCGTTCTTATATTCCCAGACGGGAAGACCGAGACGCCGTCGCAGGAGCTCGTGGTAGCGCTGCGAGTGTGGTAGACCTGGCAACGATAAATAATTTGGATGTAACGTATTTAGGGAGTAAGTCCCTCCAAAAAAAATATGTGTAAAATCCTATCTTGCCAACACTCAATGAAAAGGAGCATGTTGAAACTTAGAAAAATTCTTAAATAAGAAATACAGAAATACGCCTAAGAACTAAGCTGACAGACACCCTTCAACATGCATTGAAGTTGAAATGGGGATGGGCTGGACACATATCAAGGTATACTGACAAGAGATGGACCAAACACTTGACAAAAATATACTTGCCGCCAAATGCTAGTGTTCAGCACTATCGTGTACCGGTCAGGTGGTAATGTATGGCCCTGTAATTTCCGGCACAGAGGCATAACAGCTTAGGTCTCAGGAGTGGTAACGCATCTGCATATTAATAGTCGATAGTCAATAGTCAATAGTCAATAGTCATTTATTTATAAAACCACAATTTTACACGTCAAAAAATATAAATGACTTCATAGAGGAAATCAAAATAATAATAAAAATTATGAATAATTATGACCTTGGCCTTGATCTATTGACCTTGGTCTTTGTGTAAGTGTCTATAGGCTGCAGTCATCACTTAACATCGATGTGAGCTGCATGCTTGTTTGCCACTTCCATTACATAAAAAAAAGTTATAAATAACATCCATAGAATAATTTTATTACACTTATACATAGAAATCCCCTTATTCATAAACGTATTTTAGCTAAAGTGTTGCTAATCTGTCCTTTGTCTTTTTCTATCCTGCACATTTGACAATGCAACTGAGAAAGACAAAGCATTCTATAGCTAAAACGTATCTAAGGTATGTTTATAAATAAGGGGGTTAGTATCTCTCACGTCACATGACATTTAGCCAGGGTCTTTATAAACAGCATGCCATTCACATGGATGATGACTGCAGCCTATAGAGATCCACCAAAGAAGAGCTCAAAATGCAGACGCATTGCCACGTCTGAGACCTTGGTTATGTCTGTGTGATCATCACTCAGGTAATGCGGTTATGCCCTAGAGTCCCTACACTTTAACTCTACCAACTTTAGTAAAAACTTCTGTAACTGTTGTATACTGAAAAGTGCTAATGTGCAGAATGTAGTGTGTCTTTAACCATATATGATCCAAAATGATTTTAAGCGCAATAAAAATGTACTCTCCTGTCTGATACGGTTTATGTGAACTAAATTTGCCACAAATAATGATTTGGCCGAATAACCAAATAACGAATATTCGGCTTCCTCCTCGGCCGAATGGCTGAATATTCCGCGGCCGAATATTTGATCGCAGACGTGTGCATTTTATTTGAAAACTGCTCGCCTAATTTGGACTGCAAACCCATACAAATGGTAGTCAGCAAATGCAAAATCATTACCAGTCTTGACGAAATTCGCTAAGATTTATCTATTATTGGCACCTGGCAGTAGTGTGTATTGTGAGTCTTTTTCCAAAAGCGGGTATTATTTATGAAAAAAGAACAATCGTTTACTATTAACAAATTCTGAAAAAAAATGTTTTTATTCACCATAACTTACCATTGGTACATTTTAAGTATTAATATTTATTTATTTTATTTATTTATTCATAATCATCACAGCTATCATTACAGGGAATGCCTAATGCGATAGAGTGGCAGTCTTTAACTTACTAATTATTTACTTTACAGTAGGACAAATGTTGTGTATATTACTAGATATTAGTTAGTATTGTAACATAAAACATACAATGTCAACTTTGCAAACTCACTCAACTGGCATGAGAATATATCTAGCCTATCTTGAACTAGATTCAGGGTCTTAATCGCTCTGGTGATTGGCACCTTAGATATCATATTAGTCCTGGCTATCGGCACCGCCAGCAAGGTTGGACGTCTGCGCCGCCTAACGTAACCGTCTGGTACATTGAGGGAAAGGTAACTTAACACTCCTGGGTTGTGGGTTACGCGTGGTAATATAGTCATTTGTGATTAAAATATCGCATTCTTGAATAATATGTAGTGTTCAATTTCCATTATATATTTTCGGATAGTGCAGAGTATTCGGCCGAATATGGAATATTAAAAAAAAGTGGCCGAATACCGAATATTCGTGGCATCTCTCTCATCTCTAATGTGAACAGACACTAATAATATGCAAATTCAATTCTTAAATTATTAAATTCTACTTACCTGTGTAAGAGTTGATGCCTGGTGTGCTGGTGGCTGTGGGTGGCATGGCTGAAGCCAGCGCTATTGACGACTCCGATGAAGACTCTCCGCCGCCCGATTTCGCGGCTGCTGCAGCTTTTTCTTCTCTGTTGGAGAATAATTCGATAGCAAATTAAATAAAAAAAGAAATTTACAAATATTGAAAGATGTATAACAGAATATACAACATAGGGTCGGACTGGGTCGGAAGGGCCAGGTGGCATAGTGACTTTTCAATGCCAGGGGCTTAAGACTGTATAGTGGGCCCAGGATCTAAGACGATGCTTGCAACAAGCCCCGCTAGCAGCATCATAGCTCACAAGGGGCCATCATAAGAAGGCTCAAGGTCACGCAGAGAGCTATGGACAGAGCTTGAAGTTTCCCTGTGAGATCTTTTTTTTTATGTGATGGAAGTGGCTAACAAGCTTGCAGCTCATATTGATGTTAAGTGATGACTGCAGCCTATAGACACCCACACAAAGACCAAGGTCAAAATGCAGATGTGTTACCACTTCTGAAGCCTAAGTTGTTATGCCTCTGTGCCGGAAATTACAGGGCCATAAATTACCACCTGACTGGAACACAATAGTGCTGAACACTACCATTTAGCGGCAAGTATATTAGGTAATGTAGTGGTGCCTACCCCCTCCAGCTCTACCACCAGTAGAACTCAAACACCGAAATCACTTGATCGAGGCCACTTGTCACATAATAGTTGTTGATACAAAATACTAACTGCTTTATTTGAAGTAACCCCAAGACATGGCAAAAGTAGTCATATGTTTACAGAAATATGTCATATTTTTACTGGTGGTAGAGCTCCAGTGACGGAGCTCGCGGGCATAGGCACCACCGCATTACCTAATAGTATACCTCCTTGCTGCTAAATGGTAGTGTTCAGCACTATCATGTTTCAGTCAGGTGATAATGTACGGCCCTGTAATTTCCGACACAGAGGCATAACACCTTAGGCCTCAGGAGTGGTAACGCATCTGCATTTTGATCTTGGTCTTTGTGTGGATTCTATAGGCTGCAGTCATCACTTAACATCAATGTGAACTGCATGCTTATTTGCCACTTCCATTAAATAAACAAATAAGAATGTAGGTATATTTTACAGAACAAGCATAGTAATTAAACAAACTAAAAACAGAAATCCAAAAAATAAACGACATATAAAAACAGTACCTAATAAAAATAACAATTCGTTATGTAAGTAGGTATCTAAAACGTTTAAAAAAACTATAGGACTACATCTGAAGACATGTTTTATGTTCGAACTAGGTGACCCGGCAAACTTTGTATTGCCTCAAAATTAAATAATGTGTCAGTTTTTATAGCCGCAAACTATTTGAAGGGGATAATCAAATTGTTGTTTTTACTGTTTCTCTTACAATTTCTTCATATTTTCTCTAACACTTTTTTAAGCCTTCCTTGGATTTCCAAAAATAATTTAAACGAATTTACCTGGTGATATTACCCTAATAGTTGGTAATTGCCAAGGGCGGAAAGAAAAGAAAAAAGAAAGTATTTAGATTATTGGAAAACACTTGAAGCCATCTGAAGATTATCGATATTTTAAAAACTATTATTGTTACAATATCGGTATAATGTCATTTTTTATCTACAATTACATTAAAATAATGATAATTAATTATGTTTTCAGACTGGAAATGGGCATAATTATGAATTAGAGCAGTTTGTTTTTAAAACTCAATAATATGAATTTTAGCTTTCAGGATAGTAAATAAGACATAAAGAATACAATTACATTGCCATTTACAACAGATAATTGGTACATAGGTGGAAAATAAAGCGAAAACAAAGGAAATACTAAACCACAGCATGGCTTCTAACAAACATTATTGAAATAAATACACGAGCAAAACAAACCTTTTCTTCTTGATAAATGGATCCATAACTTCAATCCTTCGTTTAGACATAGCTGGTTAAACACACACAACACTTAACATAAAGAAAATTCTAAAATTTTTCTGTTTTAACGAGGCAACCAACAAAATGGCGACCGAAAATCGACTACTGGTGAGTGATGGACCATGTCAAAAAAGAATCGAATGATATATATAATGCGATGAGATGTACCGGACCGTTTAGCCTTAATCGATAAAGTTAGCGGTTTGATGCATGTTTTACCTATATTCTACATTTATAAAATTACGAGGATGAGCATAAAACTTATGTGTACATAATTATGTGCATGTTTTATCTCAAGTGAAAATAAATGTTAAGAAATGTCATACGACGTAAATCATATTTCTCCTTTAGTTCTATTTACCTCTACGAATATTGCATTTGAAATATTATCTGAAATAAATGAATAAAATGAAATAAGGCATTTGCTACAGCTGTTCAATCTACTGGGCCCTAGATTTAACATTTTCGAATTTTCTAATATCTACATGTCTTATTTCATTCACGGCACGCGTCGCGTCACACCACACTTATAAACTGCCCGAAATTTACTTGTCTCTAGATATTACATAAACCGCTGTATGATCATCTCCCACATCCGCGCATGACGCGCGTTGCATTGGGATGGCCTATCGATCATAAAAAGCGCTTTTCACAGTGGTACGATATGCCACATGAGTACCTACTAACATTCAAATGTGGCAGTAAGACAGGGGTTGAGTTTGTGGTTCGTCTAGAGCGTCGAATGTTCGACCGCGTGGACAATGGACCCATCGACGCGGATTCGCCCCTCTCCTTAATTATTTTTATTTCAACAAATATTTGTAAGATGTCTTATAATATCTTACAACATCTTTATTCGGCTTTACACAACTTATCATGACAATTACCATTCGAATCTATCAATCAGACCATGACAGTGTGGTTGACATTGCTATAGTGGCAGATAGATTAGGTAAATTTTCTCGAAGTTATAAAAAAATGTTGGTAATTTGTTGAAAGACACAGAGAATCGATTATTACACAAACATTAGCGATTGGTGATAAAATAATCGATTATTTGTTCACATCTCTAAAACTCCAGTTCATGAAGAGTACGTTCCATTGACCGTCCGCAGCGATTATAAAAGCCACAGTGATGTCAGCTTTTTTGTACAGTTCAACGATACTTAATACGTTCTCATGCTGTAATTCGACCTCTTCAACATGAAATTAATATGTACTTACCCCCTTATTCAAAACGTACATTAGATACGTTTTGGCTATAGAATGCTTTGTCTTTGTCAGTTGCATTGTCAAATGTGAAGGATAGAAAAAGACAAAGCAGAGATTAGCAACACTTTAGCTAAAATACGTTTATGAATAAGAGGGTGTATATAAAATCTCCTTTTATTTCATATAATTTCCGTAACGTATTTCGCAATCGCGTTACAAGTTCTTCGCCAATATTATTAAAAAAACAATATTTTTTGTCTGCCACCTGCCAAATTCAACCTTTTTTATGTTGGAAAAACGACAATAGTTTAAGGACTTACACGTGGACGATTTGATAGCGCGCGTTAAATGGAACGTACCTATCAGTAGGTACTACAACAGGTAAAAAAAAATAAAAAAAATAAAAAAAAAGAAATGTCAAACCGAGGACGAAATTGCGTATTTTGGTTGCGTGCTATTTTAATGAATTAATTGTAAATAGTTTATTTAATATTATAAATGGCACGTAAATTACTCTACTGTAAATATTGTGAAGTCTAACAGTGAATTGAAATCCGATGTAATTGTGTGTTCTATGTAATTTGAAGGATATTGCAGTGACTATGTGCAAAGAACACTTCGAAAATCAATGATCATTTGTAAGAAAATAATCGAAAACGAATAAATACGAGTAAATTTCAACTGATGTGACAGACGTGAGTGTAAAATTATTATTTTTTAATTATTTAATGCAGTTTTCGTGCATGGATTGAATGCACGAAGATTTCAAGATGGCTGACTTAATTTTAATTTGATTGTTTATTTTGTATTTGTAACGTGTTAAAAGCGTTTATTTTGCGTTTGGATGTGATTTGGATGTTGGTTAATTATTTTTGGCACTCGCGCGCGTCTCTTGTGTCCGAATTTTAGTTAGGTCATTTGAGGTTATTGAACTTGTCATAACTTGTCTTCGTACCTATCGGAAGTTAGAAAATAATACAAGTGGTTCTTTTGCTGATCCACCCACGTTAGAGTTTTACAATTTTTGTGTTGCCACCCCTGAGACCTTAGTTGTTATGTCTCTGTGATAGTTATTATGGGGCCATCTAAATCTTATTAATAACTAAAAATCAGATTAAGTTAGAAAAACAAAATCCTGCATGTTGAGTGGTGCGAAATGAACTGGTGGAAAAGCTCCAGTGACTGAACTTGCCGGCATAAGCACCACCGCATTACCTTAACTATTTCCCACCAAATGGTAGTTTTTTTTTTTAATGTAATTGTAGTGGTAAACAAGCATGCAGTTCACATTGATGTTAAGTGACGACTGCAGCCTATAGACACCAACACAAAGACCAAGGTCAAAATGCAGTTTTTTTTTCATTTATTTAAGAAAACATTACAAAATATATACATCAAAGCAAACCAAAAGTCACCAAGACTTGTCCTGTATGCTAAGGCGAATCTATGTATGTACGACTACAGACAGTTGCGTTACCACTCCTGAGGCCCAAGGTGTTATGCCTCTGTGCCGGAAATTACAGGGCCGTACATTACCACCTGACCGGAACACGATAGTGCTGAACACTACCACTTATCGGCAAGTATATTAGGTAATGCGGTGGTGCCTACGCCCGCGAGCTCCGTCACTGGAGCTCTACCACCAGTAAATTTCGCACCACTCAACATGCAGGATTTTGTTTTTTCTAACTTAATCTAATTTTTAGTTATTAATAATTGTAAAGTGTGTAAGTATTTAGATGGCCCCATAGTAACTATCACAGAGACATAACAACGAAGGTCTCAGGGGTGGCAACACACCTGCACAATGGCGTAGCTATGGGGGGCGATTCGCACCCAGTGCCACCCGTGATCATTTATAACCAAAACTAGTTAGCGGTTTAGATGTGCAAATGCAAAAAAATGGAGAGACGTTCCTCTTTTTTTTTTTTTGCTCCTCTGCCCCGGATGCTAGCTATGCCACTGCATCTGCATTTAGACCTCTGGTTTTTGTGTAGATGTTTATAGGCTGCAGTCATCGCTTAACATCAATGTGAGCTGCATGCTTGTTCACCTTACTTATATAAAAATATACAATAGCTTTGTGTTGACTCATTTGATTGTTTTACGAGTTCAATTAACAACAATTAGTTCTGCAATTGTATGGTGCCCACTTTTGTATTGTACTTGATGACTAAACTGATACTTGGAAAGCAATCTAATTGCTGAAGTAAGAAGATATGCTGGCATTTTTTTATTATGAATTAAAATGTAACATCTGTGTCATACATCTTTCTTTAGCCGGCGGTAATCAGTTATATTTGCTATTTTTGGTCCCTATTAACGGGCATAGGCAAGGGGAGGGTTCTGGAAGTTTAAAAACCCCCCCTCCCCTCCCCAAAGTTAAGATAAACATTCATAAAATTATAACCAAAGACAGGTGTGCAGCATATCTCATTCATAACCATTCCTACACTAAAATACCTATGTGGTTTGGATTCCCTATCACCCTCCTGGCTCCATTTTTTTTTTTTATGTAATGGAAGTGGTAAACAAGCATGCAGTTCACATTGATGTTAAGTGATGACTGCAGCCTATAGACACTCACACAAAGACCAAGGTCAAAATGCAGATGCGTTACCACTCCTGAGGCCTAAGGTCTTATGCCTCTGTGCCGGAAATTACAGGGCCGTACATTACCACCTGACCGGAACACGATAGTGTTGAACATTACCATTTAGCGGCAAGTATATTAGGTAATGCGGTGGTGCCTACGCCCGCGAGCTCCGTCACTGGAGCTCTACCACCAGTAAAAATTTATAATGTAAACCTTATGGTCAGTCATCTATTATCGTTTTAAATAGATGAATACATATGAATTGATGATTAAGAATGGCATCAAATTACCTGTAACAATCTACATTATGCCAGCGCGAAGTCGGGGCAGGTCTCTAGTCTAAATTTTGTTTTATTTTGTAAAAATGTAGTTCCAACTATGTTAATTGCTGCAGTCGATATATAAAAATCAATTGCTGTTCATTAGTCTCGCTAAAACTCGAGAACGGCTGAATTGGCTAATTTTGGTTTTGAATGATTTCCGAAGTCCAGGGAAGGTTTAAAAGGTACGAAAATATGAAAAAAATTGAAAGGAAACATTAAAAAACACATTATTTCATTCTGAGACAATACGAGGTTTGCCAGTTCAGTCAGTATGTCATTTAGTCATGTAGTCATTTATTTGCTAACTAAGTAGATACATAATGGTCTTAAAATGAGGTTGTAGTAATACTTGTTTTATATTATTTCGCATTAACACATGCTTGTGAAATATATTTTATTTAAAGAAAAATGGAAAGAAAATTTGACTTCAGGCGAGACTCGAACTCGCGGCCTACTGGGAATCTAGTACAGCCGCTCTTACAATTGAGCTGCTGATAAATGTGAAGGAAAGATTTGACAAATCGGGCAGGACTTCAGTAGCTCAATTGGAAGAGCGGCTGGACTAGATTCCCAGTAGACCGCGAGTTCGAGTCTCGCCTGAAGTCAAATTTTCTTTCCATTTTTCTCTAAATAAAATGTAGTAATACTTTGTTTGCCATTTTCTGGCACTGCAAAATTTCATTCAATTTGTTAAATAAATAGTACATTACATTTTTACATTTCATATTTAAATGTCTCATTTTATAGATAACATAATGATTTTGTATGTAATAGATATTTTGCTATTTTCAGATGGTAGTTCGCTGGACGAACCGGCCATAGTACAAACGGACACGATGGGTCAACAAACATCAAGGAAAAGTGAGTATTTCCTCATTTCTAAGAATAATTTGCCGCTAAATGATAGTGTTTAGCACTATCGTGTTCCGGTCAGGTGGTAATGTACGGCCCTGTAATTTCCGGCACAGAGACATAACACCTTAGGCCTCAGGAGTGGTAATGCATCTGCATTTTGACCTCGGTCTTTGTGTGTGTGTCTAGGCTGCAGTCATCACTTAACATCAATGTGAACTGTATGCTTGTTTGCCATTTCCATTACATAAAAAAAAACAATTTGAAGGAGAAGGATACTGTTCCATACATTTCTGGGCCCAGGTGTTAACTCTGTACTCTCTTTTATGTCATTTGTTTTTCTAACTTTTCTCGTTTGCTGTATACTTTATACAGTGTATTTTGTTTTTTTTATGTAATGGAGTGGCAAACAAGCATGCAGTTCACATTGATGTTTAGTGATGACTGCAGCCTATAGACACCCACAGAAAGACCAAGGTCAAAATGCAGATGCGTTACCACTCTTGAGGCCTAAGGTGTCATGCCTCTGTGCCGGAAATTACGTAATTTTGTTTTTTACCTTAAAAAAATATAACATTATTTTGATTTCTTCTTCAATAACTTAACTTATGGTTAACCCTAACGATTTGGCGGGGCACATATTTCCCGTCTTCTTTAGAGCAGGTATTTTATTTTCTTGAGGAGAACAAACAGTCATATATGCTTATATACAGTCTTAACTAAAACTACTTAAGACCATTTAGAAGTGCCCGTATTTGAACAACTAAAGAATTGAATGTTGTTTCAAAACACTGTAAACTAAAAGAAAAAAAAATATAACAAAAACAAAAGTCTAGACAATAACTACCGAGAATCTAGTGTGACTTAATTAGCACGCTCACTGCCGGTCACTGCCCTCAAGCATATACTTAAATCATAACCTAACACTATCTTACACTACACTAAATAACAAGAAACAAAGGCTTATCGCATGTCAAACCAGTGCCGGAAGAGAACCCTCCTACCACTTCGAGGTTTGGAAATAAACAGATCTAAGTCCGGTTGGTGAATCAATCTATTACACTCAATCGCAGCTCGTACAAAGAAAGAATTTCGTCTGTAATTGGTGGCACTTTGTGCCACGGAAAGATAAATTGGTCGTCCGACTGATCTTGTAGGAACCCAAATATTTAGTTTTGAGAGTAGTTGTGGTGAATCCACGACATGTTGTGCGATCTTAAACATGTAACCCACATCAGAAATACGACGCCTTTCTTGCAGTGGCAGGATGTGGTGTCTTTTACATCTGGCGTATCCTAGGTATCCTCCAGTTGGAAGATACCTAGGATACCTGCTGGTCTGGTTTGATCGTAAATATATCAGGGGTGTATTATAGAAACATAACTGGATGTACGACGGGTATAATAAGGATTTACTTACAGTAGTATCTTTCGGAAGTCGTCGTCTTGCCAGCGCCGCGTCCACGTTGCGCGGGCGCTGGTAAGACTTCGGTGCTCGGGGTAAATGCTCTTTTTTTAAAGTGTTATGGCATCGCTGTTACGCATATTGCCAGTGTCAAGTAAAACCATAATATTTCATATTTATGCAACGTAAAAGTTAGTATTAGTCAGTCAGTCATCATTTACTATAAAAGTGAGTTACAGTCAGAAATTCGAGTAAAGCGATGGCTACTTTATCAGAACATTTACTATGAGGTTTTGGAGGCAACCTGAAAGGCCATTTTTTCGCACTGTTATTCTATTCCACTATACACGGGCACTGTAATAAACCTATATTAAACAAAATGCCATGTACTTCTGCCATATCTTCACGCCAGATATCCTGGTACTGACAAACCTCTCGTGCCTCGTCTACCTTCATCATTCTCTTCATACATGCACGCCGATTCCTAAGACTTTTGACCCCACCATCAGACAGAACTCGACCTATTTGGTCATGGTAGGTCAGTCTTGTCTGTCTTCCTGGGCCTCTGCAACCATCCACATTCGCATTGTATATCTGTTTAGTTATTCGCTCATTCAACATTCTTTCTATACGCCCGAACCATCGGAGCATGCCTTTTTTCATTTTCACACCGATACTATCATTTACACAAAGCCTCTTTCTTACATCTTCATTACGAACGCGATCGGTGAGCGATACACCGCAGATCAGCCGCAAAGATCTCATCTCGACCGCGTTTAACTTACTTTCATGCTCTTTCCTGCATCAGCTGATGCAAATGCTGATGCTGATGCTTATATGGAGGGTGTCTAATAGTGGTGGTTGCACGTTGGAGTTACAGACGGCGAGTGCACGTGCGGGTGCGGCGCGTGGGAGCGGCGGCGCTACGCCGAGTCGCCCAGCAGCGTGCACCGGTACGTCAGCGCCGTCACTGACAGGTAATAAGGATCCTACGTATTTAGTATTTATTTAATAATGGCAACCCATTATACGTCCCACTGCTGGGCACGAGTCTCTCCCCTTTTTGGGGGGAGGCCTGGAGCTTACTCCACCACGCTGCTCCAATGCGGATTGGTGGAGGTGGGTGGGTTAGTGGCCAACCCGCTGTCGGATGTTTTCAAACCGCCCATAAGGCCTCCGACAAGGTTTAACGACTGCTATCTATCGATAGCGACCGGGACCGACGGCTTTTTAGTATTTATTTATTCATGCTAACATGTACAGCTTAAAGATAATAAAATGACATTAGCGGTTAGGTACATGCACCTTGTTAAGGCATTGCGATTGAGTAAAGCATGCGAGATACATTGTTTATATATACAAATACATATGCTATATAAGTTTACATTACTAGATTTGAATGACTATCTGTATTAGACATAAGTTATAAAAATAAAAGAGCTCCTACTGAGTTCCTTTGGTAGAGGAGTTCATTTCAATAGTACTTGGAAGTCCGCTAAGTGAATAACATAGATTTTGATTTTGACGAATAAGTATTTCTTTCTCTTCTTATCTAGTTTTTAGAAGGCAGGAATATAAATGTTTTTATTTAATAGTAAGTTTACTTTGTCCCTATTTTAATTTACTTAATTATCTGGTTTACTTTTACTTTATGTAATAAGTAATTATTCACTTAAAGTTATTATTGACTTCTAAGGACTATTCGAAAACGGTTGTAAAATTTTACTCGAAATAAACATATTTTCTATTTTTAAAGAAAAATGGAAAGAAAAATTTGACTTCAGGCGAGACTCGAACTCGCGACCTACTGGGAATCTAGTCCAGCCGCTCTTCCAATTGAGCTACTGAAGCCCTGCCCGATTTGTCAAATATTTCCTTCACATCTATTGCATTGCTTTATGGTAGCAGCAGCGCCATCTATTGCCAACTATGCTAGTTAGGCAACCGATATAATAGACTTTTCAGTTTATTGGATATCGTAAAGAAGTCGCTTTTACCCTTAATAATTGTTTTATATTAATCCCAGTAGGTCGCGAGTTCGAGTCTCGCCTGAAGTCAAATTTTTCTTTAAAAATAAAATATATTTCACAAGCATGTGTTAATGCGAAATAATATAAAACAAACATATTTTTGTTCTTTCTTTCTCCCTTTACTACCTTTACGCCTATTTATAACTGATATTTTTGCAGTTTACAACACAAAAACTGTTGTTTACCATTTTGTCGGCGGTTAAATGTGATTATGAAAATTACATATCCAAGTCTAAGCAGATTACTTTAAGATGACAAGTCCCACATTGTTGCTACTTTTCGCCACCATGGGCGCTGCGATCGATTACATTACCCCCACCTAGTACTTCGCACGGTCCCTATAGGTAATGCGGTGGTGCCTACGACCGCGAGCTCCGGCACTGGAGCTCTACCAACAGTAAAATTAAATACATTTTTATTTTTTTAATTTTTTTTTTATGTAATCGGCTTGGCAAACAAGCATGCAGTTCACATTGATGTTAAGTGATGACTGCAGCCTATAGACACCCACATGAAGACCAAGGTTAAAATGCAGATGCGTTACCACTCCTGAGGCCTAAGGTGTTATGCCTCTGTGCCGGAAATTACAGGGCCGTACATTACCACCTGACCGGAACACGATAGTGCTGAACGCTACCATTTAGCGGCAAGTATATTAGGTAATGCGGTGGTGCCTACGCCCGCGAGCTCCGTCACTGAAGCTCTACCACCAGTAAAATTTTCGTTGGTATTGATTGTTCTCCAAATGGGTGACCATCATTTCCTTAATTGTATTCAATTTTGGGACAAAATATTACCCATATCAAAAATACCTGAAATCAATTCGTTTTTCTGAACAAACTGATCTCGGGTTGTACATTGAATCCTGTTACACGTTGTACATCACCAGATGGAGCGGCCGCGAGTGTCCCTGCCGGCGGCGGCGCTGGCGGCGCGCGGCCTGCGTGTGCACCGCCTACCGCCGCGTCTCCGACACGTGTCGAGACGACACCTACGACGACCGGTGGGTATCATACAAAAACGTATCAAAATAACAGCTTATGCTCCCCCGAAAATTATTATTACGTAACACGTCGTTCGAACCCCCCCCCCCCCCCCCCCTTCTGCCCCTGTAACGCATTTCCAAGTTTTCGCCTATCGAAGATAAGATAAGATAATATTTATTTGCATAAACATGTGTGTGTACATACATCGAAGGTATACATACAGGATGACAAAAACAAATTAAGCGCAGACATGTTTGTCACAGGGTGACGTGCAAAAACATTTTTTTTTTTAATGTTTTAAAAAGTTAACGAGACAATATTAATTTAATGGTATTTATCATGATTATAATTACATACAGAGATCGATATTATATTCAATATTACTTAATGTCAAGTTTATTACAATTACTCAATGATAGGAAAATAAAATTATGGAATTATCAGTTTAATTATGTCAGTACAAATTGTTTTTCATTTAGGAATTCAGTGACACTATAGTATGCTCTGGCGGTCAAAAATTTGCGTAGTTTATTTTTGAAAACAAGTTGAGGGAGTTCCTTCGAAAACACATAAATGTTTCTTAACATGTTGTATACAGTTTTATTACAAAATTCCGTCCAACATTCTTGAACTTACAGATAATAAATTCAAGTCATGTAATAAACGCACACTATGTAAAAATGCGTACTATAGACTCGATGACTATCTAAAGGATAGAGATGCCTGGACAAATGCTGGTCTAGCTCCACAAGACTAAACAATAATTTTGTGAAATGAATGTGCACTGTACTTGATATTGTAAAACATAGTTATAAGTGTCATATTGTGAAAATAGTTTTAAGGAACATATTTTGAAACCCTACTGAGTTTTGTTTTGGCAGGTTTTTTCTCAGTAATGTGGGCTTTGGAACTCTGCCAGTGAATGACAAAGAATGTCCCATATTTTTTTTGTTTAGTCTTATCTTGCCGTTTGTAAAAGAAAGTATGGAATATTCTGTTGATACCTATTTTTATTATTAAGTATTTTTGGACTATTATTTATTTTATTTTGTTTACTTTGACATATTAATCAACGTATCAGTTGTTATTCGCTTTAATTTTATATTTGTAATTTGACCTATCACAAGCAAATTCTATTATTACCAAGTGATTTAATGTTTTTTTGAGTTTGAGTTTGCATCGTATTCCCCTCACATTACGTTGCGTAATACTTGAACCCTGTGTAATCTGGTTTAACAAAAATTGAAAAAAAAAAGATTAAAGATATCTGACGCTCTCATAGCAACCGGCCGCGGCGGACCGGAGGGGAGTAGCCATAGCGTATAATATGGATGCAAAACAATCTGTCATTTTTTGCGGGAAAAAATACGTGTGACACACACACTACAAAAATAATCTATTACTACGAATGACTTAAACAAAATACATAAACAATTTCAAAATATGTATCCATTTAAAAACGTAACTTCACGTCTGTAATCCCCGAAGGGGTAGGCAGAGGTAAATGCATGCATTCAAGCATACATGCAAACACCCACGATTCGCCGGTTACGTTTTGGCCCATGTAACAGGTGGCGAGCCTGTTGACATCTCCGGGCACATTACCAAACTTTGAGGTACTGGGAAATTTCCAGAAAATGGAAAAATCCCAATAGAACCAGAGATAAAGGCTTTTTCACTATTATCTCTGATAACCTCCTACCCGGGAATCGAACCCAGGACCTCAGCGTAGTAGTAGTGGCCTGCTACCACTAGGCTACCGAGGCAGTTAATGTGTATCCATTTAAAATGTGTATATATTTCTTTTAAAATGAGGAAATGCAGAAATTTGTAAATAATTGATTCTTTTCATATTATTCGTAATTGATTCGTTTCTTTGTAATGTATTATGTGTTTTTGATTATTATTAGTGATTATTTACTCTAGGTTAGTTTATAAAAAAAAATGACGGTGTAAAAGTGCTCTCCAGGAGCCTTATTATATGAAATATACTGAATAAACATCTAGGCGACAGGCACAGGTACACTTGTGCTTGTACTTTGACAGAGGGGAAAGCCTGCATATGGCTACCCCCCTTCAGTTGCTCTATGCCAGTGAATGACGAGGAAGGTCTCCTTTTTTAAACTCTTTGTTATCTGTTAGCCCTCGAGCTCCTGCATTGGAACTCTACCACCAGTGTTTTTTTTATGTAATGAAAGTGGCAAACAAGCATGCAGTTCACATTGATGTTAAGTGATGACTGCACTTTTTACTGGTGGTAGAGCTCCAGTGACGGAGCTCGCGGGCGTAGGCACCACCGCATTACCTAATTTACTTGCCGCTAAATGGTAGTGTTCAGCAGTATCGTGTTCCGGTCAGGTGGTAATGTACGGCCCTGTAATTTCCGGCACAGAGGCATAACACCTTAGGCCTCAGGAGTGGTAACGCATCTGCATTTTGGCCTTGGTCTTCATGTGAGTGTCTATAGGCTGCAGTCATCACTTAACATCAATGTGAACTGCATGATTGTTTGCCACTTACATTAAAAAAAAAAAAAAAAAAATCACTTATAGACACTCACACAAAGACCAGAGGTCAAGAAGCGTTACCACTTCTGAGGCCTAAGGTGTTATGTCTCTGTGCCGGAAATTACAGTGTGTATTTAATGTCGATGTTTCCTTACTTACAGATTGGCGGCCGTGCTGACATTGGGTGCGAGGGATCTCAGACGAGAGTTGGACGCTATTGTCATAAATACAGGTACAAGCAAGATATATTTCACATAGGCCTCAAGAGAGAGACATCACCGCATTAGAAAGTAGACGTGTGTAACTCTTTACTGTTCTGATTCACTGTTTCGAAACATTTCGATGTTCCGAAAGATTGGAACACCAATAATATTTCAAATTCATCATTTAGAACATTTGGAACTCGAACATTATTGCTCTCTGTTTAGCTCGTTCATGTCGCTTGAGTGTGACCGCATGACCGCAACCGAGACACTTGACATTTGAAACATTTGAATCTGAATCAGCTAGCGAAGCGAGAGAGCGAGATAACAATACAATATTAAGCAAGTGAGAGTGGGATACCAAATGAGATGATATTTTTCTTACTTATTCCGTTGCGCCTGCACGTAATAATAACGACTATGGCGTTTGTAAGACGAATAATTTAAGAGCGTTTTTCGTTTGCATTATTTTGCTTTTATGAGCAGAGTGGTTTGTTTTGGACTTTCGCCACAGTAGATCTTTGACGCAATGTTCCAAATGTTCGAAATGATACTCTCTCTCTCTCTCTCTCTCTCTCTCTCTCTCTCTCTCTCTCTCTCTCTCTCTCTCTCTCTTTTGTTTTTAGCTATTGCATGCTTTGAGCGTGGAGACCGAATCCAGAAATTCCGTAACGAAAATAACCTAACAACCTAACACACTCAGACCGGCACAGCGGTGATACTTTTTAGTTTTGCCATCTATCGATGAATAACAGAACTTTTAATTACTTTATTTTTAAATATCACGCTTGTCTTTTTAGTTCAGCAACTCGCCTCTAGGTGGCATTGGTTGTATCGGCTCAAAAAGTTGAATTAATATCAATTGTTAGACGCATTCTGAATTTCGGAAGCGCGCATGGCCCAGCGGCTGGTGTAGATCATAAGCGATCTACTCGGTTAAGCACTACGGGCGCGGTCGGGTCGTGTGATGGGTGACCGCTCCAGGCCTCCCCCCAGAAAGGGGAGAGACTCGTGCCCAGCAGTGGGACGTATAAGGGGTTGCCATTATTATTATTATTATATATTGTTAGACGGCTAATGGTTGAAGTATTCTAGTGGATTAATGTGATCAATGGAAAATTAATGACAACTCGTGAAAGCTACTAATTCGTTTATCTGATTTCCCACTCATACGTACGCCCACAGGTTAAATATGGAGACAGGTAATTCTGATGAAGCCCCTCTTGCGTCTTTATATATTCAAAGTTTTTGTATTCTATGTACACCTGCTGCCTTGGGACTGGGCCGATAAATATATTTTTCATTTTCAATTTTCAGATAGTGACGTGAGCAGAGAGAATGGGGAGCCTACAGCTGAAGTGTATGTGTTGTCTGTGGCGCCCAGGCCGTAAGTGTATTTATTACTAGCTGTGCCCACGACTGTTTTGTTTTTTTTTTATGTATGTATCTTCACGCCAAGTCCCTAACGGGGTAGGCAGAGAGTGTAGAGCGCCAGACATCCCGGTTCTGACAAACCTCTCGTGCCTCGTCTACCTTCATCATTCTCTTCATACATGCACGCCGATTCCTAAGACTTTTGACCCCACCATCATTTTTTTTTAAATTTAATATATGGCATCGCTATTACGCATATTGCCAGTGTCAAGTAAAACGATATTTCGTATTTATTTAAGCAGCGTAAAAGTTAGTATCATAGTCAATTATTTATTAAATATGTCAGTCAAGTGAGTTACAGTCAAGTTATTCGAGTAAAGCGATGGCTACTTTATGAGAACATTTACAATGAAGTTTTGGAGGCAACCTGAAAGGTCGTGTTTTCGCACTGTTATTTTATTTCACTATACACGGGCACTAATAAACCTATATAAAAAAAAATCCACCAACTTTGTTCAATATAACTTAAAAATACATCAAGAAAATGAAATAAAATAAGAGCACCATACGCCTCTTTCAAGGTTCCCGCCAGAACTCGCCCACGACTTTGTTCGCCTAGCGTGATGTTATATAGCAGGGTTTCCCAACCTTTATTTCAATGAGCCTCCCCGAGCCAAAATTAATATCTTCATGCAAATAAGAATAAGAAATGCACATTTTTTTATATGTAACGGAAGTGGTAAACAAGCATGCAGTTCACATTGTTGTTAAGTGATGACTGCAGCCTATAGACACCCACACGAAGACAAAAGTCAAAATGCAGATGCGTTACCACTCCTGAGGCCTAAGGTGTTATACCTCTGTGCCGGAAATTACAGGGCCGTACATTACCACCTGACCGGAACACGATAGTGCTGAACACTACCATTTAGCGGCAAGTATATCAGGTAATGCGGTGGTGTCTATGCCCGCGAGCTCCGTCACTCGACCTCTACATACATACTTTTTAGTACAGTAGAACATAATTTTTAGTTCAGCTACCCCAGCCCCCTACTATAATATTGTGTTATGCTGTTTCCAGTGAAGGCGAAGGCTCTCCCATGGGGTCAGGTGAACTGACGCAGCCCGGCGACGGTTCCATACGGTTACATCCCCACTTCCAGGTACGTCATTAGACTGATTACTTTGAGTCTTTCCTATGTGAAATTTAAATTTCACATAGGAATGACTCAAATTCCTGTTCGTTAGTTTCGCTAAAACTCGAGAACGGCTTCACCGATTTGGCTAATATTGGTTTAAATAAAAATAAATAATATTGGGAGTGTCTGTTCGTAATATAAAATTTTCTTTGGTTTATAAATTATTTTGGAGATTGAATTTGATTGAATGAAGGATTGTATGGAGAAAGGCTTACAATTGAATGTGGATAAAACTAAAGTATTAGTATTTGAAAGAGATGAACAGAGAACAAATGCAAGGGTAGTAGTAGATGATGCAGTGTTAGAACAGGTGGATGAAATTGTATATCTGGGATGTGCTTTTAGCAAGGATGGTAGGTACACCACTGACATAGAAAGAAGAGTGCTTGCTGGGAATTGCGTGAATGGAGCGTTGGGTAAGCTGCTAGAATCTAAACATCTCAGCCAGCGGGCTCGACTAGCCGTACATAATGCTGTACTTACTCCAACGCTTTTATATGGAAGCGAGAGCTGGGTATGCAGGAAAGAGCATGAAAGTAAGTTGAACGCGGTCGAGATGAGATCTTTGCGCAAGATCTGCGGTGTATCACTCACCGATCGCGTTCGTAATGAAGATGTAAGAAAGAGACTTTGTGTGAATGATAGTATCGGTGTAAAAATGAAAAAAGGCATGCTCCGATGGTTCGGGCATATAGAAAGAATGTCGAATGAGCGAATGACTAAACAGATATACAATGCGAATGTGGATGGTTGCAGAGGCCCAGGAAGACCAAGACTGACCTACCATGACCAAATAGGTCGAGTTCTGTCTGATGGTGGGGTCAAAAGTCTTAGGAATCGGCGTGCATGTATGAAGAGAATGATGAAGGTAGACGAGGCACGAGAGGTTTGTCAGAACCGGGATATCTGGCGCTCTACACTCTCTGCCTACCCCGTTAGGGACCTGGCGTGAAGATACATACATACATATAAATTATTTGTATTTTTTTCGGATTCTTTGATTTACACATTTTTTGAGGTAGTGTACGCATTGTAGCAGATCTCACAATATCTCATTTCGAAATGTGAGACAATTAAAATGTAATATAATGTTCTGTATGTTTGCAGGTGGTGTGTGGCGGGGAGCTGCGGGCCCTGCTGCTGAGGGCGCCGCCCGCCGCGCCCGCCGCCCGCGTCCACACGCAGGTATGTAACCTAGATATAATAATATGTCGGTCGCGATTGAACGAATCATAAAAACCGGCTCTTCAAATCTGAACGATCCGTTAGTTCGTTTCGTTGAAAATGACCCGTTCGTTCGATGACCTCTCATAGCATCGTACCGTCGCGATCCGATTGATCGTAAGGAGCGAGCGTGAGTCGATGAAATGTAATTTTATCGAATGAATGATCTGTATCGATCGATCTGGCTCGCTGATTCAAACTAACTGCTGAGCTATTGCGAGGAACGGGTCCATTTCCTAGAATCAGATTTAGTGAATGACTTTTTCCAATCTTTGAATCAATGAACCAACCGATCAATTCAATAGGTCAAACGAACCGGTCTTTTTGTCAATGGATCAGTATCGAGACTGTTCTTTACAATCGAACGAAAACACATTTTAATATACAGGGTTAATTTTAATTAACGCATCACCTCTTACCTCTTTACAACAATTCCAACAATATAATTTGTTCTACGAATTTTTTAAATTAATATGTTGTTTTTACAATATTATTTTTAGTTTTTATATTATTTCGCATTAACACCTGCTTGTGAAATATATTTTATTTTAAGAGAAAAATGGAAAGAAAAATTTGACTTCAGGCGAGACTCGAACTCGCGACCTACTGGGATTAATATAAAACAATTATTAAGGGTAAAAGCGACTTCTTTACGATATTCAATAAACTGAAAAGTCTATTATATCGGTTGCCTAACTAGCATAGTTGGTAATAGATGGCGCTGCTGCTACCATAAAGCAATGTAATAGATGTGAAGGAAAGATTTGACAAATCGGGCAGGACTTCAGTAGCTCAGTTGGAAGAGCGGCTGGACTAGATTCCCAGTAGGCCGCGAGTTCGAGTCTCGCCTGAAGTCAAATTTTTCTTTCCATTTTTCTTTAAATAAAATATAATATGTAGTTTTTACAATATTATTTTTAGCTAACCAGATGCATGTTTTGCCTCTGAACTGGCATTTACTGTGAGCGTAGGTCCACACACCTCGCGGCGGGGCGGGGGGGAGGCGAGGGGGGGGGGGTGACGCAGCGGTAACGATGCTCTTTTGAAATTTTTGTAAACATTTTTTTATCATTTTTTTGGGTTATATACCAAGATTTGTAAAAAGTTTTAGAACAATTAATGTTGTTGGGTTTAATAAAGCGAGGTTGCCTGCAGGAGCGCTTACTTAAATGAACCCTGTATGACGTGTTACACGGCACGGGTTCGTTTGGAGCCGACTCAACCCTTTTTTTTTGTTTAGTTTCATTTATTTTAGGCGTTTTCATTTTTAGTTAAAAAGTTTTTATTTTATGTTTTTTGTAGCTTACAATTCTAAACATAAACATAAACAAAACAACAACAACAACACACACACACACAATACAAAAAATTGTGTGTGTGTCTAACATACACACACACACACACACACCTTATCCAATAAAATACACAATTATCAAAATCGGACAACTCTGAAAAAAGTAATGCGTATAACCACCTTGGAATCACGGAAGGAATAAACAATTATTCCCTATTTTTCTAACCCTTTAGGTTGGAATTTTGTTTTCCAATAAACAAATAAATATTAAAATCGGACTACTCACTTAAAAGTAATCTGTGGTCATACACAACAAAAAATATACTCGACGACTTAAAAACCTCCTCCGTTTTTTTCGTCGGTTAAAAAATGATCACGTTATGTTTGGTGTATGGAATACGTGTGTGCAGGTGGACTACATCCACTGCCTGGTGCCGGACCTGCAGGAGATCACGGCCTGCGCCTTCTACTGGGGCAAGATGGACCGCTACGAGGCCGAGAGGCTCCTCGACAACAAGCCCGAAGGTACACATTACATACACGATAGTTGATGGCATAGAGCAGTGATTCCCAAAGTGGTCCATATAGACCCCCTGGGGTCTATGGGAGACTCGATGGGGTCTATGTATATGCGTAAATAAAAATGGGCTAAATTGTTTTAAACTTTCACGATTTGTATTCATATTTTAATATTGTAAACGGGACTTAATCGCGTACTATTTTAATCGAAGTATTTACCTCGACACTCGACGTTTCGGCCGCAATGCAACGGCCGTGATCACGAGTAGACTAGGAAAGAAAAGTCGAGTAGAACAATGGGATGTAAATGTTAGCAAGGGGGTCCACCGAAACCAGAAAAAAATTGAAAGGGGCCTACAAGAAAAATAGTTTGGAAACCTCTGGGCTAGATATTTAACAATCCATAAATTGTTTTATATTATTTCGCATTAACACATGCTTGTGAAATATATTTTATTTAAAGAAAAATTTGACTTCAAGCGAGACTCGAACTCGCTGCCTACTGGGAATCTAGTCCAGCCGCTCTTCCAATTGAACTACTGAAGCCCTGCCCGATTTGTCAAATCTTTCCTTCACATCTATTGCATTGCTTTATGGTAGCAGCAGCGCCATCTATTACCAACTATGCTAGTTAGGCAACCGATATAATAGACTTTGCAGTTTATTGAATATCGTAAAGAAGTCGCTTTCACCCTTAATAATTGTTTTATATTATTTCGCATTAACACATGCTTGTGAAATATATGTAGCACTGTAGTAATATATGTATACATAAATTGTATGTAGACGAAGTCGCGAAGACAGCTAGTTATCTTATAACTTTGAACCTGAGTTTTTGGCGGGAACGCTGCTTTTTTTTTTCGTATAATGGCATCTCAATTATGCATATTGCCAGTGTCAAGTTAAATTATATTTCGTATTTGCAAGCAGCGTGAAAGTAAGAGTCAGTTGGTCAATTATAAGTCAGTCACTCATAGTCACAATCAGTAATTCTGAGTAAAGCGATGGCTACTTTACCAGAACATTTCAAATGAAGTTTTGGAGGCAAACTGAAAAGCCGCGTTTTTGCACTGTTATTCTATCTCATTATACACGGGCACTGTAATAAGCCTATATCAAACAAAATGCCACCAACTTTATTTAATATAACTCAAAAATACACTAAGAAAATGAAATAAAATAAGAGCACCACACGCCTCTTTCGAGGTTCTCGGCGAAACTCTTTACGCTGCTTGCGAATACGAAATATGATTTTACTTGAACTTACCCGTGTTGTTTTTATATTATTTCGCATTAACACATGCTTGTGAAATATATTTTATTTTAAAGAAAAATTTGACTTCAGGCGAGACTCGAACTGAAAAGTCTATTATATCGCTTGCCTAACTAGCATAGTCGGCAATAGATGGCGCTACTGCTACCATAAAGCAAGGCAATAAATGTGAAGGAAAGATTTGACAAATCGGGCAGGACTTCGGTAGCTCAATTGGAAGAGCAGCTGGACTAGATTCCCAGTAGGCCGCGAGTTCGAGTCTCGCCTGAAGTCAAATTTTTCTTTCCATTTTTCTTTAAAATGAAATTAACCCGTGTGGTCTCCAGGCACCTTCCTGCTGCGCGACTCGGCCCAGGAGGAGCACCTGTTCTCGGTGTCGTTCCGCAAGTACGGGCGCTCGCTGCACGCGCGCATCGAGCACTACCAGCACCGGTTCAGCTTCGACTCGCACGACCCCGCCGTCTTCGCCGCGCACACCGTCACCGGCCTCATAGAGCATTACAAGGTGAGGGTTTGTTAGAGACTTTACGAAACTCGGTCCCGGTCGCTATCGATAGATAGCAGTCGTTAAACCTTGTCGGCGGCCTTTTTTTTTTTTTTTTATGTAATAAAAGTGGCAAACAAGCATACAGTTCACATTCATGTTAAGTGAAGACTGCAGCCTATAGACACCCACACAATGACCAGAGGTCAAAATGCAGATGCGCTGCCACTCCTGAGGCATTAGGTGTTATGCCTCTGTGCCGGAAATTACAGGGCCGTACATTACCACCTGACCGGAACACGATAGTGCTGAATACTACCATTTAGCGGCAAGTATATTAGGTAATGCGGTGGTGTCTACGCCCGCGAGCTCCGTCACTGGAGCTCTACCACCAGTAAAGCTCCAGTAAGTCTTATGGGCGGTTTGGAAACGTCCGACGACGGGTTGGCCACCGACCCACCCACCTCCACCGATCCGCATTGAAGCAGCGCGGTGGAGAGCTCCAGATCTAAAGGGGACAGACTCGTGCCCGGCAGTGGGACGTATAATGGATTTTTATATGGAGTGATTATCATTATTATAATGAAACTCGGCAAAATATAAATTACATAATTTACGTTACTTCACGCCCGTAATCCCCGGAGAGGTAGACAGAGGTAAATGCATGCATTCAAGCATACGTGCAAACACCCACGATCCGCCGGTTACGTTTTTGGCCAATGTAACAGGTGGCGAGCCTGTTGCCATCTCCGGGCACATTATCAAACTTCGAGGTACTGGGAAATTTCCAGAAAATGGAAAAATCCCAATAGAACTAGAGATAAAGGACTTTACACCATTATCTCTGATAGTTGTTTTATATTATTTCACATTAACACATGCTTGTGAAATATATTTTATTTTTAAAGAAAAATGGAAAGAAAAAATTGACTTCAGGCGAGACTCGAACTCGCGACCTACTGGGAATCTAGTCCAGCCGCTCTTCCAATTGAGCTACTGAAGTCCTGCCCGATTTGTCAAATCTTTCCTTCACATCGATTGCATTGCTTTATGATATACTACCATAAAGCAATGTAGTGGAGTTCGAGTCTCGCCTGAAGTCAATTTTTTCTTTCCATTTTTCTTTAAAAATAAAATATTATCTCTGATAACCTCCTACCCGGGAATCGAACCCAGGACCTCAGCGTAGTAGTAGTGGCCTGCTACCACTAGGCTACCGAGGCAGTTAAATTAAATTTCATTATTTAATTTACGTAATTAACGGCATTACCTTATCTATCTGCCGCTAAATATTACTGTTCACCACTATTAGATGGTAATGTATGACCTCGTAATAACTATCAGAATCAAAATCAGAAACTCATTTATTCATTTAGGGTGACAGGCACCTCTTATGACACGTCAAAAACAAACAAAATAAATCAAAGTGAATAACAATTGATATACATGTCAAATAAGATAAAAAATATATGTAAAGTCAAGAATATCACTAAGATAAAACTAAATATAATAAACTAATGTAAAAAGTATATCAGTAGAATGTCTCTTTTCCCCTTTACAAACTGATAACAAAGAGTAAAAAGAAAAGAAAAAGAGTAATTCTTTGTCATTCACCGGCTATCACAGAGACATAACACCTAGGGTCTCAGGGGTGGCAACACATCTGCATGTTGACCTCGGTCTTTGTGCGGTTGTCTATAGGCTGCAATCATCATTTAACATCAATGTGAACTGCACGCTTATTTGCCACTTCCATTACATAAAAAAAACCCTAATATGCTAATAAAGTTTTTATTTTGCAAAAGAAATGTATCCGAATACTTGCTAATATAGATTCCATGACTAGCTGCAAATCGTACTTTATTAAATATAAAATAATGACCTTACCATCTTTGTATATATCTGAGATTTGTTCTCTTGTAAGAAATAACACAGACTGGTTCCCTCAACATTCTCGCCGCGAAAATCTAAGACATAAGGTTAAATTGGCTATAATCACATCAAAATTACAAATAGTTAATACCGGCCCTTACTCTATGTCAATAAAAATATATAATCAAATTCCAAATTCTACTTAACACATACAAAATAATAAATTATTTAAAAACAAATTAAATGAATTCTTAACACAAAAATGCTATTACACGTTGCAGGAGTTTTTTAGCGATAAGTAAAGATGAAAATAATAATAAAGTTTTGAGAGAGAATGTTCTCGCTTCGGTATTATGAAAGATGAACAAAAAATTGAGATTCTCCGACTATTTATGGATAAAAGTTGTGTTGATTGGTACAGCTCAATGATAATAAAATTAACACTCAACTCAGAGTGGATAGTTTGGAAAGAAAAGTTGTGTGAGTCATTTGCAAACCAAAACTGGAACCAAGTGACCTATGCATTGTTATTTAAATATAAGGATGGTTCATTAGTGGACTATGCCATTAAAAAGGAAAAACTTTTATTGGACATGAGAAATTCAATTGATACAGGTACACTGGTGGATCTGATAGCGGTAGGTTTGCCAGGTTTTGTATTAGAGAAGATAAATAGAGAAGCAATGAACGATATAGTATGTTTATTCAATGAGGTGAGAAAGTATGAACATTTGGTAAATAAAAATAGAAATGGAACGTACAGAAAGTATGAAAATCAAAGGATAAATATTACAAATGAAGGACGTTATCCATGCAAAATATGCTTAAAATTAAATAAAGGGGTTCGCTATCATTCCGAAGCTGCATGCTGGTTTAGAGTTAGAGAAGATGATAAATTAAATAAAAGATATATTAAACATGTAAATAATTCAGTGATTGAAGCAGAGTTAAATAAAACAGAACAAAAAAACTAGTAGTGACACCATTAATTAAGATCAAACTACTGTTAAATAATAAATTAGAAATTTATGGAGTATACGATTCAGGTTCAAATGTATCTCTAATTAATTCCAAATTACTAAAACTAAATACAAAAGGACATAACTCGAATGAAGAAAATATAGTAACAATTAATGGTGTCCAAAAAACAAGTGGTTTGACAAATTTAAAAATAAAAATTTTTGAAATAGAAGAAAATGTGGATGTGTACATCATTGACGAACACAAATTCAGATATGATTTCTTAATAGGATTAGATATGATAAAGAAATACAAGCTAGTACAAAATGAGGAGTTAAAAATAACTCAGAAACAATACTTACATGAAAAGAATAGTAAAAAAATGGAGAAAAAGATAGACGAAGGTGAAAATGAAGGTAATAAATATGAAAACGAAAACAAAATTAATTTTAATGAACATATCAAAGAAGAGGAATTTGAAATAAAGGTTGGTCATTTAGATGATGATAAAAGGGAAGAAATAAATAAGCTAATACAACAATATCAATCAGTTTTTGCCAAAAACAAGTATGACGTGGGAATGGTTAAAGGATATGAAGCAAGAATAGATTTATTAATGGATAAATACTGCAGCAAGAGGCCATACAGATGCACTATAGAAGACAAAAAAGAGAAAATAATAATAACAGAAGAATTCAGTATTAAATTTATAAAGCGAATACATGAAGATCTATGTCACATTGGAGTGGGACAAATGCTAACGACTATTAGTTCACTGTACGCAACAAAAAATTTAACGAAAAATATTAAAAATGTTTGTAGGAATTGTGAAATTTGCATAAAAAACAAAACAAGAGGACAACACAAATACGGATTAATGTCATATTTAGGCCCAGCGACAAGACCCTTTGAAATAGTATCAATAGACACAATTGGAGGTTTTGGTGGTTCTAGATCAACCAAGAAATACATACATCTTTTAGTGGACCACTTCACTAGATATGCATTTATTATAACATCCAAAACCCAGGGTGCACATGACTTTATAAAGCTAATAAATAAGGTCGCTGAAACCGAAGAGATTGGGATGCTCCTTACCGACCAGTATCCTGGAATAAACTCTAAAGAATTCAAGAAGTTCCTTACTGACAAACAAATAACAATAATTTTTACAGCAGTGAATGCACCGTTTTCTAATGGCCTAAATGAAAGGTTGAATCAAACGATAGTTAACAAAATTAGATGCAAAATCAATGAAGATGGAGAAAACAGAGCGTGGACTACAATAGCACATGAATGTGTAGAAAAATACAATCAGACTAACCACTCAGTAACTGGCTATGCACCATGTTATTTGCTATACGGAACAGATGTTAAGGTTTTACCAAAAGAACTACAACAAGGAGGTATAAATAGTGACTGGATCGGAGATAAGAAAACAGCGCTTAATAATACCTTGAAATCACATTACTATAACAAAATGAGGTATGATAGGAATAGAAAACAAAGAGAATTCAGTGTGGGAGATCTAGTATATATAGAAAATGGGAATAAACTAAATAGGAAAAAGCTAGATGAATTGAGAATTGGACCATATAAAATAATTAAAAAGAAATCTAATACAATTTACGAGATAGATACAGGACATAGAAAAACAGAGTCAAATCTTTTTCATATCACAAAACTAATTCCAGTACAGATAACAGAGGATGAGAATGTGCAAGTATCAAATGGAGAACTGGAGTGAAAATTCACGGGTGAATTTTCTTCCCCATGGGGGGAAGAAAATTCACGGGTGAATTTTCTTCCCCATGGGGGGAGATGTAAAGAAATACTATTTCTTTCTTCGCACTCTGTGTGTTTACTTACCATGAAGTTTGGTTATAGTTTTTAACTTTTTAATTGTCTGATTTTAAAGAAGAAACGAATTCAGAATGTCAGATGACAGATTTAAATACGAGTTGATTGACAATTGGATAATCAATGAAAATTTTAATATTATATTATTTTATGTTTTAAAAGTGAAAGAATAAACTTTCATTGTCGTTTCTTCTTTACAGGTTTGAGTTCATATTGTTTTATATTACCTAAATAAAATAGTCTCTGTATAAAAAAACTAACAATAAATCTTCTTTTCAGCAACACAAGGTTTATTTCTTTCATGTAGTAAAACAGACTTATACATATAAGTACCGACCAAATTGTTATTGCTATATTTTCTGTTTAATCGATGTCATGCAAAATTTTATAATAAAAATATATAAATTAATAAATAGATACAATCACTTAAATTAAATAATATGAATAATAGCTCTGAATTTAAATGTCTTCATTTAAGATTATAGTCATAAGTTTATATTGTAATGTAAAATATTATATGTACATGAAATGTTCTCATAATTTTGCGGTGCCCCTACGGGGTGTTACATGTAACTACAAAATATTTAATTGTAAGACCTTATAACCATGTGACAAGCAAATAAATAAATAATAAATATTATAAATGCGAAAATGTCATTAATTTGTGTTGGCTTTTACGCCTAAACCGCTCAAGTTTTGTTCAAATAGTGATAAAATAATTTAGTTCAAAATACCTGCGGCCATTTTTTTTGAATAGGCAACCTAGTGCATATAACATTCTCTAGATTATAAATATGCGTAAAAAATAAGTTTGCGTCATATCTGCATGAACGAAATGATTCTGCAGTGGGATTCAAACCTAGAGCTGATTGTATTTCTTGAAATTTCTAATATACTATTATATATACTATATATTTCTATATACTCCTCCCTTAAAAACTGCCTCGGTAGCCTAGTGGTAGCAGGCCACTACTACTACGCTGAGGTCCTGGGTTCGATTCCCGGGTAGGGGGTTATCAGAGATAATGGTGAAAAAGCCTTTATCTCTGGTTCTATTGGGATTTTTCAATTTTTCTGGAAATTTCCCAGTACCTCAAAGTTTGGTAATGTGCCCGGAGATGTCAACAGGCTCGCCACCTGTTACATGGGCCAAAACGTAACCGGCGAATCGTGGGTGTTTGCATGTATGCTTGAATGCATGCATTTACCTCTGCCTACCCCTTCGGGGATTACAGGCGTGAAGTTACGTAATAAATAATTATGTTATGTTTTACAGGACCCCGCTTGCGTGATGTTCTTCGAGCCGATGCTGACGGCCCCCCTCCCCCGCACCCAGCCCTTCACCCTCCAGCAGTTGGCCCGAGCTGTCATTGTTTCAAACACAACATATGATGGTAAGTGGACAAATCTACTGGTGGTAGAGCTCACAGGCGTAGGCGCCGCCGCATTTCCTAATGTACTTGGCGCTAAATGATGGCAACCCATTATACGTCCCACTGCTGGGCACGAGTCTCTCCCCTTTTTGGGGGGAGGCCTGGAGCTTACTCCACCACGCTGCTCCAATGCGGATTGGTGGAGGTGGGTGGGTTAGTGGCCAACCCACTGTCGGATGTTTTCAAACCGCCCATAAGGCCTCCGACAAGGTTTAACGACTGCTATCCATCGATAGCAACCGGGACCGACAGCTTAACGTGCCCTCCAGAATCAGAATCAGAAACTCATTTATTCATTTAGGGTGACAGGCACCTCTTATGATACGTCAAAAACAAACAAAATAAATTAAAGCGAATAACAATTGATATACATGTCAAACAAGATAAAAAATATATGTAAAGTCAAGAATATCACTAAGATAAAACTAAATGTCATAAACTAATGTAAAAAGTATATCAGTAGAATGTCTCTCCGAAGCACGGAAACGCGCATTTAATTTGCCACTAGCGGTCACCCATCACACTACCCGACCGCGCCCGTAGTGCTTAACCGAGCAGATCGCTTACGATCTACACCAGCCGCTGGGCCATGCGCGCTAAATGATAGTGTTCAATGGTACTAGAGGCATGAAATTTGGCACAAGTATACAACTTAATCACACCGACAAAATGGTGGAATAAAAACTTCTTTTTTTTTTATTTAGGCATACCTCCCCTACATGTTACGCGCGAACACTTTTTTATTTTTCGTTTTCTATATTGTGTGGAATTGGTCTTCCAAAAATATAATAGATGTTCGAACACGATTTTTCGATTTAGTCAACTGTTAGTGACTTATTAAGCTTTAAAGTGCCAATTTTCCTTAGAGTCAAGTGTCTTCCTCCCCTACCCCCCCTTTCAACAAAACGGTTGTTGTTAGACATTCAAACATTACGGCAATAGAAGCTCATATGACGAAATTAAAAGGAAAGCTATCACACTTAAGTTGGCCTTGCAAGTTTTCGAGTAATAGACGACCAAATACTCGAAAATTTCGAACTTTTTTCATTACATTTCTTACTTTGTAACTACGGAACCCTACACTGCGCGTTGCCCGACCCGCACTTGATCGGTTTTTATTCTTGGGCTCTCGAGTAAATAAAATCAAACACTGATTTAAGTACAACTTTCACTTTGAATTACACGTGCTTCACTTGACGGCTGAATCGGAAGTGTCCCTAACAATCGTACCCTCTTCTTATATCCCGTAGGATATGAGGAACCGCGTTCGGGGCGGTTGCCCCCTGCGAGGGGTTTTCATCGCCGACCGTCATAGAGCAACACCGGAGGGGAGTAGCCATATGCAGGCTTTCTCCTCTGTCAAAGTACAAGCCCAAATGGGCCAATACCTGTCGCTTCGATGTTTGAATGTGTGCGTGAAGTTGTTTCTGTATTTTGTTAGTCAAGGTGTGAGTTTGATTTAGCCGCTCGTCACTCCTCCACCGGCGGGTCGAGGAGTTCCCTCTAGAACGGTTGTCCTTCAGGTGGTACGCTCCTGATGTGGTGGTGTTCTGATGTGTCTACACGCGCGAACATGGAAATCGAGAGTCTCTTTATGAACTCCTCGACACTTTCCAGTTTCGGGTCCCTCTGGATCGTGGTAGTCCTCACGTAGCGGGGAACGTGTCCTGAAAATTGGATTATTTATCGGCTAATATAGGTACCTCGTAACTCGTATTTGAATTTCGTTTTTTTTTAATGCTTAGGCGTGGAGAAACTGCCGCTACCGGCGCGGCTGCGCGCCTACCTGAAGGAGTACCACTACCGCCAGCGGGTGCGCGTGCGCCGCCTCGAGCCCGACCTCTACTCCCCGCATCACTGCTAACTACCGCGACAAAGGGATATAAGTATATCATTATAAGAAAACGCATACGACGGTAGCGAAGTTTCGTTGCTGATTTAATAGTTTTAATATGTTGTAGGGTGAGATTCACAGACCTTTCGTCTTTCAACTCGATCAAGACGGTAGTTTTGAAGGAAATCCCATAAGGGTTCGTATCCGAAGGGTAAAAACAGGCCTAAGACGTATTACTAAGACTTCACAGTTCGTCTGTTTGTGAAACCATAACTAGATAGTTGATATTTTAACAAATCATATATTTCTGTTGGAGTTGTAACAAGTACTGAAACATAAAAATAATACATAGATAAGTTTCCATAAAAAACTTTTTTTTTTCCTTTTTTATGGACTCCTTTGCGCACTTGGCCGGTTTTTTTTACTTTTGACTTTCATTCAATATAAAGTGTTATGATTCGGTCTGTGAAACACGCACTGGAACATGTTAAAACACTAAGAAACCCATCCGAAGATGTTTGAAAAAATATCGCGGCCTTCATTATAAGTTATTTCTCATAATTTTGTAATGTAGTTGTTTGTATAAGTTTTTTTCTCACTGATCAGAGATTATACGATGGATATTTTTTTATATTATTCTTCTTTTGGCGTGATTGGGAAAAAATAAGTGAATTTTTAAGTAGCGCGCGCACACATCAAAACGATAGTCTGAAGTTAGTTGCTAAACAGATAAAAGCGACAGTCTGAAGTTAGTTGCTAAACAAATAAGAGCGACAGTCTGAAGTTTGTTACTAAACAGATAAAAACGATAGTCTGAAATAAGTTGCTAAAGAGATAAAAGCGACAGTCTGAAGTTAGTTGCTTAACAAAGGAGATGTTGCAAAAATGTATGGACCTCCGGCCATGTATTGTACACAATATCATTAACAGACAAAATCAATATAGAAACGTTTTTTACTGCATATTTTCACTAATTTAGCCTTGTTTGCAGTTACAAAATATAATTTGTAGTTAGAATTGCAACTCAAATCAACATGGCGAATATGGCGGACAATGTCATTTTGACATTTTAATTTTTTTTATTGTTTTTGATTATACAGTACTTGGAGAAAAAAGTAATATTTTCTAAATACTATCGAAATCGATTTCATGTGTTAATACTTAGAACTTAAACTAATCGATTTCCAATTAAAAGAAGCGTCGGCTGTATCGCCGCCATGTTGAATATGGTTGAAAATGATAAAATCGTTTGAATTAAATGTGGTAGTAACTCTAAAATATATTCTTGAATAAATTAATTTAATTTTTTTCGGATTTCTCTTTAATTTACCCATTTTTTGAGGACGTGTACGAACTAGAGCCGAGCTCGCAACATCTCCTTTAAAGCGACAGTCTGAAGTTAGTTGTTAACAAATTAAAGCGACAGTCTGAAGTTAGTTGTTAACAAATTAAAAGCTTCGGTCTGAAGTTAGTTGCTAAACAAATTTAAAGCGACAGTCTGAAGTTAGATGCTAAACTTTTTTGTCGTTTTATTTCTGGTATATTTAATTATTACACTTAAAAAGTCTACCATCTTACGTGCGTATATAAGTACACTTTATATTTTCCGAGTATTATTTATCAAAAAAATGTCTCTTGTGTGATTCTGATCCGTGTTTTAAGAGTAACAAAGATGGATTGTATTTAATTTTGTTTCTATTCATAGATGACACGGATTCAACTATTGTAATCGACCATTTTGAAAGAAGCGAATCGAATGAGTTACTTTGTCCTAAAGAGGACTATAATATTGTTTAAATAAATTCATAGTGGTAAAATAAAGCTAACCTATCCATAGAGCAACACGGGCCACCGGCCGCGGCGGACCGGAGGGGAGTAGCCATAGCGTTTATTACCGATGCAAAACAGTCTGTCATTTTTTGCGGGGGGGAAATACGTGTGACACACACACACACACACACACACACGACAAAAATCGTCTGTTATTACGAAACTCACACCTTGACTTTAACAAAGTACATAAACTTGACGACCCGGTTAGTCCAGCTATTACAGATATTTATTTCGGGTCTGGGTGTTTGTGTATGTGTTGTATGTGTACAACGGCACCCACGACACAGGTTTATACCTACTGTGGAGCTGTGAGTGTAAGCCTATGATTAAACAATTTCACGCACTTATTTAAACATTTACCCCCTTATTCATAAACGTATTTTACCTAAAGTGTTGCTAATCTCTCCTTTGTCTCATTCTATCCTGCACATTTGACAATGCAACTGACAAAGACAAAGCATTCTATAGCTAAAACGTATCTAATGTACGTTTATGAATAAGGGGGTTAGGCGACAGGCGTAGGATCATTTGGGCTTGTACTTTGACAGAGGGGAAAGCCTGCATATGGCTACTCCCCTCCGGTCGGTGGACCGTGTTGCTCTATGTATTTTTATAAGTATTTATTTTATTATCTTTATTACAAAAATGCAAGAAGTTCTATAGAGCAACACGGGCCACCGGTCGCGGCGGACCGGAGGGGAGTAGCCATAGCGTTTATTACCGATGCAAAACAGTCCGACATTTTTTGCGGGGCGAAATGCGTGCGACACACACGCACACTACAAAATTCGTCTATCACTACGAAACTCACACCTTGACTTTAACAAAATACAGAGACAATTTCACGCACACATTTAAACATCTAGGCGACATGTATAGGCCCATTTGGGCTTGTACCTTGACAGAGGGGAAAGCCTGCATATGGCTGCTCCCCTCCGGTGTTGCTCTATGTGTCGACCACATAATTGTATACAGTTTAAAATATTTGTATAATATTGTATGAGATATTTGTGAAATGCGTAACATACGTTCGGTAGTTGCTAATATATATTGACTTCCTAGAGCTTACTAACTTATGCCGATAGAGGTCTATGGAGAAGCTATAGGTAGGATCCCACTGCAGAATCATTTCGTTCATTCAGATATGCTGCAAACCTAATTTTTATGCATATTTGTAATGTAGAGAATATATGATAATATCCACTAGGTTGCCTATCAAAATTTGGCCGCAAATATTTTTAATAAAAAATATTTTAACTTTAACAGCTAGCAACTATTATTTGCGGCCGATTTAATTTAGCTTGCGTATATCATAATAATCTAGTCTAGCCGCTCTTCCAACTGAGCTACCGAGGCATTTTGCCAACAGTAATACTGTCCATTCGAAAGAAAAAAATCATAATAAGGGGCCGTTCAAGTATTACGTAAGCACATTCATTACAATTATTTACCCCCCTCCCCATCCCCCTTGTCAGCAAAAGTAAGCAAAGCTCTTACATTCCGGCATTCGCCGGTCCGGCAGGCCTCTCTCTCGTTCGGTGACTCATCGTTACGTTACCGGGCGTTACACTTTTTCATGAGTGACTCCGAGCCGTAACCAAATTTAAGACGTTGTCACGTCAAAAAAAATGGTTCAATTTGATATATAAATAATACATGTACGTTATGGACGTAAAAAGTTATCGGGGCGGAACGAAAATACGTAGCAACCGCGATGTGCGCAACGGCAGCCGTGTTTTTTCAGAGTCTGTTTTGCTTTTGCCGTGAAATAGACCATATTTTATTGAAAACAAACAAGTAAAAATAAGTATTTCCTAAAAAAAATATAAATAATACTTGCGGCCAAATTTTGATAGCCAACCTAGTGGATATATATTCTTTAGATTAAAAAATATGCAAAAAAAATAGATTTGCAGCATATCTGGACGAACGAAATGATTCTGCAGTGGTATCCTAACCTACGTCCTATAATCGGGATGGAGAGATTACTTCTTAAAAAACTGTTTATTTAATGAAGGTGACAAACAAGCATGCAGCTCACATTGATGTTAAGTGATGACTGCAGCCTATAGATATCTACACAAAAACCAGTGGTCAAAATGCAGATGTGTTGCCACCTCTGACATCTGAGTTGCTGTCTTTGATTTTTGAATTGTAGATCTATGGTTCTTTTGAAGTAATTTCTCTGTCGCGTTTTGTCTTCATAGGGATCTCTATCATAGTCAAGAATCGTCCTTTACTTATCATATTACAATGGTAATATTTAAATGTTGTAGAAATTAAACTTGCGGATTTTCTCGCGTATTCAACACTCTCAAACTTCTTCATACACCCGACGTTTCGGTCGCTTTCCAGCTACCGTGGTCACGGGCTGACTAATTCGACGATGTTCAGCCTGGTCTTATATAGCTGAGACAGAACACAACCCTAGTGCGATGTAAACTACTAGTGGCGCCATCTGCGAGAAAATACGCAAGTTTAATTTCTACAATGTATGAAGCTCGCAAAAACCTACGAAAACGTTATTTAAATGTTATTTTACCATTCTTTCAGTGTATACTACAGCCAATAGTAGTGTGGGCAAGAAGGGATTCTTGTATTGCTCTTGGCCCCCCTACTACTATTAATTGTTCACAAACCCAATTTGTATCAGAATGGTCAAGGAACACCTATTTTAAGAGTTATGGTCTTAACCCAGTGATAGCACAAGCCTTTTTTACTAGAACATCAATAGCGTTCTTTAGTTTTGTTCAAAAAGTTACTTTTAATAATAATGGCAACCCATTACACGTCTTACTGCTGCGCACGAGTCTCTCCCCTTTTTGGGGGAGGCCTGGAGCTTACTCCACCACGCTGCTCCAATGCGAGTTAGTGGTCGACACGCTGTCGGATGTTTTCAAACCGCCTCCGACAAGTTTTAACGACTGCTATCTATCGAGAGCAACCGGGAACGACGTTTTAACGTGCCCTCCGAAGCACGGAAACGCGCATTTTAATTTGCCACTAGCGGTCACCCATCACACACCCGTATCGCACAACCAAGTAGATCGCTTGCGATCTACACCAGCCGCGAGGCCGTGCGCGCTTCAAATTACTTAACTTCCTTCACTTATTTTACTCTTACTTATAATGGCAACCCATTATACGTCCCACTGCTGGGCACGAGTCTCTCCCCCTTTTTGAGGGGAGGCCTGGAGCTTACTCCACCACGCTGCTCCAATGCGGATTGGAGGAGGTGGGTGGGTTAGTGGCCAACCCACTGTCGGATGTTTTCAAACCGCCCATAAGGCCTCCGACAAGGCTTTAACGACTGCTATCCATCGATAGCAACCGGGACCGACGGCTTAACGTGCCCTCCGAAGCACGGAAACGCGCATTTAATTAGCCACTAGCGGTCACCCATCACACTACCCGACCGCGCCCTTAACCGAGCAGATCGCTTACGATCTACACCAGATCTACCTTGATTTTTAATTACAGACAGACTTTTCATGTAGGAATCGGCGTGCATGTATGAAGAGAATGATGAAGGTAGATGAGGCACGAAAGGTATGTCAGGACCGGGATATCTGGCGCTCTACACTCTCTGCCTACCCCGTTAGGGACCTGGCGTGAAGATACATACATACAGACTTTACAGTAATGATTATAAAAGAACCCAAAATGCGTCTTGTGCCGTGATCGGTTGGTTAGCGAGTGTGAGCCGCAGTGACCGCGTGGCTTCGCTCGGTCACTTCTCTCCCCGCGTCCTTCATGGCTTCGCTGTATAGGTACACGTGTACCTGTGTGCGTAGCACGTAGAGAATACCAAACGTCGCCCATAAGAGGGGAGGAGGTTGGGTGAGGCGGGGAAATCGGGCGGGACGTTGAGGTGTCCATTCTATACGTAGTATTATTACATATTCTCTGCTAAAAGCTAACGATGTTCTAATTAAAAAGGCTGGAGTTGATAAAAGATAATTTTAAATCAGAATACCGCTCCAAAATGAACTTTGAATATTTAAAAAATCACTAATCATGTTTCGGAAGAGAAACAATCACAATTTACTTTTGTTTATATTTATTTTTTACGTGTAATTAGGTATTAAGTAGATAAATATTTTTATATTTCTCTGTTGGTTACGATCATCTCATAACTATTTATAAGTGTTTTTATGTTGACGGGTTTGTAGTACTGTAAATAATCGATCCGGTGTAATCCTAAATACTCAAATGTCACTTAACTCTAAGTGGGACTTAAAGGTCTTCTGTCTTTATAAAACACGTTCAAACGATAGAGTTAGCGCTTATTTGAGGGTTGCTTAAAATTGAGTGACGTTTGAGTATTCAGCCATAAATAATATAATAGGAGAGATACTGAACCCTCCCGAGTACCTTTGGCCCTGTAAGGCTAGAAATGTTTGTAGGGATGAATCATAACATGCTAAGTACAAAAACCATCGCCTGACAAGGATCAACCCGTCACGTCATCTGGATTTCTGATGCAATTGTATATCAATAGCAGGCTAATTAATGTACAATTTACATTATATGATACGCTCGATATATTTTAAGCTATTGCATAGCTTCTATCGCGGGCCTTGAGCGCGGGGACCGAATTCAGAAATTCCGTAACGCAAAAAAACGGACGCTCTGGATTACAAATTTTAAACTCATTCAAAGGAAGTCCTGTATAATTTCGCCGTACGACCTCGTGGGTAGCGTGGCCGAGCGGTCTAGGCGCTGGTTTAAGGCACCAGTCTCTTCGGAGGCGTGGGTTCAAATCCCACCGCTGCCAAGATTGTTTTCGTTATTTTTTTATATTGTTTGTTATTTCGTTCAATATTTAAAAAGTGGTAAATATTAATAGAAAATTATTGTTTCATTTTTCTATTTTTTTTTTCTTTTATTTGCATTTTATTTTGTTTTGCATAATTTTATATAATTATGTAAATGCAATAAGCTTTACCGCGGCAGTCCCCGAGTGCCACACGTCTTTTTTTTTTGTTATTATGGCATCGCTATTACGCATATTGCCAGTGTCAAGTAAAACGGTATTTCGCATTCGTATTTATTTAAACAACGTAAAAGTTAATATAATATAGTCGGTTAATTATTTATTAAGTATATATGTCAGTCAAGTGAGTGACAGTCAAGTTATTCGAGTAAAGCGATGGCTACTTTACCAGAACATTTACAATGAAGTTTTGGAGGCAACCTGAAAGGTCGTGTTTTCGCACTGTTATTCTATTTCACTATACACGGGCACTGTAATAGCCTTATATAAAACAAAATGCCACCAACTTTATTCAATATAACTTAAAAATACACCAAGAAAATGAAATAAAATAAGAGCGCCATACGCCTCTCTCAAGGTTCCCGCCAAAAAAAAAAACACATAATTTATTGAATTCGTCTTAACAATTTCATCGTCATGGAAACACCTCCGTTGTCATGGAAACACCTCCGTTGTTATGGAAATACCTCCGTTGTCATGGATACACCATTATAAATATAAATAAGAGTGAACATAGTTTTGGCGGGGCCCTTGAAAGAGGCGTGTGGTGCTCTTATTTTATTTCATTATCTTAGTGTATGTGGAGCGGCGCGGGGACGGTGATAAATTAAGTGGACTGTATATTATTATTAGGGATGGTTCCCAGGGATGGATGACAAAAAGGTATTCTGGAAACGTACGCACCTACCTTGTTCTTCTATTCTTCAATCAGGACTTGGTGCATGGCGGCGGTGGCGTGACGATCCTTTATCCGTGTTTATTCACGTAATCACCACACATATGATTATTTGTTTATCACAATAGTTTATAGGCCTTTTATTTTATTGAGATTTTATAATATTTTTACACACACGAGGTAAAACAGCGGTTACAGCGGAATAAAAGCACGAAGCGCGAACAGCGGAGAGCAACGGCGGATGATGAAAGACGGTGTCTTAATGTTCGGTGCGCACAGGAAGGTGGGAGAGGAAAAATACAGGAAATAAGATCTACCCCCAAGTATTTATAATAACGGCGGTAACAGTATGTTTGAGTTATATTAAATAAAGTTGGTGGTATTTTGTTTGATATAGGCTTATTACAGTGCCCGTGTATAGTGAATTAAAATAACAGTGCGAAAACACGGCTTTTCAGTTTGCCTCCAAAACTTCATTTCAAATGTTCTGTTAAAGTAGCCATCGCTTTACTCGAATTGCTGACTGTGACTCTGACTGACTGACTTGTAAACTTGTAATTGACCGACTGACACTTACTTTTACGCTGCTTGCGAATACGAAATATAATTTTACTTGACACTGCCAATATGCGTATAGGTCGCGCCACGTAAAAAGAACGCTGGAAGAAAGTAGAAGGGATGTGTTCGCGCATCGGTACACTCGCGCACGAAAGTACTAGCCGTATTGGTTTATTTTTGATCTAGCTTTCGCTTGCGGTTTCGTGTATTGGTAGGCAGATTGAAAACTATATAACATAGAATAACATAAAATGAAATAAAAACACATGACGCGCAGCTTGACCGCCAGCGTTCTTTTTACGTGGCGCGACCTATAATAGCGATGCCAAGGTCTCAAAACTATGGCTGCCAGTTCTAAAATTAAGAAGTAACTTTTCTCATCAGAAATGCAGATGACGTGCAGGGCTGATCCTTGCCAGGCGATGGTTATCGTATTTACCATATTATGACTCATCCCTACAAAAATGCTTGGTTTACAGGCGTTCTGGTACTCGAAGGGTTCACTAGCTCTTGGACCAATATTGTACATCGAGCTCATGAAAGAGACAATCGGCTAGTTTCGACTTCGTAGAGCGTTATCTCTGTTTCACCGGCACGCCATGGCGGTGCAACCAGTCGCCGCCACCAACAAAATGTATACTGTAAGTGTTACTCACCTGGTTCGTTTGGTTGCGCAACCAATTTGGCGGCGCGACCTGCTTGAACGCCGGCACGCAATGTTACTGGTCGCGCTATTACGCTGGTTGCGCTACCACTTATTACTATATGGCTATAATAATATGGTGTCTTACTGACTCGGCCGCCAGTCCGGACACTACGTTGGAGCAACATGGCCCTAAATCAAAATTTGAAGCGCGCATAGCCCCGTGGCTTGTGTAGTTCGCAAGCGATCTACTTGGTTGTGCAACATGGACGCGGTCGGGTCAGGTGTGTGATCGCTGGCAAAATAAAAAAAATATGCGTTTCCGTGCTTCGGAGGGTATGTTAGCCGTCGGTCCCGGTTGCTGTTGATAGACAGCAGTCGTTAAACTTTGACGGAAGCCTTATATGCGGTTTGAAAGCATCCGACAGCGGGTTGGCCACTAACCCGTATCTGCACCAACCCGCATTGGAGCAATCCCCCAAAAGGGGAGACTCGTGCCCAACAGTGGGACGTACAAGGGTTGCCATTATTATTATCAAAATTGAACAAAATTGTTGACAAATGTCACATAGGTGAGGTGCGAAAGGGATAACGCTCTACAGACCCGAAATAAGCCGAAGTCTCCTTCCTAAGCTCGATGTGTATTATTACTTGTTGTATACTATACTTTACTATGTCATATATCAGTAGGTACTCGCCCGTTCGTACATTGTTAACTGTATTTGTAAAGTATTGTATTATATAATGAGCTATTTTTAATTAACCATGTATTACTACTAAATGTAGCGCGAAGCGTACAAATTATATTGAGATATATAAATGAATATTATATATATTTTAATTTATGTTTGTGTTTTATTGCGAAACTTGTTCCTGTGAATCTGCACGGCAGTGCCTCTGCCAAGACGAGCTAAGTGATCGTTCATTAATCACGCGAGGCTCCAATAGGGATGGGGGGGGGGGTCCGGAAAAAGGAGGGATGTATGGAGATATCACGTGTATTTGTCTTTGAGTGTCCTATTCTAATCGAAAAGTGATTTCGGCAACAATTTGAGAAACAGTCTCTACCACACCGCGGACACTCCAGCGAAATTCCATACAAACGCTTAATTTGGTCTCTATTACACTGACTTCCATCAGTGACTTAGCACATAGGTGCACGTGTAGACACTAGACACAGACACCCTCACAAAGACCAAGGTCAAAATGCAGATGCGTTACCACTCCTGAGGCCTAAGGTGTTATGCCTCTGTGCCGGAAATTACAGGGCCGCCACCTGACCAGAACACGATAGTGCAGAACACTACCATTTAGCGGCAAGTATATTAGGTAATGCGGTGGTGCCTACGCCCGCGGGCTCCGTCACTGGAGCTCTACCTGTATAGGCTGGAGCAGAGGTTCCCAAACTTATTTTTCTTGAACCCCTTTCAATGTTTTTTTCTAGTTTCGGTGGACTCCCTTGCCAAAATTTATATAATTTTCATCGATTCTCCCATAGACCCCAGGGGGTCTATATGGACCACTTTGGGAATCACTGGCTGAAGCCATGTCTGTGAAGTGCATGCTTGTTTGTTTGCCACTATCATTAAAAAAATAAAGGTTTAAATAACAACACCTTCAACAATATAACTATTTTTTTATTAACGAATAACAACTACATACATACACAAAACAAATGCATACATTTGGAAAGTAGCCTCTCCTCTGTAGCCTAGCAGGTGGTAGCAGGCCACTACTCCTACGCTGAGGTCCTGGGTTCGATTTCCGAGTAGGGGGTTATCAGAGTATATAGTTTAAAGTATTTATCTCTGGTTCTATTGGGATTTTTCAATTTTCTGGAAATTGCCCTGTACCTCGAAGATTGGTAATGTGCCCGGAGATGGCAACAGGCTCGCCATCTGTTACATGGGCCAAAACGTAACCGGCGAATCGTGGGTGTTTGCATGTATGCTTGAATGCATGCATTTACTCTGCCTACCCCTTCGAAGATTGCAGGCGTGAAGTTACGAAGTTACGATTCATCAGTGTAACGACCGTTTCATCGCGGGTTTGATATTTGTATGGCTTATAGAATTGATTCAGTTTTGGTGTTTTTATGTGTTGTGTGTCGACACGCATGACACGGACTAGTACCTAGTGTAGAGCTGTAAGCGTATTTCGTTGTGTTTTTATAATCCTGGTATATTTTACTGGTGTTAAAGCTCCGGCGACGGAGCTCGCGGGCGTAGGCATCACCGCATTACCTAATATACTTGCCGCTAAATGGTAGTGTTAACACTATCGTGTTCCGGTCTGGTGGTAATGTACGGCCCTGTAATTTCCGGCGCAGAGGCATAGCACCTTAGGCCTCAGGAGTGGTAACGCATCTGCATTTGACCTTGGTCTTTGTGTAAGTGTTTATAGGCTGCAGTCATCACTTAACATCAATGCGAACTGCATGCTTGTTTACCACTTCAATTACATAAAAAAAACCGTTTAGGAGCCATACCACCATTTCTTAAACCAATATTATTACAACCTTACTCTATTTTGAAACGTCAACGCAAAGTAAGCTTTAGAGCAGTCAAAATATAATCTAAATTTGCCTTTATGTATGCTTTAAAAACATCAAATCAAGCTATGTACAGAACCAAGGACGAAATATTGCACATCGAGCCTACGAAAGAGACAATTGGCTAGTTTCGACTTCGTAGAGCGTTATTTCTGGTGCACACTGCCTACGTAAGCACTGATAGTCCGTATTGGTCAGAACTTGATCAAAATGATCGACAAATGTGATATAGGTAAGGTGCATAAGAGATAAAGCTCTACAGACCCGAAATAAGCCGGAGTCTCCTTCTTAAGTTCGATATACAATATTTGTTATTGGATACTATCAGATCGAAATAAGTCTGCCATAAGAGATGGTGGTACACACCAGTATACACACCAGTGCCGGATTAGCCATATAGCAGGAGGCAGCAAATGCTAAGGCCCCGCGCCTGTGCCCGAAAAAAACCACAAATATGTAAAATGTACGACGACCCGGTTAGTCCAGCGGTGTGAGATGACCGTTTGATTCGAAGGGTCGCGGGTTCGATCCCCCGCACCGGGACAAATATTTGTATGGCCTACAGATATCTGTTTCGGGTCTGGGTGTTTATGTATGTGTTGTATGTGTACAACGGCACCCACGACACAAGTTTATACCTACTGTGGGGCTGTGAGTGTAAGCGTATTTTTTTTTAATAAATATGTAGTACACCTTAGCTATTCTCAAAGTGAGCGTCGGCCACACTGTAATAATATAGGTATATTATTATGTTGCAAGTTGGCAATACCACAATATTTACAGGGGGCATCCCCTAATATTGTTTTCGATTCCTTTTCGTAAATGTTCTGTCTTATTTACATCCTAAATTTCAGTAGGCAATGTAACTCTAGGGCCCCATGGTCACGTTTGCTACGGGCCCCGCACCGGCACTATCCGGCACTGGTACACACCAGAAGTTTATACTTCTAACATTACACCATATTTATAGAACTGATAAAAAAAAAGTATGTATGTATGTATCTTCACGCCAGGTCCCTAACGGGGTAGGCAGAGAGTGTAGAGCGCCAGACATCCCGGTTCTGACAAACCTCTCGTGCCTCGTCTACCTTCATCATTCTCTTCATACATGCACGCCGATTCCTAAGACTTTTGACCCCACCATCAGACAGAACTCGACCTATTTGGTCATGGTAGGTCAGTCTTGGTCTTCCTGGGCCTCTGCAACCATCCACATTCGCATTGTATATCTGTTTAGTCATTCGCTCATTCGACATTCTTTCTATATGCCCGTACCATCGGAGTACCGGAGTATAACCATAAAAAAAAGTCACCCGTTATATCCAACATAATATTTAAAATAAAACCATATTGAATTTAAGAAACTGCTAACAGCCATTCCAAAAATATGTTCGCCCCATACAATGTGGGCAAGGGTCTCGCAGAGCGTGACAAAAATGTGACGGAGGTGTCGCCGGCAACGTGACGTTCGCAGTTCAAAAAAAATCATAATAAAAGATATTTTTTGATTCATTGATTATAAAAACTAACATGATATGTTCTTAGGTTTTCGCGAGCTACACTCATTGAAATAAAACTATTTTTACGGATTTATCTCGCGTATATTAAACTAAAATGATTTTAAAAATCAACCCGACGTTTCGGTCCCTTTTCAGCTTCCGTGGTCCCGGGCAGACTGAGGTGACATATGTCCGACAGAAGTTTGAAAAAATTATATGTAGCTACCTCCATCGATTTCGTAAACGCCTTGCGTAGCGTTCAGGATTAACACAATAAAAAAAGCGACCGAAACGTCGGGTTGATTTTAAAAATCATTTTAGTTTAATATACGCGAGATAAATCCGTAAAAATAGTTTTATTTCTATAAAAACTAAGTAAACAGTTTGGAACGAAATTCCTTATCCGTACGCTTGCTAAGGGGGCTAGGCGAGCGTCACGAAAAATCCTCACGACACTTTTGCTGTAGTGCGTAACGCTCGGAGAGGGGGCAGGCCGAGTATAGGATTCGACTTATTCGTTCTCTCTCTCTCTCTCTCACGACAGTGACAAGCCACGCGACGCGCGCGTATTCTATGTATGCGTACATTGTTTTGTCGTGTGCCTGTGTACGCAATTTTATATTTTTTAAAATAAACAATGGATTGTGAAAGTGTTTCATCAGAAGTTGAAGAGGATCTTCGTTCCAATCGGGTGTCCCACAATTTCAGTCATTATTTACATTTTCCAAAGAAAAATATGACCATATTCAACATTTCTGTTAAAAGCATGCTACTAAGGATAATTAAAAACAAAAACTTGGTCCAATTCAATACAAAATTAATATACAAAATGTACAACTTTTGAAAGAAAAACTAATTTCTTTCCTTACAAAAGATAAATATCTTTATTTTAATCCTATTTTTTTATATAGCGTACTCGAATATTTGAACTATATTTCTTCATATAAAACACAACAATATAAAACATATAAAAAACAAAAACACAATTTGACGTGACAACGTCTTGTAAATCGATGAACGGCGGATGGACGCACGAAAAAGTGTCACGTTCCACTAGAGACGAGCGAGAGCGGTACAATCGCTAGAGAGGCACAATTGGCCTCGGCTTGTGACGCATCCCATGCTTGTTATCAATATTATATTATGGTAAGTAAACCGACTTTACAGATAACCGAAGAAATATAGCCAGCCAATGGTCGAATACTCAAACGCCACTAAATTTTAAGCAACCCTCAAATGTGCGCTATCTCTATCGTTTGAACGTGTTTTATAAAAAAGACGTTTAAGTTCCACTTAGATTTAAGTGACGGTCGAGTATTTGGCCGTAAGTGGAGTAGGCTAGGTGGCCTTGGCGACCCCCACCGGGGCGGGCCGCACGCACCGCTCGTGCAGCTCGTAGCCGACGTCGCTCACAAAAATGTGAAACTCGCGTTAGCACACGTGACCCTGATCGAAAATGCGTAAGACGGTCTCCTGACCAGAATTACGTCTTTTACTTATCGAAATGTAAAACTCGAGTGTTTTAAGAGTTACAATGTTGGTTTTATATTCGAAGAAATATAGGCAGCTAAGTGAAGTAGGCCATGAGTGAAGCCTAGGTGGCCTTGGCGACCCCCACCAGGGCGGGCCGCACGCACCGCTCGTGCAGCTTGTAGCCCACCTTGCTGACCGCCACCACCGTGCCCGCCGCCGCGCCCTCCACCTCCTGCGGTCACAGAGAGCGAGGCCGATAAAATAGATCAGGTCAGACATACCGCGAACACTCTGCTATAATTCCAAAATTCCATACATACGCTCGTTTTGACTACCCAGTAGGTAGCACAGATAGACATCGATCAGGACGTGTTTTTACACACACACACACACACACACACACACACACACACACACACACACACACACACACACACACAACTTTTTCTAACGTTAAAGCTTATGAATGTACGTCTCTGTCTCTTTTTTTGAAGTGAAAACTTCTCCAGCATGAATGTGATTTGAAAGTCGATGAAACGAAAAAGCGACAGTAAAAAGAGACACACATAAATTCATAAGATTTAATGTGGGAGAAAACGAAATAGGCAGCATTGTGCGCGCGTGCGTATAAGGATATCTCATTTTCTTCCACATTTATGTGTCTGTTTCTTTTTACCTTGGTTTTTTGTTTTATCGACTTTAAAATCATAACATTGTCAGAGTCAGAATCAGAATCAGAATCAGGAACTCATTTATTCATTTAGGGTGACAGGCACCTCTTATGACACGTCAAAAACAAACAAAATAAATTAAAGCGAACAACAATTGATATACATGTCAAACAAGATAAAAGATATATGTAAAGTCAAGAATATCACTAAGATAAAACTAAATGTAATAAACTAATGTAAAAAGTATATCAGTAGAATGTCTCTTTTCCCCTTTACAAACTGATAACAAAGAGTAAAAAAAAAAGAAAAAGAGTCATTCTTTGTCATTCACCGGCAAAGTTCCAAAGGCCATGTCACTTATAACCATCGTTATGTTCTCTTATTCACACAGCTCTATGCGTGACCTTACCTGTTGGAAAAGTGCTTCGTGTAAATTTGGGTCAAATTTCTCCCTTAGCGGCGATACAGCTACTAGACCGTGCCGGGCGAATACCTGCAAAACATGAAATTATAATAATTGATACGTCCCACTGCTGCGCACGAGTCTCTCCCCTTTTTGGGGGGAGGCCTGGAGCTTACTCCACCACGCTGCTCCAATGCGGATTAGTGGCCAACCCGCTGTCGGATGTTTTCAAACCGCCCATAAGGCCTCCGACAAGGTTTAACGACTGCTATCTATCGATAGCAACCGGGACCGACGGCTTAACGTGCCCTCCGAAGCACGGAAACGCGCATTTTAATTTGCCACTAGCGGTCACATAAAACATAAAATTACGGCCCTGTAATTTCCGTCACAGAGGCATAACACCTTAGGCCTCAGGAGTGGTAACGCATCTGCATTTTAATTTTGGTGGTCTTTGTGTGGGTGTCTATAGGCCGCAGTCATCACTTAACATCAATGTGAACTGTATGCTTTTTTGCCACTTTCATGACATTAAGCGGCAAGTATACTAGGTAATGCGGTGGTGCCTATGCCCGCGAGCTTAGTCACTAGAGCTCTATCACCAGTAAACATCACTATAACAATAAGACTGGATTGCACCGAGATATACTATAACTTTGATCTTGACGAATTAGTTTTTCTTTTTCTTCATTTATCATCATTGAAGGAACCGAAAAAAATTGTGATTATTATGTTTTTACTAAGTAGTTAAAATCTAATTTTAAAGGAGATGTTGCGAGCTCGGCTCTGGTTCGTACACGTCCTCAAAAAATAAGTAAATTAAAGAAGAACCCGAAAAAAATACAATTAATTTAATCAAGAATATATTTTAGAGTTACAACCACATTTTATTCAAACGATTTTATCATTTTCAACCATGTTCAACATGGCGGCGATACAGCCGACACTTGGGATCAATCGATTTTGATAGTATTTGGAAAATATTGCTTTTTTCTCCAAGTACTATATAATCAAAATACAATTTAACAAATGAATATGTCAAAATGACATCGCCCGCCATATTTGCCATGTTGGTTATGAGTTGCAATTCTAACTGCAAGTAATCTTTTGTAACTGCAAACAAAGCTAAATAAGTGAAAATATGCAGTAAAAAACGTTTTTATATTGATTTTGCCTGTTTAATGATATTGTGTACAATACATGGCCGGAGGTCCATACATTTTTGCAACATTATTATTTATAGTAAAGGACTATTAATATATGTGTTTGCTTTTACGATATGTATTAATGGTTTTATTAATGGTTGCTCACTCTAGGTATTTTATGATTTCTTGACTTTTTGAAAGTATCTGTAAAGATCTATTCGAAATAAAAATATTTTCTATTCTATTCTACTATTCCATTCTATATTTGTGTAAAGTTAAAGTTATTGTAACATTTCACATCCTTCTATTAACGTAACGTAACGTAACTTCACGCCTGTAATCCCCGAAGGGGTAGGCAGAGGTAAATGCATGCATTCAATCATACATGCAAACACCCACGACTCGCCGGTTACGTTTTTGGCCCGTGTAACAGGTGGCGAACCTGTTGCCATCTCCGGGCACATTACCAAACTCCGGGGTACTGGGAAACTTCCAGAAAATGGAAAAATCCCAATAGAAGCAAAGACAAAGGATTTTAAACCGTTATCTCTGATAGTCCCCGACCCGGGAATCGAACCCAGGACCTCCAGCGTAATAGTAGTGGCCTGCTACCACTACGCTACTGAGGCAGTTCCTCAGTAGCGTAGTGGTAGCAGTTCATCCTTCTATTACTTAAAGAAATCTGTTAAATTGCCTTACTTGAGCAAGCTGCGCCCTCGTCAACTTGAGGCCGTCGTGCAGGGACCGGAGCGCCGCGGCCGCGCCCTCGCCCTCCGCCTCCCCCACAGACCCCGCCTCGGGCACGCTCTCGGCAGCCGCTGATAACGTGTCTGCTACCTGACAACAAAAAATTATATGTGTGTATTTACACAACTTGTAACCAGAGAATATGTCTTAGCTAGCTGTTGCCCGCGGCTCCGCCCGCGCGTAGTGTAGGTAGCTTTTTGCGTCATCTGTGGAAACTCATCTAATCATCCCCCAGGAACATTTTTTCGGGATAAAAAGTATCCTATAATCTAAGTCAGCTAGCTAGTAGCGTTCAGTAGTTTCGGCGTAATTGACGGAGAAACATCCAAACAAAGAAACTTTCACATTTACAATGTTAGTGTGATACTAAGTATAGCTGAAGAGCGCTGGTGCAGATCGCGTTCCGGTCAGGTGGTGTACGAGCTACCACTCGCATATTTTTGCAAACTTAGCATTAAGTGACATTGTCTTAGGAATAAGAGACAGTTCGAATCGTACCAATCGTCTGGCAATTTGTATCGTCATGTCTCTGTGCTGTCCAAATAAATGTTTTCTCTTTCTTTCTTTCTTTAATACAACATTTGCATCGATCGGACTCGTTTTATTGCTTTTGATATAATCTGACATACTGACACATTTATAACAAGTGCGAAGTCACAACTTGCAGTGACCGCACATGTTTTTGGTCCTTCGAGCCGGATTTGAACCAGCGACCTATGGATAACAATAACATGTCAAAATGGAAATTATGTCAGGTGGTAATGTACGGTCCTGTAATTTCCGCAACGGAGGCACAACACCTCCGGCCTCAGGAGTGGTAACGCATCTGCATTTTGACCTTGGTCTTTGTGTGGGTGTCTATAGGCTGCAGTCATCACTTAATATCAATGAGAGCTGCAGGATAGTTTGCCACTTCCATTGCATAAAAAAAAATATGGCTGAAACACATAGGATTCTTTTTGTTTCATTCATAGGTTCCTTAGGGAATTTTCAAGTTCACGCAAACTGGGAAAAGTCTCGGGAAAACGCTAGTAATATTATAAAGGTATACTCACATCGAGGAGATCTTTGCAGAAGCTCTGTATGGCGAAAGACTTAGCGTCCTCCACTTGCTTCATCATTCGCCGCCGCACGTTCTCTCCGTCGGCTAACGCTCGCTTGTATTTGTCCTGAAATTAAAAGCGTAAATCATTCTATCACACTAATACTAAAAATGTGAAAGTTTCGTTTTGGATGTTTGTCCGTCAATCACGCCGAAACTACTGAACGGATTTTGGTGTTATTTGTTACACAGATAGGATATTAGCTGACTTAGATTATAGGATACTTTTTATCGGGTACCGGCCCTTATAGCTCACATCGTTTCTTAATATAGGGTTGCCAGGTCGCTTAACCTAATAGCCGGACAAACCATCAAGTTTTAATTGGACATTTGGGTAAAAAGGCGAAGGTGGAAACGTTCCGATGTGCTCGGCGCTCGCTCATTTGTTAAAGCCGAACACCATCGACATAGTTTAGAAGCCTTTTGATTGCGTGTCCGGGCAAAATATATGGTGTTCGGCCTTTTTACCCAAATGTCCAATAAAAACTTGGCGTAGCTCTACTGGTGGTAGAGCTCTAGTGACGGAGCTCGTGGGCGTAGGCACCACCGCATTACCTAATAAACTTACCGCTAAATGGTAGTGTTCAGTACTATCGTGTTCCGGTCAGGTGGTAATGTACGGGCCTGTAATTTCCGGCACAGAGGCATAACACCTTAGACCTCAGGAGTGGTAACGCATCTGCATTTCGACCTTGGTTTTTGTGTTAGTGTCTATAGGCTGCAGTCATCACTTAACATCAATGTGAACTGCATGCTTGTTTACCACTTCTAACATATAAAAAAAAAGCTTAACCGGACACCTGGCATCCCTATGTCCAAGGAAACTGTAAATTAAGGGCTGTAAATTTCTCCTCAGTGGTTCAGAAACTTACTTCATAATCTTTAGCTTGTTGTTTCAATGCACTGAGCTCTGTACTGAGGCTCTCAATCTGTTTATGGCACTCCTCGACAGAGCTCGGCAGCTTGTCACCGTTCTGAGACTCAGCAGCTTTCTCTTCTGTGCTGTAACATCTTGTTGTACTTCTGTTGGATAAAATCATAAAAAAAATAAAGAAGTCATTCCAAGATCTATTGTTTTAATCATTCACGATTTGTATTCATATTTTTATATTGTGACAGTCTCCTCTTGATCATGGCTGTTGCAGTACGGCCGAAACATAGAGTGTCGAAGTAAATACTTCGATTAAAGTATGCGATTAAGTGTAGAAGCTCGAGGGCATAGGCATCACTGCATTGCCTTAATCTATCTGCCGCCAAACACTAGTTTTCAGCACTCTCGTTGTTGTTCAGGTTAGATGGTAATGTATGACCCTGTAATAACTATCACAGAGACATAACAACGACGGATTCACCCTGGTTGAGAATCGGAAAGGTCGTCCTCGTCGAAATAGAAACCTTCGAGGTACCGGATCAGCAGCCTCTCAACTCAAAGCTGCCGAACCTTACGCCTTCGTGTATCTTTCACGTCTAAACGAGAAAACAACCATCACCGACGTTCAATCGTATATGACAGAGAAGATCGTCAGAGTTCTAAATACTGAGGGACAAATACAAGGGGAAATCGAAGCCTTGAAGTCAAGCCGACCCACAGGTTTCTCCTCCTTCAAGTTGCGTGTACCTGCCAAACATCTGCAGATGTTCCTCAATCCTGACTTCTGGGCTGAAGGCGTAGTTTTCCGAAGATTTTGGGAGGCGAAACGTAACGCTACACTACGCTGTATGTTACAGTAACGTAAACGTACGATAACAGTGTGTGTGATCGGTGATTAGTTTTAAGAGAACAATATACTAATACTATACATTGTATTAGTATATGATTGTATTTTACATTTTATGTGTTTATTGTATTTGATATGGGCTCTAGTGGCTCGAAATAAATGAAAAAAAAAATTACAACTAATGTCTCAGGAGTGTTGCATTTGCATTTTGATTGCATCTGGTTTTAGTGTAGGTGTCTATAGGCTGCAGTTGTTTGCCTCCTTTGTGACATATTAGTTAAAATTAAAGTTTAGTATAGAGAATTTCTACAGTGAGTTGGAAATACCATTACTTAACCCAATGAATTAAAAAAATTAAAAGATCAAGAAATGTTCCTTAAGTCTCTCGATAATATTCCAGATCTGGTTTACCATGCACCATCTTTCATTTTTTCTGTATGGAATTCTATGCATGGAAATTGCCAAATCTTTTTGAAAATAGAACAACCTGGAAGTGGCATGGGGGGATGATGCAGGCATAGCAGTAGTGGCTTTCTACCATTCCACATTATCTTAGATTCAAAAAAGAGTTTTACTACACTGTGTAACAGATATCTGTTATCTTCATTGAGCATAACAGATAATTTATGAGTACATACACGAAAATGATGAAATATTACAACTTAACAAAAACGCTATTAAGAGTTTAAAAAAATAGAATAATTGCACAGCTATGAAATTATACGAGTTATGGTCATAAACATTGACGTTTTCATAGGAATAAAAAATCTTATTCATTGTATTTCATTACCATTTTTAGGTTAAAACTTGATTGCGCAACCCTTACCTGTAAACATTGGTTCGGAAGCTTCGTAAAGACGAATCAGCTACGTATCTCGCTAATCTACCCATTGAACACACTTTCAACGTAGTCATTATTGCAAATACGTTTAATTTTTGGTATTATTCAAGAAAATATTGCACGTAAGAGGTTATCCTGCAATTTCTTTTGAGCTGTCAAATTTTCTTTTTTTTTATTTGTCAAGCAATCGGCAATTTACACATAAACATAATGTGATTAGAGATTCTTTTATTTTATATACAATACATTTTTTTTTCAAAGTTATGTATAATTTCGAATACATTCAAATATCTGGTTACAATTTAAAAATATTAAAAAATACAATATATGTCGATTATTTGTATGTACATCAATTACGCATAAATGGATAGATTTTTAATAGATAGACTCATGACACACTTAGTGTCTGTTGTTATTAGTATATATTATTATGTATGTAATGTTTTTGTGAATTTAATTTTCACATGGAATAATATATAAAAATCCTAGGAACAGTTTTATCATGCAAGTGTGAAAAAAATCAAGATCTTAATAATGTCTTCTTCTTTATTATAATTAATGGCTACTACCCAAGACTAAGGGTAATTCTGCCAGAATCCAGTAATTGGAGACACACAATTAAATACAAACAAAAAAGAAATGAATGAATGAAATTGATCGGTGGACTAGATGATTGTCTGGTGAATGAAGTTATATCCTCTGATGATACCTACAACAAAAACAAACACAATCACTATAGTTAGATGATAGTATAGACGAAGTAAGTAATAAGGAGTACAAGGAAATTTTATTTATTACAATTAGAAAATATATGGTCTACGGAACCTTCATCTAAACCGCATTCGCACAGAGAACTGTCCCTAATCCTAATTTTTCGCAAAAAAAACCGGAGAACACACATGACCCAAACGTAAACGCACAGAGTACATTGTATATATGGGAAAAAAAAAAATAATAAACGGCATAGCACCGAGCAAGATCTCTTTTTTTTTTGTTTTTTTGTTATTATGGCATCGCTATTACGCATATTGCCAGTGTCAAGTAAAACGATATTTCATATTTATATAAGCAGCGTAAAAGTTAGTATAATATAGTCATCAAGTACAATATGTAAGTATCAAGTATATAAGTTATCAAGTATAATATGTCAGTCAAGTGAGTTACAATCAAGTTATTCGAGTAAAGCGATGGCTACTTTACCAGAACATTTACAATGTAGTTCTGGAGGCAACCTGAAAGGTCGTATTTTCGCACTGTTATTCTATTTCACTATACACGGACACTGTAATAAACCTATATCAAACAAAATGCCACCAATTTTATTCAATATAACTTAAAAATACACCAAGAAAGTGAAATAAAATAAGAGCACCATACGCCTCTTTCAAGGTTCCCGCCAAAACTCCCCCAAGATCTCTTATCTAGTGAGCGGAATTTAAAAAACCACGGTCTGCTAACAATATTGGGCTGGATATCAGCATTATTGTTTTCCTTTTCCATTTAATCAATGTCACTGTCAAAAATCAGCTGACATTTAGACAAGCTGTCACTGTCAATTTATTTTGCAAAAAAAAAATCTTGTTTCATCTCATCAGGGAAAAGGAAAATCTACAAATAATTCCGCTATGGGCATTCCAATTTTTCTTTGCCTCCACCTCCACCATGGCTTCATAACATAGCAAAGACATGAAACGAGTGAGTCAGTGTGCTCTTGCAAGCTGAGAAGTGCGCGCGCATTTTGAAATTAAAATGGCTTCGTTAGCCGTATTCGATTTTGATCGCACTATTGTTGACGATGATTCGGACGCGACTTTAATAAATAAATTGAAAGAAAAAAAACCTCCGCCGGAATATGAAGGTGGGAATCACGACTGGACACCATACATGAGCGATGTAAGTTTATATTTATTATCTATAAATATTAACTTCCTGTTCTCTTTTCAAAAGTTTAAATTTTAAATTTGAATTCACATCCTGGATTGTAAATTTAAATCAAAAAATATATTTTGACTGTTTTAAACAAAGTTTAAAAAATAGATATTCTATCAAAAAAACAATTGTAAAAATTTATAAAATTCACATAAAACATTTAACATCCAGGAATTATTGCCAAAATTTCCACAGAAGTGATTGTTTACAAAAAGCCAAAACCTTTTATGAAATAATTCTTCAGATAAAGGTTGTGTGTCTCGATACTACAAGTGTTGTTTTGGATTCAGCCTTTTTCAGATTTGTGTCCATGGTTAATTGTTGTTTAGACTTAGGGCCCTGGGCTTTATTAGGTAATAAATATTTTCCCCCTTTCATGCAGTGAAGTCGATTCAGTTCAATTCAATAATTTATTTGCATTCTGCAATGGTAGTGCCGTTGGACAATAATCATATTAGTATCACATTACAGACCCACACAGACAGACCCATTTGGGCACAGCAAAATTATATACTAAATAATAGGAGAGGTGAGGTTGTTCATAGCAATATTATTTTTATAAATTGGTAAAAAGAAAATTGGCTTAGTATAATTTATCATTAAAATATTCTTGTATATTATATATATTATATAATATATTATATTATATTATATAATATATATATATAGTATATTATATAACATTTTTTTACAAGTATGTTTTTAAAAATCGTAAGAAATATTTTATTTTTCGTTTCGCATTTTAAGGATTCTGGTAATTTATAAAACTTTTAATAAATTACCAGAATCCGTAAAATGCCCAAATGGGCCTATACCTCTTCTCTCCTATTATTTAGTGTATAATTTTGCTGTGCCCAAATGGGTCTGTAATGTGATACTAATATTATTATGGCCATAACATAGGGACTGGATGTACGAGTATGTAAAGTGAGCCTGGAATTTGGTAACATTAGTCTGTTTTTATTATTAGTCAGCACTGAGGTGGTTTGAGAGAGTTCAAGTCTCATAGATCCCGACTCACCCAAGAGTTGATTGAAAGCAAAGACATTTCCACCATAGATACCAGACGTCAAAATGCAGATGCGTTGCCACCCCAGAGACCTAAATTGTTGTCTCTGATAGTTATTATGGAGGCATAAAATGATGATACTGGAGAGGAGAGGGGGGGGGACATCACAAATATTTGTATAATGAGTAGGTACATTAACAAAATCCCTGATAAAGATATCCATTTCGACAAACGCCCTAATTTTAAATCTAAACATATAAAATGTGACGCACCTACCTCTATCTTGGATGTGTAGCAGTAATTTTTAGTATACTGAATATGTCTAAAATATGTAGCAGTTGAAAAATGACTTATATAATTTTATAAAAATAAAAATAAAAAAATCTACCTATTATAATTTTTTTTTGTTTCACTATTTTGTAACATATAGCATGTTGTAGTTACCTATAAGTGCAAAAACAGTTGAATAAGTTCATATTTATGCAGTGTATAATTTTTAGTTGCACTCACTGTAGCTTGTGTTGGTAATCCGTAAATTATTATTTTTTTTTTTATGTTTTAAAAGTGGCAAACAAGCATACAGTTCACATTGATGTTAAGTGATGACTGCAGCCTATAGACACCCACACAATGACCAGAGGTAAAAATGCACATGCGTTACCACTCCTAAGACCTAAGGTGTTATGCCTCTGTGCCGGAAATTACAGGGCCGTACATTACCACCTGACCGGAACACGATAGTGCTGAACACTACCATTTAGCGGCAAGTATATTAGGTAATGCGGTGGTGCCTACGCCCCTGAGCTCCGTCACTGGAGCTCTACCACCAATAAATAAATATTTGTCAAATACCCTATTGTTACTGGAGGTATAGTTCCAATAAATAAAATAAATAAATAAATACGCTTACACTCACAGCCCCACAGTAGGTATAAACCTGTGTCGTGGGTGCCGTTATATACAAACAACACATACACAAACACCCAAACCCGAAACAAATATCTGTAAGCCATACAAATATTTGTCCCGGAGCGGGGATCGAACCCACGACCCTTCAAATCAAACCCGCGACCCTTCGAATCAAACGGTCATCTCAGACCGCTGCACCAACCGGGTCATCACGACCCCTCATAAGCCCTATGACCTCCCTTACGTTGATCGAGGGCTTAAGATCTCGTATGACCTGAACACGCCCCCAGGAACCTTCATTGCAGCTCTCAGGGTACAAGACAGCAAGTGTGTGCTTTTCAAATTCAAATGTGCTTGTTGCCCACCGTCATGCCTTAAAAAAATTGTATCTATCACCGACGTATGTATAAGTATACGATTGAATGAATAAAAATACAAATAGTATATTCTTTTATGTTTTTGGTTACTGACTAACAACACGGTTTAACAACTTCAGACTGTTTGTTGCTGTCTTATATGTTTAGCAACTAACTTCAGAATGTCACTTTTATCTGTCGGTGTGCGCGCGCATCTCTGTCTATTCGCGCATTTCTGTAAATTCACTCTCATCAGTTTCTCCAATCGCGTCAACAGCAGTAGGTATAATTTCAAAATTCGTTGTCTGCAAAGTCGGTTTACGGACGATGATTTTGCGTGTTAATTTATGAAAACATGCGTCACAAGCCGACCACTTAGACCGATCGTGCCTCTCTATCGCTTGTTCCGCGCTCTTTCTTGCACGCTCGGTTCAGGCGGAACGTGACACTTTTTCGTGAGTGCAGCCGGCGCGGCGTTCATCGACTCATAAACCGATCTCACGTCAGAAACAAAAAATAATTAAAAGAATTCACTTGAGTCTTGAATATGTCTTATTCCATGTTCTTGTTGAATACTTGAACTGTACCTACAGTTTTTTATTTTTTATTTTATGGAAGTGGAAACAAGAATGCAGTTCACATTGATGTTATGTGACGACTGCAGCATATAGACACTTACACAAAAACCAAGGTCAAAATGCAGATGCGTTACCACTCCTGAGGCCTAAGGTGTGTGCCTCTGTGCCGGAAATTACAGGGCCATAAATTACTACCTGACCGGAACACGATAGTGCTGAACACTGCCATTTAGCGGCAAGTATATTAGGTAATGCGGTGGTGCCTTCGCCCGCGAGCTCCGTCACTGGAGCTCTACCACCAGTAAAAGGTAAGAAAAAAAATCATTCAATGCTTCATAAAATTGCTGAAATAAGCGAAAAACAATGAATAATGGCTATTTCCTTATATTGATTTGTACAGCAAGTATGAAGTAAAGATAATAGCTTTGAAATATTATCTATACTTGACATTTCCGGGTAATTTAAATATTTGTCCATCACCGGAATAAAAAAGGTAATTCCCACCACAGAGCAACACCGGAGGGGAGTAGCCATATGCAGGCTTTACCCTCTGTCAAAGTACAAGCCCAAATGGGCGTATATCTGTCGCCTAGATGCTTAAATGTGTGCGTGAAATTGTTATATTTTATTTAAGTCCAGGTGTGAGTTTCGTAGTAATAGACGATTTTTTTTGTGTGTGTCACACGCATTTCCCCCCGTAACTGTTTTGCATCGGTAATAAACGCTATGGCTACTCCTCTTCGGTCCAACGCCGCCGCGGCCGGTGGCCCGTGTTGCTGTATGTTTTCTACCAACAGTGGTAGCTATCCATATTCATTTTGGGGAGCAATTTGGTCCAGCTGTGTAAGGACCATTTTCACTGTACTTTTGACCCGTGGAGGAAGGCGCTGCCTTATGGCCTTTAGGCGCAGAGGCGGACTCCTCGGGTGGGGGTCTTTATTTATTTTTATTTATTTATTTATTTATTCTATATTAAACATTGTTCTTATATAAGCATAAACATTAACAATGGACCCTGCACTAAGCTAGGCTTGTATCGCAGTGGTCCTTAAATATTTCCATACATATTTCTATTAAAATAAAAACAAGACAACGGTTCGGTAATTTGAGAAAAAAATATATAAATAAAAATAGTTAAGTACATTAAAAATTAAATTAAATTAATAAGATAAAAAAAAAATCATGAGCATGAGTAATGAAGCTGGCGAAAACCTTAGAATACATCATGAATCGATATTGGGATGATCGATGGACGATCCAATGTGAGAGTGTGAATGAGTGTTTGAGTGTAGTGTGCATGAGTGTTGTACGGCGGTTTATCCGCTTGCACTCTCAATCTACGAGGTGAGAGTCATAAGACGCTTCGAACATTTTTTTATAACATTAATAGTAGGCTGACAGACAAGCAGACTGGGCCACCTGTTGGAAAGTGGTCACCGTCGCCTATGAACATTTGCAACACCAGGGGAGTTGCCAACGCGCTGCCAGCCCTGAAGGGCTCTATTGACGCCATTTTGGAGGACCCCATATTATGCCAATGCTACATCTAAGGCCTTTGGGAATAAAATAAATAAAACCCAAAGGGGACGGCATATATATATAAAAGGCCTAGTCCAGCTGACGAGCATAAGAATTTATATGTGGGTGATCGACCTAATCTGCTCTACTTCCGTAGCGCAGTACTCCCCTGGTGACATGTAGTCCGGCCGAAGATGGTAAGTGGCCTAGAGTGCGGAGACGTAGCCAGGAGGGCAGGTGATGGACCACGGAACGCGTCGATTGTAGTCCACTTGTAGTGTCCTAAAGCGGGCGTAGGTACAACCAATACAACGCTCTATCCACAATTTGCACGTTCTGGGCAAGACCGACCGCGAGAACCGCACTGTTGAACACTGCCAGTTGTCCAGTCGGTGAGGGTGGAACTTCTCTCTTCGGCGGGTAGTGCGGTGTAGGAAATGGGACGACAACGGGAATGAACCATATCGAACAGCTCGGCAGAGCACTCACCATTGTAGAGACAGATATTGCCTCTATATCTCTTTTTGATCCGAAGTTTTACTTCAGGCCTAGTAGTAGTAGATAGTCCTCCAAAGACCTATACAGCCGATCTAAACAAAAGTCGCTTCGCAAAATACGCACGACATCCCTAAAAATACATTTATTCCAAGGAAAGAAGACGCGTAATGGCCATGTGGTTAGTTTATATTGCAAAACATGAAACATGTGGTAATATTTAGCAAAATCTAATTCAATTTCCATCGCTGACGTAAGAATGTTGTCTCGGGTCGGTGTTTCCTTAAGCCTCGATGAGTAATGCGGAATTTTCGGGTACAAAGTTTTGAGTATAAGGTAAAAGAATAAATTTAACACAGATCCATACCACGCCGCGGACATCCATACAAAACGCTTAATTTGGTCTCTATTACACAGACATCAATCAGTGACGTGTATTTACACGTGCACCTGTGTGCGTAGCACGTAGAGAATACCAAACGTCGCCCATAAGAGGGGTGGAGGTTGCGTGGGGCGGGGACATCGGGCGGGACGTCGAAGTGTCCATTATATACGTAGTATTATTACATATTCCACGGAATAGATAAATAAAGATGGAATGGTAATGTGGGCGTGGCAAGCGCACCACAACTATGCCTGAACACACACAGTTCGGCCGAACCATTCGTTCGCCGCTCGTAGTGTCGTGTAGACAGCTTAGAACAACACATCTCTGGGTAAAAATGCCGTTTTGTGTAATTTCAACACGTAAAATGAAAAGTAAGACCTCCAGTAAATCGAGGAGGTAAAGTTAAAGATATTTAATACCACCGTCACCCTAAAAACCCTTTAATAATTATTAAATTGAACTAAAACGAAAATCTTCACTAGTGTTGTGATATATACAATATCGATATTTTTTATGGTCCATTTCGTTATTTGTATAGTTACATATATAGATTTTTTTTAATATGACAGTGGTGGATGGAACATTAGCATCTGAAACACTAAACTGTGCCGAATCATTTTATGCATCATTCATTGAACATTCGGAACATTTGGAAAATTGCGTCAAAGTAATGAAATACAGATCCACTGCTTAGTTCCGGGTGGTGTCCCCGATGGTATGAAAGTGATAATAAGTTAATGTGACAATGTTTCATTATACTTTTATACAGTTTTTTAAAAGAACACTCCAAACCGATTACCCTTCATACTTCATCGATCAGCAGCACCGCATTATATTAATATTTGTGTAGTTAATATGTCTATAATTTACCTGCTGCTAAGTGGTAACGTACGGTGGTAGTGCTTCAATGGTAGAGCTCGAAGGCACACAATTATCATGTGAGTTATATGGGTATGGGATGTCAGTTAACCTGTAATGATGGGTGTCAATTTTGTGGTTTCTTGGGGTGCTGATTACGAAAGAGGCAACCGTTTTCGGATCCAAGATGGCGGACAGACTTTTTTTATCAAAATGTGATTTGGATCTGAAAACGGTTTTCGTTATCAGCACCCCAAGAAACCTCAAAATTGATATCCATATTACATTTTCAAAAAAAGGCTGTCCGCCATCTTGTTTCTGAAAACGGACCTTTATTCCCATCGGCCCCCTCTGAGACCGCCACCGGGATGGCCGTTGGGAATAAATAGTGCCAACACGATAGTGCTGAACACTACCATTTAGCGGCAAGTGGTAATGCGGTGGTGCCTGCACCTGCGAGCTCCGTCACTGGAGCTCTACCACCAGTAAACATTTACAGAGCTCATCAAGAAATAATGCACATCGAGCCTATGAAAGTGACAATCGGCTAGTTTCGGCTTCATAGAGCGTTATCTCTGCTGCACACTGCCTACGTAAGCATCGGTAGTCCGGTATTGGTCAAAACTTGATCAAAATGGTCGACAAACGTCAAATAGGTAAGGTGCCAGAGAGAAAACGCTCTACAGATCCGAAATAAGCCGACGACTCTTCCTGAGCTCGATGTGCATTATTTCTTGTTGGATACTGTACTTACCATCAATGTGAACTATATTGTTAGCTATTTACACGATTAAAAAAATACCGGCTATGTGTAAGATGACGTACATTTTAATAACATAATTGCTGCTTTAAAGTACCTGTAGTTGACGGCTTTTATTTACCTATTATGTATGAATCAATTAAATCGGTCATAATTATCAAGGAGGAAAACTATTGTTTTAAAATGCCACGTTGTATTTATGTGTACCATACTTCCAGTTAGGTATCATTTAATAAGGCTCCACTGGCTCACATTAAAAAAAACCGGCCAAGTGCGTGTCGGGACACGCGCAATGTAGGGTTCCGTAGTTTTTAGGTTTTAATAATGTAACAAAAAAAATATCTAAGTTGTTCAAAATTTTCTAATAAAATACATTTGGTCGACTATCGGCCAAATTCTCAAATCTAAGTGGGTCTTCTGTCTTTATAAAACACGTTCAAACGATAGAGATAGCGCACATTTGAGCGTTGCTTAAAATTGAGTGACGTTTGAGTATTCGGCCATAAGAGATGTAATGAAAAAAATAAATAAACATTTTCTATGGAGTTGTTCGAAGTTTTCGAGTAAAATACATTTGGTCGACTATAACTCGCAAACTTGCAAGGCCAACTTAAGTGTGATAGTTTTCCTTTTAATTTCGTTATATGTAGATACTATTGCCGTAACGTTTGAACTTCCAGCAGCCGTTTAGATGGTAGAGGGGCGGAACACTTGACTCTAACAAACATTGACACTAAGTCACGAACAGTTAACTAAATCGAATAATGATATCAGCACATCCCTAACATTTTTGAAAGGTTGTTGTGCTACGGTACCATAGTGTTCCGGTCAGGTGGTAATGTATGGCCCCGTAATAACTATCACAGAGGCCTGAGGTGTGGTAACGCATCTGCATTTTGATCTTTGTCATCAATGTGAACTGAATGCTTGTTTGCCACTTCCATTACATAAAGAAAACAGTAGACTATTATCAAAATGTGTACTCCCCAAGGTACCATCCTAGCTCCGCGCCTATTTTTCGCATATAAATGTATTCCGTCAGTTATTTTCGATATATCGCTGAAATGGCATATCGTGGGTTTGTTGGCACTAGACCAATAGCTTGGCCTTGTGCCGTGCCAACGGTCTGGCAATGACCGTGCAATACTACGAGGAAAGGGAGGTGAAATTAAAATACATTTCATAATGTTTTTATTAATACCTATGTTTTAAGTACATATAATAAAATTACTGAGTTTTTTGGTGGTATGAGATCTTTGCGCAAGATCTGCGGTGTATCGCTCAAAGATCGCGTTCGTAATGAAGATGTAAGAAAGAGGCTTTGTGCGAATGATAGTATCGGTGTAAAAATGATAAAAGGTAAGTATGCTCCGATGGTTCGGGCATATAGAAAGAATGTCAAATGAGCGAATGACTAAACAGATGTACAATGCGAATGTGGATGGTTGCAGAGGCCCAGGAAGACCAAGACTGACCTACCACGACCAAATAGGTCGAGTTTTGTCTGATGGTGGGGTCAAGAGTCTTAGGAATCGGCGTGCATGTATGAAGAGAATGATGTAGGTAGACGAGGCACGGGAGGTGTGTCAGGACCGGAATATCTGGCGCTCAACACACTCTGCCTACCCCGTTAGGGACCTGGCATGAAGATACATACATAGGTACTGGTCTTTTTTTTTTTTGTAACGAAGATGACACACAGACATGCAGTTCACATAGATGTTAATTGATGCCTGTAGCCTATAGACATGTACACAAAAACCAGTGGTCAAAATGCAGATGCGTTGCTATCCTTGAGACGTGAGATATTATGTATCTGTGATAGTTATTACGGGGCCCTACATTACCATCTAACCGGAACACGATAGTGCTGAACAGTAGTTTTTTAATTCGGCGGTAGATACATTAGGCAATGCCTACGCCCTCGAGTCCCTGTACTGGAACTACAGGTAGGAAACTAAAGGTGATATGCAACTAAATATTCTGTAAAAATTTGAGCGTCTACCCGCTTCCGTTATTTTTATATTTAGCAAAAATACGAAAAAAACACGTTTATCGTGTAGGCGGCCCCTCTTTAATATTTTCAACTCCCTATTTGTTGTTATAGCGACAACGGAAACACATAATAATATCTAATCTGTGACAATTTCAGGTTTCTAGCTGTCACAGTTTATAAGATACAGCCTGATGACGGACAGACAGACTTCGGGGGCTAAGTAATAGCCCCGTTTTTACCTTTTAAGTACGGAACCCTAAAACATGCGTCACAAGCCGAACGGAGGCCGATCGTGCCTCTCTATCGCTTGTTCCGTGCTCACGCTTGCACGCTCCGCTCCGGCGGAACGTGACACATTATCGTGCGTGCAGCCGGCGTTTATCGATTTAAAAGACGTTATTCTCATCAAAAAAGTCATTATATGCTGCAATAAATGAAATTATAACAATGGCGAAGGTTCAATTAAAAACAGTGATAAAGTCAGGCAAGTGTAAGAGATAGCTGTAATTATTCTGTAATACGACGATATAATCTTGCGAACATTTTAATTAACTTTGAAATGTAATGCAAATTGAAAAATGGCGGAGTCGTTTATCGATGCATTTCTAAATGAGTATTATGTAACTACATTTGTTCTAAACCTATTATTACGGATTTATCACTCGTATGTATATAAAAATACGTGAAGCAAAAACTTAGGAACTCTTTTTACGAAAATTGCGCTGACGGAGGAGTATGAATATACGGCCCTGTAATTTCCGGCATAGAGGCATAACACCTCAGGTCTCAGGAGTGGTAACGCATCTGCATTTTGATCTTGGTCTTTGTGTGGGTGTCTATAGGCTGCAGTCATCACTTAACATAAATGTGAACTGCATGTTTGTTTGACACTTCCATTAAAATAAAAAAAAGTATGAAATTTGACACACTTATATTTTATTCTAGCTGTGCCCGCGACTTCGTCCGCGTGAGATCTTATGATTCTTCAGTATCTACTCAGACGAAGTCGTGGGCGCAGCTAGTATAAAAGTAGCCTAAGTTACTCCTTATTACATGAGCTATCTGCCAGTGAAAGTCCCGTCAAAATCGCTCCAGCCGTTCCCGAGATCCGAGAAAAAGCGGTTATTTCAATATTACAAACAAACACTCCAATTTTATTTATTTGCATGTATAGATTATTTAAAAAAATATTAGGTATTTCGGATTGACGTTCACAGGACAACATGAGTCGGGTACGCAAGTTCTCTATACATTCTGAGATTACTGATAACGGGACATTTTCGCTGCCCAAAAGTTTGAAACACCGGGACGGGGTGCATGAAGACGTGTCTGTCCCGTTCAAAACGCGACATATGGTCACATTATATATAACCCGATTAACCCGGTAATAACTATCAAGATAAAGGATTTTATATTCGCAAAATCTAAACTGGGGCTCTTAACTGGATCTAAAATCTAGGCTCAATGTGCAATATTTCTTACTTGTTAATTTAACATGTTTGACATTGACAATATGAACGTAAATTATTGTATTGTCAAGGGCTTGAAGAAGGGAGTTGTAGACAGGCGTTTCTAAAGTAACCCTCTTCCCCCCTGTTTCCTTGAAGGTTAATATTGTATTATTTTAATTTAAACACATTCTAATACACATACTTTAATTGATTGATTTTATTGCAAACAATTCACAGTTCATTGTTAGAAATAAATAAAAACTTACCCCCTTATTCAAAAACGTACATTAGATACGTTTTAGCTATAGAATGCTTTGTCTTTGTCAGTTGCATTGTCAAATGTGCAGGATAGAAAAAGACAAAGGAGAGTTTAACAACACTTTAGCTGAAATACGTTTATGAATAAGGGGGTTTTGGTCTATGAATGCATCAATTGATTCTATCACCAAGACTGGGACAGAAGATTGGGAAGTAGGTATGTAGCTTAGATATTTTTTTTTTTGTAATTATGGCATCGCTATAACGGATATTGCCAGTGTCAAGTAAAACTATATTTCGTATTCGTATTAAGCAACGTAAAAGTCAGAGTCGCCAGTCAATTTATCAGTCCGTCAGTCAGTCACAGTCAGTAATTCTAGTAAAGCGATGGCTACTTTAGCAGAACATTTACAATGGAGTTTTGGAGGCAACCTGAAAGGTCGTGTTTTCGCACTATTATTCTATATCACTATATACGAGCACTATATTAAGCTTATATCAAACAAAATGCCACAAACTTTATTCAATATAACTTAAAAATACACCAAGAAAATGAAATAAAATAAGAGCACCACACGCCACTTTCAAGGTTCCCGCCAAAACAAAAAAAAAGTAATTATTATTCAATTTCGCATAAATTTCGCGCAATTGTATACTTTTTTGAGAATGTCCCGTTTTGAGTGACTATAAAAATGGTCACGTTAGCCATACCTTACCATCTAACCGGAACACGATAGTGCTAGACTACCATTTAGCGGTAGATAAATTAGATAATGCGGTGGTGCCTACGCCCTCGAGCACCTACACTGGATCCCTACCACTAGTAAAATATGATGGGTCAGTTTTGTTATATGGTAAGTCAGTCTTGGTCATTAATACTGTGTTAAAGAGGATATTACTCCATTCCCAGGTCTTCGAGCATGCCTACTCAACCGGGTTCCATCCAGACGACATCCTGGATTGCATCGGCTCCATGCGTCCCAACCCTGGCATGGTGGAGCTGATCAGTACCTTGGCGGCCGAGGGTTGGGATGTGCTGATCCTGACTGATGCTAACAGCGTCTTCGTGAACCATTGGCTTAAGGTGCATGGTCTTCAGGTTAGTAAACTACAAAATGCCAGGGTTATTAGTAGCATTCTGCCTAGGCCCATGAAAGATTGCCCCCTCCCCCTGTAAAGGGCTGTAAAGCATAAAAAATTAAATAAACTGTAGAAATTAAAATAAAATGAAAAAAGAAAACGATAGTCAGTAAGTGATTTAATTAATTCTCCTAATAATCGTTATTGCCATACATTTTTTCTTTGAGATGCTATAAGTACACATTTTTGAGATTTTGCAAGTATGCGCGTAGGCAACTACCAAATTTTGCCGCCCTAGGTCCGGGCCTACTCAGCCTATAGGGAAATCCGCCCCTGGGCATTCCTTAAGCGTGAGCTCACACCTGAGACAAGACAGTCTTACTCTTAAGTCAGACTATCGTTTCACAAAACAAACGGTGGTGCGCACACTTGAAACAAGGTCTCAGGTCTGGGGTCAGGGATGACAACACATCTGGATTTTGACCTCTGATTTTTGTGTTTTTTTTAATTTTCTGCCCCTTACTACCCCCTGGTGAGATGACGTGAGATTTTATTCAACTCCCTCGCCCGTCCCCCAATCTCACGTGAGATTTTTCAAAATGTGGGTAAGAAAAATAATTGCGTGAGATTTGTCGAGACCCCCTCTCTTTTTTTTTATATAATGGTAATCGCAAACAAGCATGCAGTTCACATTGATCTTAAGTGATGACTGCAGCCTATAGACACCCACACAAAAACCAAGGTCATAATGCAGATGCGTTACCACTTCTGAGGCATAAGGTGTTATGCCTCTGTGCCGGAAATTACAGGGCCGTACATTACCACCTGACCGGAACACGATAGTGCTGAACACTACCATTTAGCGGCAAGTATATTAGGTAATGCGGTGGTGCCTACGCCCGGGAACTCCGTCACTGGAGCTCTACCACCAGTACTCCAACTTATTATATAAAATTGTTCAGTGTCTATTTAATTTATTATGTGTTTTTGATTATTATTAGTGGTTATTCACTCTAGGTTAGTTTAAAAAAAAATGACGATGTAAAAGTGCTCTCCAGGAGCCTATTTATATGAAATAAATGAATAAACTGAATCACATAACATCAATGTGAACTGCATGCTTGTTTGCCACTTCCATTACATAAAAAAAACATTTAAGGTAGTTCCCTTATTATACATATTATCTTCCAGTAGTAAAAAAATCTTCCGCCATCACGACCTGACGCGACACCTGAGTTCGTTACATAAAAATAATGCTATATGTGAGTCGTCGGTTGTTCTACGGCGTATTGGTATACTCTGTGGATTTCATTGTTTATTGTATGAAAACAAACGAGCTGACTATAATGACATGATCTTGATGACGTTTGTTATATAAAACTACAGACCATCCCCCTGTGTACCTGTGCGCAACACACAAGGAACATTGTATTATGAGCAATAAACTGCTCAGGTTGGGTTATTCCCAGAGGTCCACAAACTAAATTTTTCGTTCATACATTGATTCCCAACGGGTCCGCGACGTTGAAAAAAATATAGTATTTTCATTCCCATCTGGTCCATGACATGGTTTGGAGTAATCAGCAGCATATTTCAAGAAGTAAAAAACAATAGGTAGTTTAATAAGAACTTTATTTTTACAAATTACCTACAATACACTTACCCATACTTAGCCTGGGTTGCACCAAGACATTTGTTAATGTTAAAGTTATTATTAATTAAAATTTCACATCCTTCTCTAACTTAAAGAAATCGGTCAAAGTTGGAGAAGGATGTGAAATATTGTCATAAGTTTAAAATTATCACAGTAAATCATCTTAGTCTTGGACCATTATATAAAATTTTAAAACAAGAATCAGCTGCACCTACTTTAAATTATTTTCATGAACCCGCAGAGAATCCGCGTAAGAAAATATTAAACATAATATTTTCCACTACATGGACCCGCTGGGAATAGTAGAACGATAGATTTGTGGACCTATGGGAAGTACCCCTCAGGTGCTATGCGGCTAATTAAGGGGGTTTAGGTATAGATAGGAAGCGCGCATGGCCCCATGGCTGGTGTAGATCGTAAGCGATCTACTCGGTTAAGCATTACGGGCGCGGTCGGGTGTGTGATGGGTGACCGCTAGTGGCAAATTAAAATGCGCGTTTCCGTGCTTCGGAGAGCACGTTAAGCTGTCGGTCCCGGTTGCTTGCTGTTAGATAGCAGTCGTTAAACCTTGTCGGAGACCTTATGGGCGGTTTGAAAACATCCGACAGCGGGTTGGCCACTAACCCGTATCTCCATCCAATCAGCGTGGTGGAGTAAGCTCCAGGCCTCCCCCCAAAGAGGGGAGAGACTCGTGCCCAGCAGTGGGACGTATAATGGGTTGTCATTATTATTATATTATAGGTAGTGTCCTTGCGCTTCGCTTGGATAATCTTTGCAAGGAAACTACCTTGCCCCCCCGACATGTCACAAGACTCGCAAAATTAGCCCTCTAACTTATTTAAAAAAGCAGTGTATTATAAAGAAGTGGCTTAAATAATGGTAAATTACGAAGAAGTAGATTAGTTTTCATAGCTAGCTTTTATTCGAAGATAACATAATGACTTACCATCAATATAAATATACCCATAACACACACATTTACATAATCACGTTTTTAAAATTAACGACTTCGCTTCTAAACGTATAAATAGATACCCTCTAATTATAATAAACACTTGTATTGTCTTCCCGTGATGTGTGACGTAATTCGTGTGATGTGGTGACGTCATGGCGTGATTGTATCTTCGTGTCTATGTGTCTCTGAAAGGGAAGGCAGAAGTGTAGAGTACTGAAATACGGTTTAAAACTAAGTACTGTAAAATATAAGTAACCTACTTTAACACTTTGTAAACATACTTTTTTATGTAATGAAAGGGGCAAACAAGCATGCAGATGTAATGCTTCTGTGCCGGGATTTACAGGGCCGTACTCCAGTGCGGAGCTCCAGTAACGGAGCTCGCGGGCGTAGGCACCACCGCATTACCTCATTAATATACTTGCCGCTAAATGGTGGTGTTCGGAATTATTGTGTTCCGGTCAGGTGGTAATGTACGGCCCTGTAATTTCCGGCACAGAGGCATAACACCTTAGGCCTCAGGAGTGGTAAACGCATCTGCATTGTGACTTTAGTCTTAGTGTGGGTGTCTATAGGCTGCAGTCATCACTTAACATCAATGTGAACTGCATGCTTGTTTGCCACGTTCATTACACGTTTATAACCGATGCAAAACAGTCTTGTCATTTTTTGCGGGGGGAAATGTAGACGACTTTTGTAGTGTGCGTGTGTGTCGCACACGCACACTACAAAAGTCGTCTATTACTACGAAACTCACACCTTGACTTAAACAAAATACCGAAACTCTTTAATTTCACGCACACATTTAAACATCTAGGCGACAGATATGGGCCCATTTAGGCATGTACTTTGACAGAGGGGAAAGCCTGCATATGGGTACTCCCCTCCGGTGTTGCTCTATGAGTGTGAGTGTGTGTCACACATATTTCCCCCCCGCATAAAATGACAGACTGTTTTGCATCGGTAATAAACGCTATGGATACTCTCCTCCGGTGTTGCTCTATGCCGGTGGCCCGTGTTCTGCCATTGAGCTGACACACACACTTTCTTATTAACAGGAGGCAGTAACATCAGTGATAACAAACAAGTCGTTCTTCGACCGCGGGCGGCTCTACATCGAGCCGTGCATGCGGCAGGACGCGTGTCCGCGCTGCCCGACCAACTTGTGCAAGTCGCTGGCGCTGGCGCAGTGGTGCGCCGGCAACAAGTACAGGAACGTGGTGTACAGCGGGGACGGCGGCAACGACTTCTGTCCCGCTACCAATCTACCGCCACATGTGAGTAACACACACACACACACACACACACACACACACACACACACACACACACACACGCACGCACACGCACACACACAGAGAGGAGGGGGGGGGGAGACGCACACAGAAACACTGTATGCTTGTGTGTTTTTATGTAACCAAGGTGGCAAACAAGGATGCAGTTCACATGGATGTTAAGTGATGACTGCAGCCTGGAACACGGTAGAGTTGAACACTACGATTTGGCGGCAGATGTATTAGATAATGCGATGGTGCCTACGCTTTCGACTCTCTACATTGGGCCTCTACCACCACTAAAGGTTTGAAGTCTGTTTACGGACGATAATTTTAAGTGAGAACGTCTTAAGGAAACATTCGTTCACAAGCCGAACGCTTACGCCGATCGTGCATCTCTGTCGCTTGTTCCGCGTTCTCTCGCGCTCGGCTCAGGCGGAACGTGACACTTTTTCGTGCGTGCAGCCGGCGTTCATCGATTTATAAGACGTTATCACGACAAAAAATGTCCCCCGAAAAGGACAAATCGCATAAATTACTTTTTTTAATATTATGAAAGTGGCAAACAAGAGTTTACATTGATTCTAAGTTATGACTGCAGCCTTAAGACATCCACACAATGACCAGAGGTCAAAATGCTGATGCGTTGCCACTTCTGAGGCCAAAGATGTGCCTCAGTGTCACAAATTACTAAATTACCACCTGACAGGAACACGATAGTGCTGAACACTACCTTTTAGCGGCAAGTGTTTCAGGTAATGCGGTGGTGCCGACGCCCGCGAGCTCCGTCACTGAAGCTCTACCATGTTTTTTTCTTTCTAGGCCACAGTCTTCCCCCGTCGCGGCTACCCCCTCGATGACCTCGTTAAAAAGACCCTCGCGTCGCCAGCACCTCAAATCAAGGCCAAGGTGGTACCCTGGGACGACGGCTTCAGAATAATACAAGAACTGTTCCCCAATAAAGCCAAAAGTATATGCAGTATTTAGTTAGATTTAAGTTAATGTGTGATTTTTCCGGAAAGGTGAAAACTGTTTTGGATGGCGAAGTTAAAGGATCCAATAATAGGTTATCCCCCCCTACAGAATCATTTCGTTCATCCAGATATGCTGCAAACCTAATTTTTACGCATATTTATAATCTAGAGCAGAGGTTCCCAAACTATTTTTTCTTGTAGACCCTCTACAATTTTTTCTGGTTTCCGTGGACCCCGTCCTTGCTACATTTATATCACATTCCCATATTTCCAATTTTTATTCACGCCTACGTAGACCCCCATCGAGTCTCCCATGGATCACTTTGGGAATCACTGGTATGATGTAAGTAAATTGGTACTATCAGTGTATGTGTTGAGATCCATTATCGTGGACGCCCACTTTAATTTTATGAACCTCCAAAATTTTTTTCGCTGACGCAGACCTCTTTCAGTTTGTCATAGACCCCCAGGGGTCGATGTAAACCACTTTGGGAATCACTGATCTAGAGAATATACGAGTATATCCATTAGGTTGCCTATCAAAATATGGCCGCATTTTTTTTAATAAGATTTTTTTTCTTGTTCTTTAATAAAATATCGTTAACTTCACGGCAAGTTATATAAAGACTCTGAAAATCACGGCTGCCGTTGCGCACTTGGCCGCCTCTACATATTTTCGTTCCGCCCCAATAACTTTTTACGTTCATAACGTACATGTATTATTTATATTTATTTATTTAACTTTATTGCACAAATACAATGTTGTACAAAAGGCGAACTTAATGCAACTAGAAGGCATTATCTACCAGTCAACTTTTGGGTTAATTCAAATTGAAACTTAATTTTTTTCTGGCTGTTAAAAATAAAACAATTTAAATAAAAATACCTGCGGCCAAATTTTAATAGGCAACCTAGTGGATATATATTCTTTAGATTATAAATATGGATATGGATAAAAATTAAGTTTTCAGCATATCTGGATGAATAAAATGATTCTGCAGTGGGATCCTAACCTATAAGAAATAATGCAAATCGACCTTAGGGGTAATAACCCCTAAGGTCGATTTGCATTACGAATACGTCATCTCGCACCACATAGACTCGCACAATCGGGCGACTTGGCACCTTTTGAATTTAAATATATTTCTGTCGTCAACTCGCCCGACCATAAAATTTTGAAGTAACTATGTACAGTCTACTACAAAAATCCTTTTTAAAAACGTTTAATATTTTATGGTAGGTCTTAAAAATTAAAATTATTATATCATAATTTTAATACGTACCTACATTTCAATCAAAAATATGAAATAGAATCTACAATATCACAAAAGAATTTGGCTTGTTTCCATAACTACTTCATAAAATATACATACAATAATTGTCAATATAATGTACGACCGATTTTTTTTTATTTTGATGTATAAGTCTGTTTGGACATAATAAAACAACAGTACTTATTCAGTAGCAGTAGCAATGTTGTTTCTAAAATAAAATTTAAAATTTATTGTCTTACCTGGCTGTACTTTGTATGAGCGTCCGAGTCTTCCAAGCCGTAAGTCGCCCGATCGTGCGAATTTTCGTCGTGCGAGATGACGAATAACTCGACCTTAGGAAGGAGACTTCGTCAGTAGAGCGTCTCTTTCGCACCTTACCTATGTGACGTTTGTCCACCGTTTTGATTTTTTGTTGTCCAAGTTTTGACCAATACCGGACTATTATTGCTTGCGTAGGCAGTGTGCAGCAGAGATAACGCTCTACGAAGTCGAAACTAGCCGATTGTCTCTTTCGTAGGCTCGAAGTGGGATATTTCTTGTTAGGTACCGTGCTTATCTAACAACGCCGAAATTTAACTTTTCTGGAAAAGCATCGAATGAATTCGTGATATTGTTTTCCTTTCTAATGTACGCTTCGGTTTCTTGGGATAGTGGTGAACGAAAACGGAAGTTAAATGTCCTTTTTTTAAGGTTAAAAATATTTATTTAAGGTTTTTTTTTATTTAATGAAGGTGGCACACAATGCAATTAACATGGATGTTAAGTGATGCCTATAGTTTTGTGAAGATGTCTACACAAAACCAGAGATCTAAATTCAGATGCGTAGCCACCCTTGAGACCTGAGTTGTTATGTCTCTGTGATTGTTATAACGAAGCCATACATTAAAAAAAGTATTAGATAATATTAATTACGTATCATCACCCCTGTAACCCCAAAGGGATATGCAGAGGGCAATCCCCAAAGGGATATGTATTCGTGCATACATGCAAACACCCACGATTCGCCGGTTACGTATTGACCCATGTAACAGGTGACAAGCCTGTCGACATCTCCGGGCATATTATCAAACTCCGAAGTGCTGGGAAATTTCTACCAATATATATGTAGAGAATAGAACCAGAGGTAAAGGATTTTACAGCTTCATCTCTGATAGTCCCCTACCCGGGAAATAAACCCAGGGACTGGAAATTGAATTCCAGTGATTTTAACTGAGGCAGTTAAATAAAGTATAAATAAATCTTCCACTAATTAGTATTTTAATTAACATGGCTTGTCCAGGAAACCGAAGCTTATGTGTGGGTGGAATCTAAATAATTTATATTTAAAATATATTTATTTTGTATTTGAAAATACGTCCGTAGTTGATGTTTACTTGAAAGTTTAAATTATTTTTGTATTACATTTTTGAACTCCGTTCATGTTGGTTATGAAATAAATTGACTACCTCGTTTATGGCTTTTATTTATTTGATTTCTACCTTCATTTTTGAGGTTATACTACATTTGGCACGATTGGTAAAAAAAAAAACATTCGGGTCGAATTGAAAACCTCCTCCTTTTTGAAGTCGGTTAAAATTGAGTTATTTTTTATGATACGCGCGCACACCGACAGATAAAAGGATAAAAGCGACAGTCTGAAGTTAGTTGCTGAACAGATAAAGGCCGCGGCGGACCGGAGGGGAGTAGAGATCCTATGCCTGTCGCCCAGATATTTTAATGTGTGCGTGAAATTGTTTATGTATTTTGTAGAAGTCAAGGTGTGAGTTTCGTAGTAATAGACGATTTTTGTAGAGTGCGTGTGCCGCACGCATTTCCCCCCGCAAACATCGACAGACTGTTTTGCATCGGTAATAAATAGGCATGGGCGTTATCACCTTTTTGACGTACCGTGACATAACCGTTATGAAGTTTTTATATCGTTATGTATATCCGTTTTCACATAACGATATAAAGCGTAAAAAAAGATGAAATGAGCAAAAAAAAAACACTTTGCCCATTGAAAATGTGTTTATTTTCTTAATTTTATGAATTGAATCAAAAGTAGTAAAATAAAAATTACGCCACTACTGAAAACATTTTTCCTTACAACTCAACAAAACTCAACAACGAATAAAAAAAATAACTTACGATTGACAGTTGACATTGATTGGCATCTGACATTGACATATTTGACATTGACATTAGTACCGCGGCGTTCGGCGTTCGCGTCATTCAAGCTGTTTTATTTTTTAGATTACAATGGCATCGCTGTTACGCTTAATGCCAATGTCAAGTAAAAATTAGAATCAGTCAGTTAGTCAATTATTTAATATCATGTCAGTTAAGTGAGTCATAGTCAGTAATTGAAGTGAAGCGGAGTCCATACCTCATTTGCTTTACGAGACATTTTGTTATCTAATCGATATTTTATCAAAAAGAAACTTTTAATTGATTGATAATGAATACATTGTATTCTCGTATTTATTTTATTTTTTATTCGATATGAAATATCGAAAACAAGGACCAAAGGACGTCAATGAATCATTCGATTTTTTTCTGTTTCATTAGCATTATTAACAATCACTTAAAACTTGTTGTGTTAAGTTCTAGTAAGTTATTGGGTTTTCAGAATCTAAACCTACATAATTAAATAAAACTATGAGATTTAAATGTAGATGCAACCTTCTGAGGTCTAAGTTGTACCAGAAATGGCAGGGTCGTACATCATGTGAATACGATAGCGATGAACGCTACCATTTAGCGGCAAGCAGATTAGATTAAGTGGTGGTGCCTACGGCCACGAGCTCCGTCACTAGAGCTCCACCATCCGTAAAATACCACCTCAAAAACATGTCGATAAAAGTCTATTTTGGAAAAAAATGGTTACGATTTTTTTTTAGTATCGATCGAACGGCCCCAAATTAACTTTTCTTACCTGATCTTCGATTAGAATCGATTCCATATGTCATTATTTTTGGCAAAGATCGCCATCCCTATACTTTTTTCTTGAATGGCTAATTTCTTATCCAATAGGACGCATAGTCCTTCCCCTACACGTTAAACATGACATCCAATAGCAACACGTTCTTTTTTTGAACTACAATAGAAGTTTTGGCGGGAACCTTGAAAAAAGGCGTATGGTGCTCTTATTTTATTTCATTATCTTCATTTCAGAGAAGAGGCGAATATGGCTTTAACTGCCGCGTTATGGTTATGGCAAGTTTACAAGTTATGAATGTTATATTTAAATAAATAGACCTTAACGTATTCAGAATAAAGTTTAAATTAGAAAAACTGAAAGCGTTTCGGTTTTTCGTTTTCGGTTTGATATTCATACTGTCTCACCTTACGCATTGCATCGCCCTTAATCAGACAGAGAGGAGGCGAATATGGCTTTAACTGCCGCGTTATGGTTATGGCAAGTTTTCAAGTTATGAATGTTATGATTTAAATAAATAGACCTTAACGTCTTCAGAATAAAGTTTAAATTAGAAAAACTGAAAGCGTTTCGGTTTTTCGTTTTCGGTTTGATATTCATACTGTCTCACCTTACGCATTGCATCGCCCTTAATCAGACAGAGAGGAGTCGAATATGGCTTGGCCGCGTTATGGTTATGGCAAGTTTTCAAGTTATGAACCCGACGACCCGGTTAGTCCAGCGGTGTGATTGACCGTTTGATTCGAAGGGTCGCGGGTTCGATCCCCGCACCGGGACAAATATTTGTATGGCCTACAGATATTTGTTTCGGGTCTGGGTGTTTGTGTATGTGTTGTATGTGTACAACGGCACCCACGACACAGGTTTATACCTATTGTGGGGCTGTGAGTGTAAGCGTATTTTATTTATTTTATTTTTTATTTATGAATGTTATCAATGTTATGATCGTTATGATGTTATTTTGATATTGTGATTAAGAGTTGGAAAACGTTGCGAGCGTTTTCAAGTTACGCTGTAGTTGAGCGTTTTTAATATATCCGTTTTCTAAGTGAGGCATATCGGTATGGTATGGTATGGAAGTATAACTTGTTTTTGTTATGTTTTGATATAACGAACTCATGTCTAGTAATAAACGCTATGGCAACTCCCCTCCAGTCCGCCGCGGCCGGTGGCCCGTGTTGCTCTATGGGTATAAATAAAACTGCAAAATATTTCGATTCGTATATTCAAATAAATACCAATATTTACAATTTTACAATTATTATTGCATGGAAATCTATAATTATTTCACAAGTCTATTCGATATTATAGGTACATTGAAAGTTACATATTATGCTACAAGTAATTATTATGATAAAATGTTTTCTATAAATTCGTTAAGATTATGAACTGGGCGGCTAAGACTCTAAAACTACTTGGAAGGGAACCTGATATAAAATGGGGGAAATAAAATTTTCATTTTTTGTATACAACGTGTAACAGGATTGAATGTACAATCCGAAACTAATTAGTTCAGAATCGAGAACCGAATCGATTTCAGGCATTTTTGATATAGGTAATATTTTGTCCCCAAAGTTAATTACAATAAGGAAATTATGGTCACCCATTTGGTGAACAGTCATTAGGGTAAGTTAGTCTTAGGTAAAGGTAGAGTAAATTTGCATTTTTTTTTTTTGTTATAAAAGTGGCAAACAAGCGTGCAGTTCACATTGATGTTAAGTGATGACTGCAGCCTATAGACACCCACACAATGACCAGAGGTCAAAATGCAAATGCGCTGCCACTCCTGAGGCATTAGGTGTTATGCCTCTGTGCCGGAAATTACAGAGCCGTACATTACCACCTGACCGGAACACGATAGTGCTGAACACTACCATTTAACGGCAAGTATATTAGGTAATGCGATGGTGCCTACGCCCGCGAGCTCCGTCACTGGAGTTTTACCACCAGTGAAAAAAATTGCATAGGGTGCGCATACTGTTCGTACATATTGAGGACAACTTATTTCTTAATTAAAAAAAAAATTAAAACATAAACATGTAATTTCAGCTCATGTATATGATTATGACTCGATTTTCTAATCGAGGTGTGAGACAGTTTGCGTTATTCCCGTTACATGTTGTATAATGAGATATGTACTTACAAAAAAATTGTGTGCAATTCACATTTAGTAGAACCTTTTAAAAATGTTGGCTTCAAGATAATATGACGAATGTAACGCGTTCGCTCGGTCGCAGCGCTCGCGGGGGATTTTTTTTATGTGTGGAGGAACGGGTGGAAGTGTTCCTCCGGCGAAAAGGGAGGATCCTCCGACCAGGCGAGGTGGTAGCGCCTGGCGGGCCGCGGCCCAACGGTTGACGTTGGGAAGTTGTATATAAGCCAACTCTTGAGAAATCTTCGTATGTGCGATGTAATTTGACTGCACGCCATCTATCGTACTAGACAAGTACTGTAAGGTTTCATTGTATTCCACTAGTTGGCGCCTTAATGTAGTGGACGCTACATATGTAATGAAAGTAGCAAACAAGCTTGCAGTTCACATTGATCTTAAGTTAGTGATGACTGCAGCCTAGAGACATCCACTAAAAGACCAACGTCAAAGTGCAGATGCGTTACCACTACTGAGGCTTAAGGTGTTACGCCTCTGTGCCGGAAATTACAGAGCCGTACATTACCACCTGACCGGAACACGATAGTGGAACACGGTAGAGAGCTCCGGTGACGTAGCTCGCAGGAGTAGGCCCCACCGCATTACCTAATATACTTGCCGCTAAATGGTAGTGTTCAGCACTATCATGTTCCGGTCAGGTGGTAATGTACGGCCCTGTAATTTCCCGCATAGAGACATAACACCTTAGGCCTCAGGAGTGGTAACGCATCTGCATTTTGATCTTGGTCTTTGTGTAAGTGTCTATAGACTCCAGTCATCACTTAACATCAATCTGAACCGCATTCCATTACATAAATTAAAAAAAAAAATAAGTATATCTAATTTTTACAATAAATTAGTCTCAAAATCAAATAAAATAAAACCGAATGTGAATAGTAAGTACTAATTAAATAAGTAATATTTAATGATACGCAAAATTCTGTACAAATAATATAAAACCAGCCAGGAGGCTGGTTAGAGTGAAGACTATGAAGAAAACCTATGAAAAAAAAGACAAATATTTTCAAGTCAATTTACGAATAATAATGTTATTAGTGTCAAAAAATCCTTCTACGTAAAAGGACACACCGGGGGCGGGGCATAAAATGCACCACAGCGCGTCAGGCTATTGCATTACAATTTCTTTCTACATTACTTCAGTAATAGGATATTTTACTAATATTTTTTATTGTGATTTCAAGAAGTATAAGAAATGCTAGTAAATATTGTCATTGAAACCACTATACTTTATAGTTGTTTTTATATTATTTCGCATTAACACATGCTTGTGAAATATATAAAACAATTATTAAGGGTAAAAGCGACTTCTTTACGATATTCAATAAACTGCAAAGTCTATTATATCGGTTGCCTAACTAGCATAGTTGGCAATAGATGGCGCTGCTGCTACCATAAAGCAATGCAACAAATGTGAAGGAAAGATTTGACAAATCGGGCAGGACTTCAGTAGCTCAATTGACAGAGCGGCTGGACTAGATTTCCAGTAGGCCGCGAGTTCGCCTGAAGTCAAATTTTTCATTCCATTTTTCTTTAAAATAAAATAGTTTATAGTTATTCTTTTTAGCTTATCAATTAGCCTGCTATTGATATATGATTAATATGAGACATATTCGGATTTTTTTGTTTAGTCTTATCTTGCCGTTTGTAAAAGAGTATGGAACATTCTGTTGATACCTATTTTTATTATTAAGTTTTTTTGGACTATTATTAATTTATTTACTTTGACATATTAATCAACGTATCAGTTGTTATTCGCTTTAATTTCATATTTGTAATTTGACCTATCACAAGCAAATTCTATTATTTTCAAGTGATTAAATGAATTTTTGAGTTTGAGTTTATGATCGCTCATTTGCAGTAAACAAATAAGTGTATTTTTTTTAATATCCGAACACACAAAACATAAACTTTAAGACGCAACATAAATGGTCGCAATTTAGCCAGATCTTAAATACGGAAGTATTTTTTCTTATCAGAAATCCAGATGACGTGACGATCCTTGCCGGGCGATGGTTTTTGTCACGGAATAGATAAATAAGAATGGAAAGGCCTTTGCTTCAATTTAGTATTAACACATTAATCTCAGGGCAGCTATTCGTTTGCGTAAGTTTGCATACTAAGATGTAACGCCCGTAGACAATAAACACTCGCTTGCACACATCAATATACTCATCAATAAACTAGTCGAAGTGTAGCGAACGCATTACATGCTGTACATTGCCAGCGAAGACAATAATAGCGTTAATTGAGCGAGCGCTTAACGTGCAATGTATTCGCTAGCAGTAACGTATAAAAAATGCAGTTTAAGTTCGAATATTCATATTCCTTTGTATATTTATATGTTTTTTACAAGTATTATAACAATAAATGTTATTTGTGACTTACCGATCAAAAGATATACCTCCTCGCTTTATACTTGAGGTCTGACATTTCATATTACATGTTAAAATTGGCACTACATGGTATTTTACCAAGAGATGCGTCGTTCGAAGCAGTCTACACGACACTACGAGCGGCGAACGAATGGTTCTGCCGAACTGTGTGTGTTCACGCATAGTTGTCGCGCGCTTGCCACGCCCACATCACCATTCCATCTTTATTTATCTATTCCGTGGTTTTTGTACTAAGCATGTAATGATTCATTCCTACAAACATTTCTAGCCTTACAGGGCCAACGGTACCCGGAGGGTTCAGTATCTCTCCTACTGAAAGGAATAGACAAAAGTTTTTAGTTAGTCCAGAATGTCAAATTCCCAAAAATGTCAAGCGATTTCAAAATGTCAAGTTTTTTTATTATTTTTTTTATTTATTTATTTATTTATTTATCACCACAATAACCTTAATAACTACACAGTTCAACTACAAGTTCCCACAATTCAACATTGTACGCAGTGTAAGATCATATTAAAGTATTTTGTACGAAGTCAATGTGGTTTTCTTTCAATCTGTAACACGAGCGACTCGCTAATATAGACGATTCACGTTAAAACCCACGGGCACGTGCCCCGACATAGCCTTACCCTTGGTCGAAGTCGCGGGAAAAACTAGCGAAAAATATTATAATTAAGTCTTTTTTTAATATGTAGCTAGCTTAATGGCTATATACTTTTCGGTAACTTGGCATTTCGAGAACTTGACATTATGGTAACTTGACATTTCGGGTTTTGAAAGGAGATGTTGCAAAAATGTATGGACCTCCGGCCATGTATTGTACACAATATCATTAAACAGGCAAAATCAACATAAACACGTTTTTTACTGCATATTTTCACTTATTTCGCTTTGTTTGCAGTTACAAAACATTATTTGCAGTTAGAATTGCAACTCAAAACCAACATGGCGAATATGGCGGGCGATGTCATTTTGACATTTTAATTTTTTAAATTGTATTTTGATTATATAGTACTTGGAGAAAAAAGGAATATTTTCTAAATACTATCAAAATCGATTGATCCCAAGTCGGGTGTATCGCCGCCATGTTTAACATAGTTGAAAATGATAAAATCGTTTGAATGAAATGTGGTTGTAACTCTAAAATATATTCTTGAATAAATTAATTGTATTTTTTTCGGATTCTTCTTTAATTTACCTATTTTTTGAGAACGTGTACGAACCAGAGCCGAGCTCGCAACATCTCCTTTGGGGAACTTGAAATTTGGGAATTTGGAATTTCGGGCACTTGACATTTTGAAATCGCTTGATATTTTGGAAATTTGGCATTCTTGACTAAAACGCTCAACGTTAAACTCAGAACTCCTTCAACAAATCACAAAAGAAAAAATCGCACAATCACGACAGATCAACTTCAGAGAACTCCTGCAGCGGATCACTCGACTTCGCATCTTTACTACCATTCGAAGACTGCGACGGTACCTCATAGTCCTGCAACCTCGCTTTATCTGACGGCGCAGTATCAACTTTACCCTCGACAACACTATCGTTCATTTGATTCCTTCCATCCAAATCATCCAAATTATTAGATCTATCTGAATCATTACTATAGTTTTCAATATCTAAATCATCGATATCACGTTCAGTTTCCGTAGGAGTTACATCGTTACACTTGGAAGGTGATAGGTTTTGAACGGCTGTCTTTGAAACGGTCTTGAATATCTCTCCGGTGTCTTCAGATGTCAGTTTTAGGGCTTGCTCCCAGCCCATTAGGGTTTGTGAGTGTATGGATACCTGTCGGTCGGCGAGCTCCAGTAGTAGGGTCTTTATTTCTGCGTGCGTTTTTGGTATCCAGTCGGCTAGTTCTGATCTTAGCGCTTCAGATGCTTGTTCTAGTCTGTAATTCGAATTGATTAAAGTTTAAAAACATGCTGTCATATATATGTCAAACTGCCTCGGTAGCCTAGTGGTAGCAGGCCACTACTACTACGCTGAGGTCCTGGGTTCGGTTCCCGGGTGGAGGGTTATCAGAGATAATGGTGTAAAGTCCTTTATCTCTGGTTCTATTGGGATTTTTCCATTTTCTGGAAGTTTCCCAGTACCTCGGAGTTTGGTAGTGTGCCCGGAGATGGCAACAGGCTCGCCATCTGTCGCCACATGGGCCAAAACGTAACCGGCGAGTCGTGGGTGTTTGCATGTATGCTCGAATGCATGCATTTACCCAGTGCCGGATAAAGCCCGTGCGGGGCCCGTAGCAATTGTGACCATGGGGCCCTAGAGTTACATTGCCTACTGAAATTTAGGATGTAAATAAAACAACATCTACGAAAAGGAATCGAAAATAATATAGGTACCTATATAATTAGTGGTCAACGCTCCCTTTGAATTCTCAAAGGGAGCGTTGAAGCTAAGGTGTATTACATATTTGTGTTTTTTTTTGGGCACAGGCACGGGGCCCCCAATGGCGCGGGGCCCGTAGCATTTGCTACTCCTGCTATATGGCTAATCCGGCACTGCATTTACCTCTGCCTACCCCTTCAGGGATTACATGCGTCAAGTTACGTTACTTTAAAAAATATGTCATGTGTGATCAAATAAATTTTTGAGTTTGATTTTGCACCACCGCATTACCTAATTTATCTGCCGTTAAATGGTAGTGTTCAGCACTATCGTGTTCCGGTAAGATGGTAATGTATGGTCTATAATTATCACAGAGACATAATAACTTAGGTCTCAGAGGTGGCAACGTATCTGCATTTTGACCTCTGGTCTTTGTGTGGTTGTGTGGGTGTCTATAGGCTGCAGTCATCACTTAACATCAATGTGAGTTGTATGCTTGTTAGTCACCTTCATTACTTAAAAAAAAAAAGCTTTATTACGAACACTCACCGATTATGAAGTTCGTCAGTGGCACCAGCCACGCACGCCGCTGTGGAAGATAAGAAAACGTAGAATTGACTAATTATGTAGCAATTTAGTCAATATATCGAAGCGCGGATAGTCCTGTGGCTGGTGTGGATCGCAAACTCGATCGACTCGGTTGCGCGGCAGTGGCAAATTAAAACGCGCGTTTCCGTGCTTCGAAGGGCATTTAGAGCCGTCGGTTTCGGTCGCTATCGATAGATTGAAAACATCCGACAGCGGATTGGCCACTAACCCGTATCTCCACCAACTCGCATTGTAGCAGCGTGGTGGAGTAAGCTCCAGGCCTCCCCCAAAGAGGGGAGAGACTCGTGGCACGAGTCTAGGTAGCAAGGTTTAACGACTACTATCTATCGATAGCGCCCGGGACCGACGGCTTAACGTGCCCTCCGAAGCACGGACCCCGCATTTTAATTTGCCACTAGCGGTCGCCTATCACACACCCGAACACGCCCGTATCGCTCAACCGAGTCGATCGAGTTTGTGATCTACATTAGCCGGAGTCATGTGCGCTTCATTATTATTATAACACTAGCTGTGCCCGCGACTCTGTCCGTGTGAGAATTTATGATTGTTCAGATCTACCCGGACGAAGCCGTGGGCGCAGCTAGTGTAAAAGTAGCCTAAGTTATTCCTTATTACATAAGCTATCTGCCAGTGAAAGTTCCGTCGAAATCGGTAAAGCCGTTCCCGAGATTAGCCCCAACAAACAGACAGACAGACAAAAATTGAAAAAAATGTTGTTTTTGTATATGTGCCGTGTATACATACATATGCATTTAGTAAAAAGAGGTTATTCAAGCTGCGTCAGAGAATATGTAATAATACTACGTACAGAATGGACACTTCGACCTCCCGCCCGATTTCCCCGCCTCACCCAACCACCTCCCCTCTTATGGGCGACGTTTGGTGTTCTCTACGTGCTACGTCCTACTGATTGATGACTTTGTAATAGAGACCAAATTAAGCGTTTGTATGGAATTTTGCCGGAGTGAACGCGGTGTGGCTGCGTTATTTATATATTATATACACACACTCCAATTTTATTTATTTGTATAGATTACTACTAACTCTGTTTAAATACACAATTTTGATTTAAATACTAAATACATAATAGAATAAACAAATTTAGATTTAAATATTTAAAAATAGATTAAACATGTAAAGAATCATGGCAAGTTTCATACATTGATTTGAACAAAAAAAAATTAGAAAAAGGTACAAGGTAAAACGGATTAGAAATATTATTTAGGAAACCTGAAGAATTTTTAAATCACCGGAATAAAAATCGTCTTTCCTAACAACAGAAGAAGCACTCCATACTAAAGTTAAAATTCAAACTTTTGTATTCCGGAGAGTAAAAAATATTTTAAGTATCAGGAAATGTTTTTTAGTTTTACTGATTATTATTTCCATGCTGTTTTTCCGTGTACCTTTTTTTTCATTTTTTCTATACAAATCTTGCCACGATCCTTAAGGTCGATAAGTAATTAAAAAAAAATTAAAACAAATTAAGCAGTTGGAAATAAAAGATTTTTTATTTTATTTGTATAGATTACTACAGCTCACCGTGTAAAGCGTCCCTCGCCCGGATCTTCTCCAGGTGCGCATTGGCATACTCGGCCAAGAGGGGCAGGTGGGCGCGGGCGCGGAGCGGGGGCGCGTGCGAAGCCCTAGCGGCGTGTGCGGCGGCGGCCCCGCGCGCGGCGGCGGCGGCCCCCCGGGCGCTCCGCCCCGCGCCCGGTACACACTGGGTGGACCACGCGTCGCAGGCTCGACGCATACTGCATAGGAGAAAAAAAAATTCTTCGTAAAAAAAAAAAACTTTCAAATAATATAGCAACCGGTAGTAGTAGACCAAATTAATTCTTTCTCAGTTTCTTTTGAAATGGGGAAATGGAGGAATTTGTAAATAATTGATGTTTTCCATATTATACAAAATTGTTCAGTTTCTATTTAATTTATTATGTGCTTTTGATTATTATTAGTGGTTATTCACTCTAGGTTAGTTTAAAAAAAAAATGTCGATGTAAAAGTGCTCTCCAGGAACCTAATTATATGAAATAACTGAATAAACTGAAACTGAGATTGATATAAATCATTCCTTAAAATCAGCTATACAATGGATGCAGGAACACAATTTAAAAATAAATTAAAAAAAAACGAAGACTATACATTTTGCGCAACGGTTACCTGCTATGATGGTAGAGCTCCAGTGACGGAGCTCGCGGGCGTAGGCACCTACCAGGCATAGGCATTACCTAATATACTTGCCGCTAAATGGTAGTGTTTAGCACTATCGTGTTCCGGTCAGGTGGTAATGTACGGCCCTGTAATTACCGGCACAGTGGCATAACACCTTAGGCCTCAGGAGTGGTAACGCATCTGCATTTTGACCTTGGTCTTTGTGTGGGTGTCTATAGGCTGCAGTCATCACTTAACATCAAAGTGAACTGCATGCTTGTTTGCCACATCCATTACATAAAAAAAAAAAAATGAAACTTAGTATAAGATTGTTTTATATTATTTCGCATTAACACATGCTTGTGAAATATATTTTTTATTTAAAGGAAAATGGAAAGAAAAATTTGACTTCAGGCGAGACTCGAACTCGCGGCCTACTGGGAATCTAGTCCAGCCGCTCTTCCAATTGAGCTACTGAAGTCCTGCCCGATTTGTCAAATCTTTCCTTCACATCTATTGCATTGCTTTATGGTAGCAGTAGCGCCATCTAGTACCAACTATGCTAGTTAGGCAACCGATATAATAGACTTTTCAGTTTATTGAATATAGTAAAGAAGTCGCTTTTACCCTTAATAATTGTTTTATATTATTTCGCATTAACACATGCTTGTGAAATATATTTTAATTTTTAAAGAAAAATGGAAAGAAAAAATTGACTTCAGGCGAGACTCGAACTCGCGACCTACTGGGAATCTAGTCCAGCCGCTCTTCCAATTGAGCTACTGAAGCCCTGCCCGATTTGTCAAATCTTCCCTTCACATCTATTGCATTGCTTTATGGTAGCAGTAGCGCCATCTATTACCAACTAGCGAGTTCGAGTCTCGCCTGAAGTCAAATTTTTCTTTCCATTTTTCTTTAGTATAAGATACTGTAATAAAAACATAGAAGCAGTTAATTCAACAAATTTTCTTGGCCTACAGATTGACAAAAACCTTAACTGGAAACCACATATCGAGACTGTATGTAAAAAGCTTAGTATATCCGCATTCGCTCTACACACACTTTCATACACGTTATATACAGATTCTCTGCTTACAGCGTACTACGGTTTAGTTGAAACTCGTCTTCAATATGGATTAATATTTTGGGGTAATTCGACGGAAAAAGAATCAGCATTCAAATCTCAAAAAAGATGTCTACGGGCGATGTTCAAACTGGCGAAAACAGATAGCTGCGTGCCCCATTTAAAAAAAACACCAAATATTAACTTCACCTTCCTTGTACATATTAGAAGTAGCTGTGTTTGTTAAGTCAAATCCACATTACTATAATCGTTTAATTGTTTTTTTTATATTATTTCGCATTAACACATGCTTGTGAAATATATTTTTATTTTAAAGAAAAATGGAATGAAAAATTTGACTTCAGGCGAGACTCGAACTCGCGGCCGACTGGGAATCTAGTCCAGCCGCTCTTCCAGTTGAGCTACTGAAGTCCTGCCCGATTTGTCATTTGCATAGTTGGTAAAAGATGGCGCTACTGCTACCATAAAGCAAGGCAATAAATGTGAAGGAAAGATTTGACAAATCAGGCAGGACTTCAGTAGCTCAATTGGAAAAGCGGCTGGACTAGATTCCCAGTAGGCCGCGAGTTAGAGTCTCGCCTGAAGTCAAATTTTTCTTTCCATTTTTCTTTAAAATAAAAATATAATCGTTTAGCTGACACATATCGACGCAGTAGACGTGATAATAGTGAACTTTGTCTCCAATCCGCCAAGACGGCCCTGATGCGCAAAAGTGTTAACTGCATGGCAGCAGTAATTTATAACAATATACCTAAAAGTTGGAAGGAACTCCCTCAACTTGTTTTCAAAAATAAACTATGCAAATGTTTGACCGCCAGAGCATACTATAGTGTCACTGAATTCCTAAATGAAAAACAATTTGTACTGACATAATTGAACTGATAATTCCATATTTTTTTTATTTTTTTTTATGTAATGGAAGTGGCAAACAAGCATGCAGTTCACATTGATGTTAAGTGATGACTGCAGCCTATAGACACCCACACAAAGACCAAGGTCAAATGCAGATGCGTTACCACTCCTGAGGCCTAAGGGTGTTATGTCTCTGTGCCGGAAATTACAGGGCCGTACATTACCACCTGACCGGAACACGATAGTGCTGAACACTACCATTTAGCGGCAAGTATATTAGGTAATGCGATGGTGCCTACGCCCGCGAGCTCCGTCACTGGAGCTCTACCACCAGTAAAAAAAAAATTATTTTCCTATCATTGAATAACTGTAATAAACTTGACATTAAGTAATTTGAATATAATATCGATCTCTGTATGTAATTATAATCCTGACAAATACTATTAAATTTATATTGTCTCGTTAACTTTTTAAAACATTAAAAAAAAATGTATTTTTGCACGTCACCCTGTGACAAGGGTTGGGTAAGCTGCTAGAATCTAAACATCTCAGCCAGCGGGCTCGACTAGCCGTACATAATGCTGTACTTACTCCAACGCTTTTATATGGAAGCGAGAGCTGGGTATGCAGGAAAGAGCATGAAAGTAAGTTGAACGCGGTCGAGATGAGATCTTTGCGCAAGATCTGCGGTGTATCACTCACCGATCGCGTCCGTAATGAAGATGTAAGAAAGAGACTTTGTGTGAATGACAGTATCGGTGTAAAAATGAATAAAGGCATGCTCCGATGGTTCGGGCATATAGAAAGAATGTCGAATGAGCGAATTAATAAACAGATATACAATGCGAATCTGGATGGTTGCAGAGGCCCAGGAAGACCAAGGCTGACCTACCATGACCAAATAGGTCGAGTTCTGTCTGATGGTGGGGTCAAAAGTCTTAGGAATCGACGTGCATGTATGAAGAGAATGATGAAGGTAGACGAGGCACGAGAGGTTTGTCTGAACCGGGATATCTGGCGCTCTACACTCTCTGCCTACCCCGTTAGGGACCTGGCGTGAAGATACATACATACATACCCTGTGACAAACATGTCTGCGCTTTATTTGTTTTTGTCATCCTATATGTATACACCTTCAATGTATGTACACACACATGTTTATGCAAATAAATATTATCTTATCTTATCTGAATAAATGAATAAACTGATCGGTAGCTTAGTATACAGGGTTAAATATATCTAACGCATAAATCGTCAAAGGTGAGGTAAATACGTTAAATAAAGGCCGAAGCGTCCGTCTTAACTAAGCATTTACAACTAGTGAAGTGTTTACTTAGACCAGAGGTTCCCAAACTATTTTTTCAAAATTGAAAGGGGTCTCCCTCTTCTGTTCCTTGTTCTGGCGGCAAGTTTTTCTCAGATCATATTGGCTTTTGGAACTTTGCCGGTGAATGACAAAGAATGACTCTTTTTCTTATCTTTTTACTCTTTGTTATCAGTTTGTAAAGGGGAAAAGAGACATTCTACTGATATACTTTTACATTAGTTTATGACATTTAGTTTTATCTTAGTGATATTCTTGACTTTACATATATTTTTTATCTTGTTTGACATGTATATCAATTGTTATTCGCTTTAATTTATTTTGTTTGTTTTTGACGTGTCATAAGAGGTGCCTGTCACCCTAAATGAATAAATGAGTTTCTGATTCTGATTCTGATTCTGGTTTCCGTGGACCTCCCCCTCCCCGCCTTGCTACATTTATATCACATTCGCATATTTACAATACAAATAATCCTGTATATCTATATACTAATGAAATTTTAAACAAATTGTACAAATTGAGGACAACTTATTTGTTGAATAAGAAATATTAAATACGTAAACATGTAATTTCAGTTCATGTATTAAGATCATAACTCGATTTTGTAACCGGGGTGTTTGGGAGTATGAATTACTTCCGTTATATGTTGTATACAATGCACGATAAATATACACATATACTAACCCCATATACTCATTACTGAGCGACGCGGAACCCTTGTACAGTTTGGTGGTGAGCGCGCACAGTGTAGTCAACTTCTGCTGCAGAGACTGCAGGTAGTCCGCCGCCGACGTGAACTCTGGGTCTTTTACTCTGTACACATTAAAACATTTTGAGGTGAAAACTTCTCTATGCGATTTGAAAATCGATGAAACGAAAAGGCAACAGTAAAAAGAGGCAATCGACGAAACGAAAATGCCACATTAAAAAGGCAATCGACGAAACGAAAAAGCGTCAGTAAAAAGAGACAACCGATGAAACGAAAAGGCGACAGGAAAAAGAGCCAATCGATGAAACGAAAAAGCGACAGTAAAAGAGGCAATCGGTGAAACGAAAAGGCGACAGTAAAAAGAGACAGACACTTAGTTTTAGCCGGATAGAACTGGGTGTAGCCGTATTTCGGGTATTAGCCGTAACATATATTATTATATTGACAAGCCAGTTGGTCCAGCTGTGGGCGATGACCGTTTGAACAGAGGCTTACCAGTTCGATCCCCGCACCAGAACAAATATTTTTTTATATTATTTCGCAATAACACATGCTAGTGAAACATTTTTTTTTAAGAAAATTGGAATGAAATATTTGACTTCAGGCGAGACGCGAACTCGCGGCCTACTGAGAATCTAGTCCAGCCGCTCTTCCAACTGAGCTACCGAAGCCCTGCCCGATTTGTCAAATCTTTCCTTCACATTTATTGCATTGCCTTATCTATTCTTCATTTATCTATCTATCTATTGCCAACAACACTAGTTTGCTAGTTTAGGCAACCAATATATACAATATAATAAACTTTGCAGTTGTAGAATATTTGTATGGCAGATATTTGTTTCGGGTCAGAGCAGTGCCGAATTAGCCATATAGCAGGAGGCAGCAAATGCTAACAGGCCCAGCACCTGTGCCCAAAATAAAACACAAAAGTAAAATATTTTATAAACCTTATTCTCAAAGTGAGCGTTGGCCACACTGTCATTATATAGGTATATTATGAGAGTTTTGGCGGGAACGCGGAAAAGAGCTGTGTCGCTGCGTGATATTATTTTCGAAATTTGTGTATAGTCGCGTTTTTATGTGTAAAAATGGTGGGATTTTTATCATAAAGCATTCGATAATGTTCACGAGTGTAAGAAAGTGATATTATGATTGTGATTTTTTGTGAAAGTGATTTTTCGTATTGCCTCCAAAACTTCGTAAAAACTTCAGTAAAGTCCCCATCGCTTTACTGGAGCCACCCCATCATCTCATCATATTCCTCATGGAAGCATTTAATCATCGTCATCTTCCATATGGATATTCATTAATTTAAAGAAATATGAAATTCAATAAGTATACGACTGAAAGACTTTGTATCTATGGTCATGAAAAATTATTTAAAAAAAAATAGGTATATTATTATGTTGCAAGTTGGCAATACCACAATACTTACAGGGGGAATCCCCTAATATTGTTTTCGATTCCATTTCGTAAATGTTCTGTTTTATTTACATCCTAAAGGATCATGGCAGGATTTGTACAGAAAATTTTTTAAAAAGGTACACGGTAAAACATCATGGAAATATTATCCAATGAACCTAGACAACATTTCTTGATACTTAAAATATTTTAAACTTTCCGTAATAAAAAGCTTGAAATTGAACTTTAGTATATAGTGCTTCTTCTGTTGTTAGGAAAGACGATTTTTATTCCGGTGATTTAAAAATAATTTATATACCAGAAAATGTTCTTTAGGTTCCCTAGATAATATTTCTAATCCGTTTTACCTTGTACCTTATTCTAACTTTTTTGTACAAATCAATGTATGAAACTTGCCATGATTCTTTCAGTAGGTCATGTAAGTCTAGGGTCCATGGTTACATTTGCTACGAGCCCCGCACCGGCTTTATCGGGCACTGGGTCTGGGTGTTTGTGTATGTGTTGTGTGTACAATGGGACACAGGTTTACACCTAGTGTGGGGCTGTGAGTGTAAGCGTATTTTATGTACAGAACCCCAAAAACACAAATATTAACAAACCTGGCCCCATTGGTGGGTTTATTATCACCGCTGTTGTACAACGCGCTGCTTAGACCCCAAAGATTTAACGCGCTGTTTTCACTCTTGAATACCTGCAAATTAAAATAAACTGTCTGTGGTGTCACATGTGGGACACCCGATTTGAACGAAGTGCCTCTTCAACTTCTAATGAATCACTTTCACAATCCATTGTTTATTTTTTTTAATATTAAAAATAACTTAAACTATATACACACGAACGCGACAAAACAATGCACGCATACACAGTGTCTACGCACGTTACATGACACCTAACGGCTGGCGTCATGACGGCTGGGGGTGCCACCCAGCGATGACGATAGTAAAGGAGTACCGTTAGCCTAGGTATATAAAGACCTTCAATGGGCAAGCGCGACTACTACCGAATCTAACTATTGAATATAATTACCGGATCTTTGTTGTTACTTCATTTTACACTTTATTTAAAGAAAAGATGGAAAGAAAAATTTGACTTCAGGCGAGACTCGAACTCGCGGCCTACTGGGAATCTAGTCCAGCCGCTCTTCCAATTGAGCTACTGAAGTCCTGCCGATTTGTCAAATCTTTCCTTCACATTTATTGCATTGCTTTATGGTAGCAGCAGCGCCATCTATTGCCAACTATGCTAGTTAGGCAACCGATATAATAGACTTTGCAGTTTATTGAATATCGTAAGGATGTCGCTTTTACCCTTAATAATTGTTTTATATTATTTCGCATTAACATTTTTTTCTTTAAATAAAATATATTTCACAAGCATGTGTTAATGCGAAATAATATAAAACAATTGTATTACATTGTTAAATTTTGTATTGTAATAAACGTATAATCTACTTGAAATAAAACAAGTTATTGAAGAGAAACCTGAAGACCCCCTTTTGCATCACATAGCAAACGCGCGCGTCGCGTGGCTTGTCACTGTTGAGTGAGAGAGAGAGAGAGAGAGAGAGAGAGAACGAATAAGTCGAATCCAATATTCAGCCTGCCCCCTCTCCGAGCGCTACGCACTACAGCAAAAGTGTGGTGAGGATTTTTCGTGACGCTCGCCTAGCCCCCTTAGCCAGCGTACCGCGCGATAAGGAATTTCGTTTTTTTTATAATTGTACCTTTTCCAGTTCATCATCAGGCGTGGTGAGGAACAGCCTGAAGTCCTCGCTGTGTGTCAGGATCGGGTGTTTCGCCACTCGATCTGGGAAAGAGAAAGGATTTTATTCGCCATAAAGTTTAAATTAAGGGGCAAATTCCACGTTGGCGCACCTTGTATACTATATCAGCGATCGGCAACCTTTTAGTAGGCAAGGGCAACACGCGGCCCGCGGGCGACCGCTGCACTATATCAAAAGATAGAGTAAAAAAACAATCATGGAAAAATACTCAAAAATAATTTGAATCATTGTTTTATTTGTCGGAAATATTTATTTTATATAATTTTTGTACGTCCTCTCAGAAATTGTAAATTATGTAAATAAAAATGAAATAAAATTGTAATGATTTAATTAATGTATAAATGTTCATACAACGTTTTGAGTGTTTCGAACAATGTGTATCGTTTTAATAATCTACTAACCTTACCTATTATGTGTTCTCAGATTTAATGATGTCTACGCGGATTTAATTAATTGATTTATGTACCACCTATTTTCAATTATTCAAACGTGATGCTCTCAGTTATGCCTCCTGGCGGTTGCCAATAAAAAAAAAATATTTTTGTATGACAACAAGGTGACATAATTGTTTTATATTATTTCGCATTAACACTTGCTTGTGAAATATATTTTATTTTAAAGAAAAATGGAAAGAAAAATTTGACTTCAGGCGAGACTCGAACTCGCTTTCTTTAAAATAAAATATATTTCACAAGCATGTGTTAATGCGAAATAATATAAAACAATTATTAAGGGTAAAAGCGACTTCTTTACGGTATTCAATAAACTGCAAAGTCTATTATATCGGTTGCCTAACTAGCATAGTTGGCAATAGATGGCGCTGCTGCTACCATAAAGCAAGGCAATAAATGTGAAGGAAAGATTTGACAAATCGGGCAGGACTTAAGTAGCTCAATTGGAAAAGCGGCTGGACTAGATTCCCAGTAGGCCGCGAGTTCGAGTCTCGCCTGAAGTCAAATTTTTCTTTCCATTTTTCTTTAAAATAAGGTGACATAACCTTATTGTTACTATGAAATGGTGCGGGTCTACGAGGCAGTCCCCTTTGCCCGGGCTTGATCTGCCCCCGTTACGTCGGGGGCGTGTTCCACCTGGCTCGGTTCGGACGCCGGCTGTGGACAGCCGACACGAGGTTGCAGCTAGGGTTACCACCTCTTTGCTTTATCACCATTTCATCCAATAGACGTCCACCGCCGAACATAGGCCTCCCCCAAAGAATGCCACGACGAACGGTCCCGGGCCGCCCTCATCCAGCGATCGCCCGCGACCTTCACCAGGTCGTCGGTCCATCTTGTGGGAGGCCGCACCGGGCTTCGCTTTCCGGTGCGCGGTCGCCACTCGAGAACTGCTCTGCCCCAACGGCTGTCAGTTCGTCGAGCTATGTGCTCTGCCCACTGCCACTCGAGTCTCGCTATTCGGTGAGCCACTTTGGTAACTTTGGTTCTCATGCGGATCTCCTCATTTCTGATTCGATCTCGCAGAGAAACTCCGAGCATAGCTCGCTCCATCGCTCTCTGAGTGACCTCGAGCCTTCTCATCGGGCCCATAGTGAACGACCACGTTTCCGTTCCATAAGTCCCATAAGCCAGGGCCGATTATATACAACGCACAAAAAAAAATAATTTACCGAGGAAGGCGTCGAGCGCGAGGCAGCGTATGGCGACGAAGGAGGGCGAGTATCTGTCGAGCTGCTGGCGCGCCGAGTGCAGCGGGGGCAGCGCCGGCGCCGCCAGCAGCGGGTGCGCCGCCCCCAGCCGCTTGTGGAGCACCTGGTCACATTTTGTACGGTTCAAGGAATTTATTCTCAAAAAAGACAATACATCGCCCCTTATCTGAGAACGTTCGGTGGTGGAGCTCCAGTGACGGAGCTCGCGGGCGTAGGCACCGCCGCATTACCTAATATACTTGCCGCTAAATGGTAGTGTTCAGCACTGTCGTGTTCCGGTCAGGTGGTAATGTACGGCCCTGTAATTTCCGGTACGGAGGCATAACAACTTAGGCCTCAGGAGTAGTAACGCATCTGCATTTGGACTTTGTGTGGGTGTCTATAGGCTGCAGTCATCACTTAACATCAATGTGAACTGCATGCTCGTTTATCACTTCCATTACATAATTACTAACAACAAAATATGTATTGTTATGGTTACACCATGATATTTTTTATTTTATTTTTTTTTTGTTATTATGGCATCGCTATTACGCATAGTGCCAGTGTCAAGTAAAACGATATTTCGTATTTATTTAAGCAGCGTAAAAGTTAGTATAATATAGTCATCAAGTATAATATGTAAGTATCAAGTATATAAGTTATCAAGTATAATATGTCAGTCAAGTGAGTTACAATCAAGTTATTAGAGTAAAGCGATGGCTACTTTACCAGAACATTTACAATGAAGTTTTGGAGGCAACCTGAAAAGTCGTGTTTTCGCACTGTTATTCTATTTCACTATACACGGGCACTGTCATAAACCTATCAAACAAAATGCCACCAACTTTATTCAATATAACTTAAAAATACACCAAGATAATGAAATAAAATAAGAGCGCCATACGCCTCTCTCAAGGTTCCCGCCAAAACTCCACCATATGATACATGATATTTGCTAAAGTCAAAGTTATTATAAAATTTCACATCCTGCTATAACTTTAACTTTAACATAACTTTAACTTTCGCAAATATAATAATAATAATAATAAATACTCTTTATTGTACACTTTAGGACAAATAATAAACAAGACAAATATCGTGGTGCAATCCAAGCTAACCCCCTTATTCATAAACGTACATTAGATACGTTTTAGCTATCGAATGCTTTGTCTTTGTCAGTTGCATTGTCAAATGTGCATAGAAAAAGACAAAGGAGAGATTAGCAACACTTTAGCTAAAATACGTTTATGAATAAGGGGGTAAGTGTATTAATTCTAAGGTAGCGTGTTTGTATATAAAAACTTATTATATGGCAAAAAGATGTTTACCGGGTCAGTTAATATTATTATTCCACTCATTTATTCATATTCTCATTTTGTTTTTTTTTTCTATACATGTATATAAAGATATATAAAAAAAATATTATTATTATTAGTAACTAAACTAACCTTAAAATGGTTATACCTCCGCCGCACGGCCGGGGGCGTGGCCCACCGGGCGCACACGCACCGCACGCGGTACGTCACAAACGTCTCCAACGTCGACAGCTGCTTCATAGGCGCATCCACCTTGAAAAAGGAAAAAATTGATACAACTTAGGCCGGGATTTGAACTCGCAGGGGCGACTTAACCTGTAGCGCAGGCTGTAACACACACACCTTATCTTTTATATTAAAATGTAGTACAATTCCGCTGCGGAACTCGAGCGGCGTACCGCGATAGTTCATGTTTCGTCTTGTGTTTTTAAGTTCCATGGCACACCGCGGACAATCCGCCAAAATTCCATACACACGCTCAATTTGGTCTCTATTACACAGACATCAATCAGTGACGTGTATTTACACGCGCACCTGTGTGCGTAGCACGTAGAGAATACCAAACGTCGCCCATAAGAGGGGAGGAGGTTGGGTGATGCGGGGAAATCGGGCGGGACATCGAAGTGTACATTCTATACGTAGTAGGTATTTATCCTCTAGAATAATAAATAAATAAATAAAATCTTTATTCGGTAGATCAAATTTTGTTTACAATTAAGCTGTGGCAAGGGACTCCATTTAAGTATACCATACCTGTGTAAAGAGCCATTTAGATGGAGAGAGTTTCTCGTTCGTATGGTTCGAGAAAATCGTACGCTACTGTCACGAGCAATAATCGCCATAACATAATCGTGTCAAAATGTTTACACACAGGCAAGAACTAAAATCTCGCGTACGATTATGTCATACGAGATTCGCCAGGACATATCGCCAGGCGATAATTGCCTATTTGTTTACACGACGAAATTATCGTAAGCAGATTCTTGCTTATGAGAATCTCGGCTTGTCTAAACACGATCTCGTATGACATATTTTCAAGTTCATACCAGTATCGTACCAATCAGTTTGAAGCGATTTCAGTGCGAGATATGTCATCTTTGAAATTCTGTTTACACGGACACAATAATATTCCGTTGCGAGGCGATTATCGCCCATGGCAACGAGCGAGAAGAGCGAGTGTTTAGACGAAGAAGAATGTTTTATATTCCTTCGATAATCGTATCTTCGAGACGAGAAACTATCTCCGTCTAAATGGCACTTTAGGAGACCCTGCTCTTCCTTGTAAGACAGAAAGGACACTTCGACGTCCCGCCCGATTTCCCCGCCTCACCCTTTGATTATATACACGTCTAGATAGAGCATTTGAGTTCCTAAGCGTCCAAAAAAATATCAGTTAACTGTTAGCTGATATCTTCGTTTCGCTCGCTCAGTAGCGACACCGTCATTGTGACGGGAACACGTCCGCATCTGTGCTTTCAATATGACGAGTTGCGCTATTAAAGTGTTCCGAAATTACAAAATAAGAATGAAAACATCTAAAAACATTTCTTACTACCGGTATCTACACATTTCATAGTCCTAAATATATCCCAGAATTAAATCAACAATATTTAATTTTACGTCGCATTTGTACGATTCATTGAACGCCATGTTTACTGTGTTGCCAGTTTTTGATTTAAAATCTTCCCAGAGAAATATGAAGTTACAAAATAAAATGTATATAATGTTGTAATATATGTTTAATATACCTATATTTATTTTAATAACATTATTTTACTAACCCCCGAAGGAAAAAGAGGGGTGTTCTAAGTTTGACGTGTGTATCTGTTTGTGAGTTTGTAAATTTCCAACGAGTGGATCAATTCCAGATTTTGATTTTGTTCTTAAAAATGTATTTATTTTTCTCCACGATAAAAGTAATTTACACTAAGAACAAATAACTAGCAACGAATAACTTAAGCTAATACACGTACCAATACAAACAAAAAATTAAAAATAACTTAAAACGAATAACTAAAGATACTGCGAACGACCCGAAGAATATCGTAATATAATTATGTCACACATGATGAAAAAATTGAACTCGACTTAAGCTTATTTTCCCTATTTTTAGGGGAAAATGTCATAAGCAAGTAACATTTTCACCAGTTGAGTAGTGTGTGTAAAGCGAATAAAATATACATACTAGTGTGTGTTACACGCACACAAGGATTTTCGAATTGGACATTGTTTTTGCAGCGTTTGTAAGGCGACGCTCCATCTAGACGTGTATATAATCAAAGGCCTCACCCAACCTCTTATGGGCGACGTTTGGTATTCTCTACGTGCTACGCACACAGGTGTAAATATACGTCACTGATTGTATTTTTCTTTTGTGAATCTCATCTTAAGTCCCAAGCCGACACCAACCTTAACAGCGATGTCGTCTCCCTGCTCCATGATGAGCGGCACGTCGCGGGCGTCCTCGGTGACGCTCGCCGCCTCCGTGTCCGTCGTGTCCTCGTTCAGGTCCAACACGGCCGAGCTTGTCTCACTCATTGTACTGTAATATAGTTTGTATTTTTTTAAATGTAATGAAAGTGGCAAACAAGCATGCAGTTCAAATTGGTGTTAAGTGATGACTGCAGCCTATAGACACCCACACAATGACCAGAGGTCAAAATGCTGATGCGCTGCCACTCCTCAGGCATTAGGTGTTATACCTCTATGCCGGAAATTACAGGGCCATTCATTAAATTTATTGCCTTTGGTGCACAAAGGAGATTTTGCGAGCTCGGCTCTGGTACGTATATGTTCTCAAAAAATGGGTAAATTAAAGAAGAATCCGAAAAAAATACAATTAATTTATTCAAGAACATATTTTAGAGTTACCACTTTTAATTCAGACGATTTTATCATTTTCAACTATGTTCAACATGGCGGCGATACAGCCGACACTTGGGATCAATCGATTTCGTTAGTATTAAGAAACTATTCCTTTTTTTCTCCAAGTACTATATAATCAAGAAACAATTTAAAAAATGAAAATGTCAAAATGACATCGCCCGCCATATTCGCCATGTTGGTTACGAGTTGCAATTCTAACTGCAAATAATGTTTTGTAACTGCAAACAAAGCTAAATAAGTGAAAATATGCAGTGAAAAACGTTTTTATATTGATTTTGCCTGTTTAATGATGTTGTGTACAATACATGGCCAGAGGTCCATACATTTTTGCAACATCTCCTTATATCATATACACATACAATAATAAAGAAATAAAAATATTTTTTCAGTAACTAAGGTATAAAATTACAGTAAACTGTGGTCGGAGCTACTTTTTAAGCAACAAGTTTGCTTGTGTTAGACAGCTCCGCTCTTTCATATTACAGGTATTAAAATCAAATTACCTAATGGCCGAATACTCAAACATCACTCAATTTTAACTGGTCTCGGCTACTACACGAGCGAGTAGGAGATCCAGCAGCGGAGGCGACCGCTTAGTTCGGAGATTGAAGTAAGTGTCATCTTGTGCTGTTGCCAATGGTAGTACGGAGCAGACACGGTGGTCACGGTGTCTTCCAGGAATAAGGCGATACCACACGATGTTGTTGCACAATGCCGCCCGTACCGTGGGAGCTCTACATGGCCATCAGGGATATCAGGCCGTGTAACAAACTAGATTGCAATCTTAAATATGCGTACACATCATGGTAACAGATAGGTACATGTACAGCTCTATAATTTTTGGCACAAATGTATAACAGCTTAGGCCTCAAGTGCAGCATCTCTGGCTTCATGTAGATGTTTATTATGCTACAGTATTAGTTATAATCAATGTGAACTGCATACTTGTTTGCTATTACATGATATATAAAACTAAAAACACTTATTTCCCAATAAGTCCGAAGGATCAAGAGACTCTGGAATTGTACTCACATTAAGAGAGTGGAGAAAGTTTAAAGATCTTAGGCGTACCACGCCCTCTGCCTATCCCCTAAGGGACTTGGCGTAAAGTTACACAGTTAATATAATACATAGTGTAATACAAAACCCAGGAATGATGTGGCAATGGTCTGGTATAATAATTACTATCGTCCAAGGTTGTTAAGTAAATTTAAATTAATTAGATAAACCTAAAAAGGTTATCTATTTGTACATATAAAACTTTTTTCCGTATAATTTTAGGCATTCTTAGGTAGGAATTATTGCAAAGTTTTAACGCCCAATCGTAGTATTCCTTTTATAAATATACGTAAAGTGTAATGACTAATGCAATAGTAAAAGGGGCGGACTACTTACCTTGTTTTGATACACACTACAGCGATAACGGTAGTACAAAAAAGAAAAAGTCAATCAAAAGTGGATCGATACTACATTTACACTTTTTTTACACAATTATCCGAAGAATAAAGAACATTATAGTACGACAAATTGGCTATGAATAATTGATTGTTCCGGTAAGGTGTTTAAAGCCGGTTTATTTTGAAATCAATGCAAATAATTGCGAAAAATCACTATATCACAATCGCCTCCATTGTTGACTCAACTTGACATTTTTACCAATTTTGACATATATTTGACACTTGACAAGAGTTTTTTGTTTTTTAGTTTAATGGCATCGCTATTACGCATATTGCCAGTATCAAGTAAAATTATATTTCGTTTTCGCAAGCAAAAAAAAAGCGTAAAAGTAAGAGTCAGTCGGTCAATTAAATGTCAGTCAGTAAGAGTCACAGTCAGTAATTCGAGTAAAGCGATGGCTACTTTACCAGAACATTTCAAATGAACTTTTGGAGGAAAACTGAAAAGCCTGTTATTCTATTTCACTATACACGGGCAGTGTAATAAGCCTATATCAAACAAAATACCACCAACTTTATTTAATATAACTCAAAAATACATGAAGAAAATGAAATAAAATAAGAGCACCACACGCCTCTTTCAAGGTTTCCGCCAAAACCCCAAAACCCCATTGAAAATGTGCAATACTTTTTCGTAAATTATTTTTTTTTTTTTTTTGTTATTACTTATGGCATCGCTATTACGCATATTGCCAGTGTCAAGTAAAACGATATTTCTTATTTATTTAAGCAGCGTAAAAGTTAGTATAATATAGTCAACAAGTATAATATGTAAGTATCAAGTATTTAAGTGATCAAGTATAATACGTCAGTCAAGTGAGTTAACAGTCAAGTTATTCGAGTAAAGCGATGGCTACTTTACCAGAACATTTACAACAAATTTACAATGAAGTTTTGGAGGCAACCTGAAAGGTCGTGTTTTCGCACTGTTATTCTATTTCACTAAACACGGTTACTTAGTAGAGCTACATATTGAAAGATATTATCATTATTCTTTAGTCTCTTTGGATGAGAGATCAATAAAATAAAATTATTTCATTTTATATGTGTAGTTGCAAGATCTGTGGATATATAAGGTTAGGGAAAAAGTTTCTTCGCATTTTTTAAGATAATTCAAAACATTTTTTAATATAGTTTATTTAAATTTAACTAAAGTATGTATGTACCATTTTGTTCGATAACCTTTTGCCATCTTGTAGGTAGGGACATGATCCCATTGCTATAAAAATTTTGGGACTTCTCATCAAAATACCGCGACAAGTGGATTTGGTAGTCCTCTCGTGATGTTAACCTAACATTGCATAAAGAATTCTGAAGAGACCGAAACAGGTGGAAATCTGAAGGTGCAAGATCAGGACTATACGGCGGATGCATTAACCTCCCAGCCAAACTCTTAATTTTTGCTGAGTGGCTATAGATGTGTGAGGTCTAGCGTTATCTTGATGAAACACCACACCCCTTCTGTTGATCAATTCCGGCCGCTTTCTCTCAACTTCTTGCTTTAATCTCATCAGTTGTTCGCAGTAGAGTTCAGAATCGATAGTCCTGCCTGGTATATATATAATAGTTCATAATAGCTCATAATGAATAATGCCCTTCCAATCCCACCACACACACAACATCACCTTATTGCGAGTTAACCCGGGTTTCGCCACAGTCTGTGAAGCCTGACCGGCCTTTGACCACGACCTTTTTCGCACGTTCTTGTCGTACGTGATCCACTTTTCATCACCAGTTATCAGCTTCTTCAAAAATGATTCGGTTTCATTACGTCATAATAAAGAATCACAAATGAGTACACTTTATTCATTAGGTTTCTTTAATTGAGCTCGTGAGGTACCCAAATATCGAGCTTTTTTTTGTACCCAGCGTTTTCAAATGCGCCAAAACTGTTTTGTGATCAATTCTCAGTTCTTCAGCTACGTCGTAACTACTGATATGTCGATCTTGCTCCACTTTTTCAAAAATGGCATCCATTTTATCCGTAATAGGGCGACCAGAGCGAGGTGCATCTTTGACATCAAAATTTCCGGATTGAAAACGCTTAAACCAAATTTGTGCTACTCTCACAGACACTGCACTAGGTCCTATATATATATATCGCAAAATCGATAAACATCGCAATTTTTTTTCGCGGCTTGCGTTGCTTTTTTACCTTTTTTGTAGTAAAATTTTAAAATGTATCGAATTTCTTCATTAGATTCACTCATCTTGACAGTACGAAAAACAAATGAAAATCACACATTTGCCTAATTTGAATTTGGAATTATGTTCTTTAAAATTTTAACTTTCAATGATACCAAAACCAGCCAGATACAAATACTACAGCCAATGAGATTTTATTACAAGTTCATACATACTATAATGCGAAAAGACTTTTTCCCCAACCTATTATGTCTTTGAACTGAAATGATTCTATACAAATAATTCTTATTTGAAATATATATTGTTGGAAGTATCTTATTGAATCTTTTATTTTCCTTTAAATTATATAGATAGGTATCATGTGCTCCACACGCTGAGCCTACCCTGTAAGGGGTGAAGATATATCCGTACATAGATAACCTATGATATCGTAATCTACGTTATTATTAGTTTGTGTAATAAAATGGCAAACAAGCATATTGTATAGGTACTTAATTTTTTTAATGTAGGTACTTATTGAAAGTGGCAAGGAAACGTGCAGTTCACATTGATGATAAATGATGACTGCAGCCTATAGACACCCATACAAAGACCAGAGGTCCAAATGCAGATGTGTTACCACTACTGAGGCCTAAGGTGTGATGCCTCTGTGCCGGCAATTACAGGGCTGTACATAACCACCTACCTGACTGGAACACGATAGTGCTGAATACTACCATTTAGTGGCAAGTAAATATATTAGGTAATGCGGTAGTGCCTACGTCCGCGAGCTCCGTCCCTGGAGCGCTACCACCAGTAAAGCTCCAATGACTTTGATAACATGGATTGCAAATGAATACTGTAGGTACCCTACATACATCTAGGTAGGTATAAATAAGCCGGTCAAGTCATAGTTGGTAGGCAGGGAATTTTTTTGCCTTTGTTGTTAAAGTGGGAAACAAGCATGCAGTTCACATTGATGTTAAGTGATGACTGCAGCCTATAGACACCCACAAAAAGAACAAGGTCAAAATGCATATGCATTACCACTCCTGAGGCCTGAGGTGTTATGCCTCTGTGCCGGAAATTACAGGGCCGTAACCCTGGGGTTCTCATGCTGTGAAACAATATTAAAAACTAATTAATCATTTTATAATTTCACCTTCACAAACGCTCTGGACCGTAACTAAACTATTTTTTCACGGATTGCAAAGTAAATAAATTAGGTTGGAAAGTAAATACATTACTATAATACTATTATTTTATTACGTTAGTGTCTAATATATTAAAATAATGGTTTGAACCACAGAATAGATAAATAAGGATAGAATGGCTAAAGACTCAATTTCATAATGAATATACAATGTACTCTGTGATGAAACCGCTGTCGCCAGTTGCACACATTGACATTGACACTAGAGAGACAATTCAAACTGCATTGGTCAATTGAAATAGACCACTCCCAAACACTCATTTCTCACAAAACCAACTCTTTTAGTATATGTAATTCGGTTGCTTTTCGTATGCTCTGATTTCGCAAAATTAAGACGTTTTGATTCGAAATATTCGAATGTCATAATTTCCACAAACTGTATTACCAGTTTATAACATTTCCACAATTATCGTGCAATTACTGAATCATAGATAACATTTAAAATATTTAAAAAATGCCAAAGATGCACATCAATCCATTGACATAATGATAATAAATGTGTGGCATACATTTTACGTTCGATTAAATTAATTTCTAATAGGTATTATCGTGATATATAAAAAACATCCAATATTGATACTAATTTTTCACAAATTATTTCGTGGAAAAAATTATTTACCGGTATCCCAGCTTATGAGATGTTCTTTATATTTTATCGACTTTTTTTATCTTATTATCGAAATTGATGTTTTTGTTAAACAATATTTTTAAGGAATTATTTTTATTTTATTTAAGAGTATTGAATGTGACAATAGATGAGATGTTTAGTGAAAACCGTGCTCAGAAGCTAATATCGTCGCAGGTGGTCGCACATTCACAGGTGTTTTTAGTTAATGGTGAATAAGACATCTTTTTTCGAATCCAAGATGGCGGACATAATAATTTTTTGAAAATGTATTAGAGGAGTCAATTTCGAGGTTTTTTGGGGTGCTGATTACGAAAATGGCATCCGTTTTCAGATCCAAGATGGGCGACAGACTTGGATCTGAAAACGGATGCTATTTGCTTGTCCCCATCGCTTTACTGGAGCCATCTCATCATATTCCTCATGGAAGCATTTAATCATCGTCATCTTCCATGTGGATATTCATTAATTTAAAGAAATGTGAAATTCAATATATATACGACTGAAAGACTCTGTATCCTGTGGTCATGAATAAACTATTAAAAAAAATATATATGACAGTAACAAGTGAATCTTGTCAACGGGAACATTAGACAATTGTTGAGTTTTGGCGGGAACCTTGAATAGGTGTGTGGTGCTCTTAGTTTGTTTCATTATCTTGGTGCAGTTTTAATTTATGGTAAAAAAAGTGGCACCAACTTTTTTTTTGTTTGATATAGGTTTATTACAGTGCCCGTGTATAGTGAATAGAGTAACAGTTCGAAAACACGCCTTTCCAGGTTGCCACCAAAATTTCATTCTACCTAAATATTCTGGTAAAGCAACCATCGCTTTATTTAATCGAATTACTGATTGTGACGCATGTAAATGATTTGATAGTTATCGCGTGGTGTTTATTTATTGTTAGTGATGGTTCTTTTTGTGAACTGGTTTCTACTTATTTTTTCGATTAGTGCTTAGAGAGAACTACCCAAGATGTATATTATTGAAAATACAAACAAGATAATCGTGAACGAGATAAAAGACGTGGGAAAAAGTAGGTAGGTACACGAAAAGTAAGATAAAGATCTCGATTTTATGATCTATCTAATTAAGTAAGCTTAATTTATATCGTGTTTCTTTCATTTTATCGATATTGTATGATTAAAGGTGAGCATTAAATAGAATATTCAAAAAACTACTCATACAAAAATATAATACGTCACACGTCTGGTTAGTGGAATCTGGTTCAAACATCATTTATTGCATCTACCACTCGCAAATCATGTGTCCATCTCTCTCTAAATTGTTATACTAATACAAACTCTGAGATCAATTAAAAAAACCTTTTGTTTTGTCTCAGCTACAAGTTACGCGACGTGAACACGTGTCCCGCAGATGTCCAAAAATCGAAATAGTCTTATTATCCATGCCTATACCATCGTTAAACCATGTGTCGCCGAAAAATAACTTTTACACCGATAGTAGATGAGAATATTCTTAAATCCTGCTTGGTCTATGTTTATTAATAGTGATTTTTTAAATGTTAGCTTAAACCTTGGCGTAAAGTTAAAATCGCTCTGGTCTACGTTTATTAATAAGGCTGTAAGAGAATTATCCACAAATCGGCAGTTCGCTTTTTGAGTCTATGGAAGTTTTTTGAAGCCTTTGTAAATCTTCGCAAATGGAATAATGTTATCACTTTTCCGACCCGGTGATCGAACCCAGGACCTAAGCTAAGAGGCCAGAACGAAAACTACGTGTTGTAAATAATATTCTATTGTACTTAGTTTTTTTGAAAAATACTTTTATTTTTTAATCTTAATTAATTATTGCTATTACAAAAAGATAAGTTTTACAATAAACTTTCATGTCTATGGAAAATATCTACCTGCTTATTAACTACAATATATTAAATTATATTTTGATGTCAGATTTCAGATACAGTCAGGGGACTCTATGCTTATCTAAAGCCAATATATTTTTATTAGCACGGCATAGGGTGCGTCTGCGCACCCTATGCCGTGCTAATAAAAAATATTAGATATAGCCGCCGGGGCGGCTTAACCCATAGTACCCGTGCAATGCACACGGGCGCTGCCGTTTCAGGGGGCGCCGTGGCACTCCCTTTACGGCGGAAAAGTTAATGTAGTTATAGCGGGGGGGAGGGGGGGGGGTGTCAGACCTAGGGGTCGCCAGGGTTTCATGGCACACGGGCGCTACACGAGCTAGAGCCGCCCCTGCACAGACGGTTGAATTAGTCAAGTCATACTCTTATTTTAACTGTAAAACTAATCAAAACGTTGAAAGTTTGACTCAAAGTCAGAGAGTAAGGTCTTATTGCGATCTGTGGATAGACTAATATACTTCCGAGATCACTGAAACTCGCAAGTCTTAACTCAGTGACGGACTAAGGGCCTCAGAGGCCCGGGCGGAATTTGGTTTTTTAGGCCCAGACGCACGAGCAAAAAGAACGTCTGGGCTGGGCCCTGTGAGCGTACATCCACTTAGTCCAAAAATACAAGTTCGGAATGACACGCGAGCAAACATGGACATATTTCTGCATACGGGAGAAGGTAAAATTAGTCCCTTCCCCTAATTTAACCTCTTCCTGTATGGAGGAATTTGTCGTTTTTCTTTAGCGCACACCAGTCCTTCCGGAGGCTGCGGGGGCCTAATGGTTGCCCCAATATGTGTACCTCCATACGAGAGCAGGAACACATATTGGGGCAACCATTAGGAGTAGGAGGAAATTGTCCTATTGCGCTCGCGTGTCCTTTGGAGGCTGCGGGGGCCTAATGATTGCGTCTGGAGGATTTTTTTTTAAACACTTATTGGGGCATTCATAAGGCCTGAGCAGCATAAGCATCATAAGCATCTGGGCTGATGATTGACATGGCGGTAGCTACACCCCTGTCGAAAATACACATCAAGAAGAACGCGGAGTTTTTTTGGCGGGAAGCTTGAAGGATGTGTTTGGTGCTCTTATTTTATTTAATTTTCATGGTGTATTTTTGAGTTATATTAAATAAAGTTGGTGGAAATTTGTTTTATATAGGCTTGTTACAGTGCTCGTGTATAGTGAAATAGAATAACAGTGCGAAAACACGTTCTTTCGGGTTGCCTCCAAAACTTCATTGTAAATGTTCTGGTAAAGAAGCCATCGCTTTACTCGAATTACTGTGACTCTGACTGACGGACTGATAAATTGACTTTGCTTATTACGAATACAAAATATCGTTTAACTTGACACTGGCAATATGCATAACAAGCGATGCCAAATTCAAAAAAAAAGAATAACGCGAACAAAAAAAAACTACTTTTCCCTCCTAATACCAAGAGTATTAGTTCTAAAAATCTCGACGTTTGAAGGCCCCCAGAACCGGAGGCCCATGGTGCCCCGCCCCCGCCGCCACTGTCTTAATTTTACCACAAGTCAATTGATTTCAACATTCTGCATTTTCAAACTGTAAGCTTTTTTCTTATGCAATTTACAAGCATAATGGCGGCGCAGGCGATTTCTCATGCTAAACGATACATCACACACCTCGCATCGGAAGTCCTCCAGAAAATGTTTAGTTTTCAAATGCAAATTCAGATGCGTACTGGTAGGAAAAGACATGCTGCAATCCGTACACTTGTACAACTTTTTCTTCATGTGCAACTTCATATGTCCTATCAAACTTTGTTTATGAAACATTTTCTTGTGACAATGATCACATTCTACCGTATTTTGCGTCGTATTATGCATTTCCTTGTGCCGTTGCAGGTCCGTTTGTTGCACGAATCGTTGCGAACATTTATCGCATTCGTACGGTCTTTCACCGGTGTGAATTCGAGTGTGGACCTTCCTTTGGCCGCTCCTTATAAAGCCTTTCCCGTAGTATAGGCATTGGTATCTTTTCACGCCCGTATGGGACGACATGTGATCTTTGTAATACCCAGGGGTTGGGCAGAGTTTGCCACACTCTACACACGCCAGTTGCTTCAAGTGAACCTCCCTGGAATGCATGCTCAAAGCGTTTTTGGTCTTGAAGGCGGACTCGCATTTGGAGCAATAGTAATCGCGATTGAAATGGGTCTTGATATGAGATTTTAAGCAATGTTTCTTGTCGTAAACAAACAAGCACTCCATACACTGATATATCGGTTTATTTACGTGGTTCAAGGTATGCGTGAGGTATTGGCAGTGGTTGGAGAAAGCGAGCTGGCATTTATTGCAAATGTGGCAACCTTCTTTGTGTATTTCCTTGTGATCAATCAGGTTTTCGTTTGTGTCGAAGGTTTCTTTGCATTGGCTGCAAGTGAATATGTTTTTCATATGTATCTTGCTGTGGCACCGTAAGCCGGTCTGATTTGTGTATACAGCAGGGCATTGATTGCACTTATATATGCCAGTATCTTCAGTTACTTGCTTCCGCTTTTTCGGTTTAAACACGATGAAGTCGTCTTCGGTTGGTGCCTTTTCTATTTCTTCTTTATATTCAACTCTGGAAGCAAAGTTTTGGACATAGACTTAGGTAGAAAGAATATGTACAATACGGAGAAAGATATATTGCTCATCGACCTTAGACTTTGGATAATTTCGACTCTGTAGGGCGTTTCGTATTTCGTCTCAACCTATGTGAAGTAACCGGAGAATCGTGGGTGTTTGCATGTATGCTTGAATGAATGCATTTACATGCTCTGCCTATTCCTTCGGCCCTTCGGGGATTACAGGCGTGAAGTTACGTTACGTAACTTATTACGTATTTTCTATGTGACTATTTTGATCCAGTTTTGACTTATACCGGATTAGTGCTTACGTAGGCAGTGCGCAGCAGAGTTAACGCTCTACGAACTCGAGACTAGCCGATTATTTCTTTCCTCGATCTGCTATATTCTTCGATGGGTAATGTACAAGTGGCTTGAATGGATCTAAGGATTATTTCGTTTTTTTTTATGTAATGGAAGTGGCAAACAAGCATGCAGTTTACATTGATGTTAAGTGATGACTGCAGCCTATAGACACCCACACAAAGACCAAGGTCAAAATGCAGATGCGTTACCACTCCGAGCACAGAGGCCTAAGGTGTTATGCCTCTGTGCCGGAAATAGCAAGGCTGTACATTACCACCTGACCGGAACACGATAGTGCTGAATACTACCATTTAGCGGCAAGAATATTAGGTAATGCGGTGGTGGGGCCTACGCCCCCGAGCTCAGTCACTGGAGCTCTGCCACCAGTAGATTTCGATGATGTATATTATGTGGGAAACAAAGATTGTGTGTTTTACTTGTAAGTTTCACTGGCCTCGCCTCTCACTCGAGGGCGTAGGCACCACCGCATTACCAGAGAATATGTAATAATACTACGTATAGAATGGACACTTCGACGTCCCGCCCATTTGCCGCGCTTCACCCAATCTCTTTCCTTCTTATGGGCGACGGTTGGTACTCTACAGCAAGGTTGCGAGCGGCCTAGTTTTGATTAATTTGTAATCGAATATTTTATTTATTAACATTAAGGTGGTGCTTTATTGTGCAGTGTATGGCTGTATGTCAACAAGTCGTGACAAACAAAGATCATTTTTCAGTTTCCCGAAAAAAAAAATAGCTAAGTTTGAGTACCTATTTGTTGAAGTAGTGTTTGTGTTTTTTTATTACACCGGTAAACTGGATGAGACTGGTTAATAGAAATTTGCCTTACTGTTCAGCCGCAGTTAGCCGATATCGGCCAAGAACAATAAAATAAGAAATCAACTGTCATATTTTTCTCCTGGCCTGACGGGGTGCATAGTGTAACCCGGGTAAAACAATAGAAAGAAAAAAGAAATATCTACGTAAGTACATAGTATTATTTTATTTCTATATTGTCGGTCCGAGGCCTAAAGTCATAACCTCATAACATAACCCTACGTGCTACGCTGTGTGCGTGCACGTGTGACTACACGTCACTGATTGATGTCTGTGTAATAGGTAACCATAATAAGCGCTTGTATGGAATTTTGGTGGAGTGTCCGCGGTGTGGCATTACTTAATCTATCTGCCACCAAATGGTAGTATTCAGCACTACATGTTCCGGTTATATGGTAACGTATGGCCCAGTAATAGTTATTTTGTGGTATTTTTATTTGGTTATTACAGAAGGGATCACCTGACCACTTGCTGGTCAACAAGAATGTTTATGAACTGTGCATATTGCCTGTCTATGTCTTATAATGTCTTTGTAAAGAAATATCATATTTATTTTTGTGCAGAGATTGGACCCCAACCTCCCTTCAATCAAGCAGTGTTTGGACTAAGTTTGTCAGTGTTGTTATAATCCACCTGAAGTCTGACTGAATAAGTGTGGATTTTGTGGATCCTTGGGCTTCATGTAGAAGCATAGAGCAACGCGGCCCACCGGTCGGGGCGGACCAGAGGGGAGTAGCCATATCATGTATTACCGATGCAAAGCAATCTGTCATTTTTTGCGGGGGAAATGCGTGTGACAAAAATCGTCTAATACTACGAAACTCACACCTTGACTTAAACAAAATAGAGAAACAATTTAACGCACACATTTAAGCATCTAGGCGACAGGTATAGGCCCATTTGGGCTTGTACTTTGATAGCAGGTGAGCCTGCATATGGCTACTCCCCTCCGGTGTTGCTATATATAATCCGTGGGCCCCACGGAAACCAGAAAATAATTGAAAGGGGTCTACAAGAAAAATAGTTTGGGAACCTCTGATCTAAATTATAGGCCTATGTGCAAGCGCATACATCATGCTGCACGGATACAGTACGAAAAAGAAAGCACCGAATACATACTTCACTTTATTCCTGGCAGATCTAACTCGATATTTCTTAAATATATTCCCACCGTCACTGTAGGCATCGTATATAGATTCCTCAGCACCTTCCCCATTAAGAAATTCTGAGACATTCGATACACTTTCTGTATCGACAGTTTTTGGAGACGCATTTTCAATGAGTTGTTCCTTTTTGCTTTCATATTGAGATGTCTCTGAGGATTCTTTAGGTTTTGGTGCATTTTCCTCCATCGCTGAAAGTTTATTTTAAACGTTATTTTTAGTTTTCTAGTAAATTGAAACCGAAAAAAGATAGGAAAAAATAAAGAAAAATACAAAACTGGTGTCAATGACAGTGACAGCTGGCAGCGGCGAAAAAATGACTTTTGACTTTTGGCGGCTATAGTGATGTTACCAAGTAGTCGTGAAAGTAGAACGATTTGTTGTAAACTTTTATTTCATAAAACGTGGAGATATTAGGATTTTTTCGACACCGATGCAAGTCAACAGTGCAAGTGATAAGGATAGTGTTGGTAATATAAGACGTAGAAGGCTCATCGCATTACTATCAACCCAACCTGCTGTTAAACAATTTGTAGGCTACGTACGGGGGTCGGCGTTTAACGAGCCGCGATTTGCTTTTGTGTTTGCGCTACCTTTCACCTTCTTTTATAATTTAGTTATTGTGTGCCTTTCCGTAAATTAACTAACCGTGCTACTCACCATTCGGAATTCGCAGTTATAATCGTAGTGCTTTACCTACATACCTGCTACTACAAGTTTTAAGTACTCTGCGCCTTGCACCATAGAGACAAAAGATCACTGAGACTTTTGTATACCTATATCCTTAGGTAGGCTAAGGACGCTAAAGTCATAATAAAATAAAAAAAACATGGATAAAATCTCTTTTCTTATATAATATTCACTAACCAACACCGACTACAGAACCACTAGACACCCTATGTCATCGTTTCTACTAAGAAACATTTCTGTCAAAGCGATGAGGTATGAAGGGCCGGGAAGCGGCAAAAGAGAGCGTCGTGATTGGTCGATTCAAGGTTGCGACAGGTCATAAAATATAACTAGTGATGGGATTTTTTTTGTTTTGATTGCAAGAGGAGTAAGTTTTAATTTTATCATGGTCATTTCAATTTCAACTCGTTTCATAAACATACTTATAACGTTTAGTTAAAAAAATGTAAAACAATAATTTGACATATTTCAATATAAATGCATGTCAAAATAAATACACAAAATAATTTTTGCTTTTGTATATTTCTTTATGCAATTGTATATTATATTTTTTAAATGTTTTGTTCAATGCATTAATAAAGACTTTATTATCATTATAAGTAATAATCAATGATAGAGCTCGAAGGCACGCCAATATTACGTGAGTAATATGGGTAGGTATGTCAGATAACCTCTAATCATGGGTGTCAATTTTGTGGTTTCTTAACGAAATATCTTTTTCTAAATCCGAGATGGCGGACAATTTTTTTTTCAAAATATTCCTTTTTGGGGGTGCTGATTACGAATACACCTTTTAATGAAATATGACATGTTCGAAGGCGTGGACGTGGAACTTTTGGAATTGGACACCCATATCATATTCTACTTACTTATTTAACTCCAAGAAACCTTGAAGTTAAAGAAGAAAAAAGAAGTTTAAGGAGTCTGTTCGCCATCTCGGATTTGAAAAGTCTGCACCCAAGAAACCGTGAAATTGAAATCCATATCATATATTCGAAAAATAATTATGTCCCCTATCTCCGATTTGAAAAGAGATATCATTTTCGTAATCATCACCTCAAGGGTGTTACTGGGGTGATATGACATTGACACCCACATTGCTTACATACTTGATATTATCGTTTACAATAGGCTACATTTAGTGAAATATACATTAGGAAATGCAGTTAAGCTCGTACGCCCTGGAGCTCCATCACTGAAGCTCTACCACTGTATATTACCACTACCCGGCAGATTATAACGGTTGACATTGAAGAAAACCGATAACCACTTACTGGCAGATCAAATAGGTAGCATATTGGTGTCAGGTGTTCACGCCTTCGAACTTGTTCATTGGAGTTCTATCAAATAAATAATAATTCATTCAGCAAATAAATAATTCATTCATTCATTCATATCCGTTACCGCCGAACACAATAGCCGTGGACACAATAGATAAGTGGACACTACCACTTCGCGTCAGGTAGGTAAATTAATTTTAAAATTATCCAAAGATAGACTGCTCACGATCTTAGTTTATTAGTCACCCAACTGACTTACCAAGACCTCAGAGCGGTGAGGAAGGTGAATCAGGTGAGACATCAAAGTGTCCATTCTATAAGTACGTAGTTTTATTAAGAATTCTCTGCCACCGTATTACCCAATTGCCGATATAGAATATCCACGAAATGATAGTATTTAGCTCTATCGTGTTCCGGTTAGATGGTAATGTATGGCCCAGTAATAAGTGTCACAGAGGAGGATTTTTTCAGGACTCGGGAGTGGCAAAGCATCTGCTCTTTGACCTCTGTTTTTCGTGAACATGTGAACTTCATGTTTGCTTACACACTTCGTTACATAAAAAAAACAATTAAAAAAAGTGTACGAAAGAAAATCAAGTAATATTCAGTTGTATTAATTGTCATCATTCATCAGTTGATTGAGGTGTCACATCACTATACTAATACGTACCAAAATGGACGAAAGGAATAGCAATATTTATTTGAATGAAAAGAAAGGGATGCACTATAAAAAGCAATCAACGGGTGCTGTTTTTGACCTGTCATGACCTGTGTAAGTTGAACTCCGAATTAATTTTATTTTTGAAAATTTTAATCATGAAAACTGCATACCTGTGCAAAGTTATGGCGTCTTTTTTTAAATTAGATGTTTTGCTACATTTGCCACACCATCTAATTGAACTAGATGATTTTGCTTCACTTTCATATTTTTTAACCAAATTATTTCGCGCTCGTAAAACGACGTACACAGGTCACATACTCACATACGTGGTCGGTACCACAGACCAGTCGGTACTGGTAGTCCACAATGTACTCCAAAGAGTACATTATTTATACTGGAAATAGAGAGTAATTTCCGCTATTTTTTGTGTCATAAGATTAGCGCCACCTGCCTCGCTGCTGAGAGTAACATCCATTGATATACATAAGCATAATTCGTATGTACTATAATACCTACTGTAGGATATTCCACCATTTTTATTTTCACTATTTTTCTTATTATGAAATTTGTTGAATGAACAATTAACCTTAGATTTCATATATCTATAAAACAAATAGGATGAAATGATTGCTTCAACAAATTTCATAATAAGATATACATCACGGTTACTTTATGATTGTTATAGACAATAAAACCAATTTTTAACTTCACAACCTCATTTTTTAATTTTTAAACATTTATCCATTTACATATCCATCATACACCCGACCTCTCCCACACCAGACCGACACCAGCCGCGGGGCCATGCGCGCTTCAGGACTTCAATATTCATAAGTAATTCATGTTCCATAACCTCCACTTTCGGCACATCCGGGAACGCAGCACACATTTTTCGACATGACGATAAAGAGTCCTGCAGGGTCCTATCTCGCACAAATATGAGTACTTTCTCGTAAAACACCACAAATGTTTGGTTGAAGTATTTCGACCAAGCCGGAGGAACTCGTACTTCGCGGATTATACAATAAACAAAACTAACAGAACTGAAAACACTTAAATTAGAAAGTAGGTCAGCCAGCAAATGCACATAATCAATCCTATTAGTCCTATCTCATTATTTCAAAGTGAATCCGACATTTCCAAATTCCAAATTCCAAACAATGATGCACAGATTGAAGTGATTGAACAACAGTATAGGGATGGCGATCTGTGATCGATTACTTTGAAGATCGATTTTTTGTACCAAAAAAATCGATCTAGCGAATCGATACTATAACCTGGAAAATCGAAGATCGATCATTTCGCTTCATTACATGCTAGTGACCCGCTCCGGCTTCGCACGGGGTAACGTTTATTATATTGTTAGGACGCGCTGATTTCTTTGTCAAAAACCGTGATATCTCGGAAAATATTACGCCGAAATAAATAAAGTACAAATATAAAAGATCATCAGAAAACTCTCTTTCTAACATTTTAAACAGGAATTAAATCCGTTCACAGCTTTCCAAGATTAGCGCATACATGCAGATAGAGAAAATAGAGGAACTTTATAGTATGTAGTGATAGTGATGAAGTAAGTGATGAGGAAGTGATAAGAAGTATACTACAGTAAAAAGATATACGACTCATAAATAAGATTTAACGGATGGAGGAAGCATTATGCCAGCATTGAACACCGTTGAGGTTTTTTTGTGTTTTCCTTGAATTGTAGTAAAAATAAATCCAAATCGAAAATAGATCGATATATTTTTTAATATGAATATATAAATTTTTCATCATTTTTTATTTATAATGTAATTTGTATGCCAGCCAGTGGTATGGTGAAATATGAGGAAAGAAATTAATGTATTACGTATATAACATCAAAATGTACTTCTGTAAATGTGTTTCTAGCAAATAAATAATTATATGTTTTAACATCGATACATTTTTTAAACAGATATTTATGATATCGATATATCTTTTATACTTCGATTCGAAAATCGATCTTTTTCAGAAAGAATCAGCATCCCTATTCATCAATTCAGTAGTGTTAACAGAGTAATAAAATGAAATTGTATTATTTTCTACAATAATAAATTATTCAAGAGAACGGAAGGTTTTTTTTATTTAATTAACTATGAACAGTGTTATGGATAGTAAGTTGATAATTTTGTGATGGTTAAATTAATCATTTATTTGTAAAAAAAATGCTATAGTATTATTTTCTAACCTTTTAGACACATTTATTTTACTACCATTCAGATGTTTAAAGAATCTTATGGCAATTTTTTTACGCTACTAAATTTAGAAGAACACTTTGAGCTCTTATAGCTTTGATATTTTATGCTTTTTTGATTTTATCGCATTATAATGTACTGCTACGCTACCTGGGACCGAGACTATAAACTACTATATTATAATACAATAAATTTAAAAAGCTTCTTTTTGTTTGGATCTGACAAGAATTGTCATACCATTTTTATTAGTTGGGTGATATCTAGTTAAAAACGCGTCAATTTGTACTAAGATTGTAGGGCCTGATGTACTCTGTGTGGTAGTCCATGGTGGATGGATTTCCTAAGATTTACAATATTTGAAAGGTATATACATAGCTATAATCGCCATCATAGCCCAAAGTATTCCGTCAAATTAACTTTTAGTTATACCTACTTAGTTACTAGGTATGATTAAAACAAGGATTCTTTTTTGCACTTCTGCACTCTGCCTATATGGGGATAGGTAGGTATATAAGTTGATTGGTGAATAATGGGACATATTAATACACAGGATGCTCAATAAACCGTCAAGATACGACAGACCGCTGGCGGCTAATGAACAATTGAAATCAATTGTCATATTTTTCTCATGCGACTAACGACTTTATTTTTGTTTGAAATGTTCCGCAATTTTTTTTTTTATGTAATGGAAGTGGCGAACAAGCATGCAGTTCACATTGATGTTAAGTGATGACTACAGCCTATAGACACCCACATAAAGACCATGATCAAAATGCAGATGCGTTACCACTCCTGCGGTCTAAGGTGTTATGCCTCTGTGCCAGAAATTACAGGGCCGTACATTACCACCTGACCCCGGAACACGATAGTGCTGAACACTACCATTTAGCGGCAAGTATATTAGGTAATGCGGTGGTGCCTACGCCCGCGAGCTCCGTCACTGGAGTTCTACCACCAGTTATTATAAAGAATGTTCTCACGCGCTCACCCTAAAACAATTTATAAATCATATTCCTGTATTTTTATGTCCTCCATGATTCACTTTAAATCACCAGTCACCCAGTAAAAGTATTTATGGATCGTCACGCCAGGTCCCTCACGTCACGGTGTAGACAGTATTAAGCGCCAAAATATCCCGGTTCATAGACAACTCCCGTGCCTCTGTCTTGTACATTCATCACTCTCTTAGTTCATAAATATACAAAACTCAAACTCAAACTCAAAAATTCATTTAATCACTTGGAAATAATAGAATTTGCTTGTGATAGGTCAAATTACAAATATAAAATTAAAGCGAATAACAACTGATACGTTGATTAATATGTCAAAGTAAATAAATTAATAATAGTCCAAAAATACTTAATAATAAAAATAGGTATCAACAGAATGTTCCATACTCTCTTTTACAAACGGCAAGATAAGACTAAACAAAAAAATATGGGACATTCCTTGTCATTCACTGGCAGAGTTCCAAAGCCCACATTACTGAGAAAAAACCTGCCAAAACAAAACTCAGTAGGGTCTTTTCAAAATATGTTCCTTAAAACTATTTTCACAATATGAAACTTATAACTATGTTTTACAATGTCAAGTACAATGCACATTCATTTCACAAAATTATTGTTTAGTCTTGTGGAGCTAGACCAGCATTTGTCCAGGCATCTCTATCCTTTAGATAGTCATCGAGTCTATAGTACGCATTTTTACATAGTGTGCGTTTAATACATGACTTAAATTTATTATCTGTAAGTTCAAGAATGTTGGACGGAATTTTGTTATAAAACTGTATACAACATGTTAAGAAACATTTATGTGTTTTCGATAGGCGAAAACTTGGAAATACTAATTTATTTTTATTTCTGGTATTATAAGTATGTATATCATTAATTTTCTTAAATAAGTGCAAGTTTTTCCTAGCATACAATATATTTTCATAAATATATTGGCAAGGGACCGTCATTATATTTATTTGCTTGAATAATTCTTTCAAGGAGTCACGACTATTTAAGTTATATATCGCTCTAATAGCTCTCTTTTGTAATATAAATATTGAATCAATTTCAGCTGCCCGACCCCACAACAAAATACCGTAGGACATGACACTGTGAAAGTAGCTGAAATAAACGAGTCTCGCAGTGTCGACATCCGTTAACTGTCTAATCTTCCTGACGGCATAAGCAGCAGAACTTAGACGTTTTCCTAACAGTTTAATATGAGGACCCCATTGCAATTTTGAATCAAGCGTTATACCCAAGAAGACAGCTTCACTAACAAATTGTGTTTTATCATTGTTGAAGAATATTTCCCCTTCTTTACTTTTGACATTTGGAAGAGTAAAACGAATACATTTAGTTTTTTTACTATTTAATGCAAGATTATTTACTGTAAACCAATTATGTACTTCTTGTATGGCTTTATTAATAGTATCATAATTTGGTTCTTTTCTATTCACTTTAAAGACCAGCGAGGTATCATCGGCAAATAAAATTGTTTTAGGCTCACTGATGGGCATCAAATGGAGCAAATCATTTATATATACTAAAAACAGAAATGGACCTAATATCGAGCCCTGTGGTACACCCATTTCTACTTTAGAGCCTGGTGATTTTACTCCGTTAACTTGTATTTTCTGTTCCCGGTTTTCTAGATATGATTTAATAAATTGAAGGGCTTTACATCCAAGGCCATAGTGCTCAAGTTTGCACATTAACGTATTATGGTCCACGCAGTCAAATGCTTTTGAAAGGTCGCAAAAGATTCCTATAGCATCCTGCGAATCTTCCCAAGCTTCATAAATATGTTTAAGTAAAGCAACACCGGCATCAATTGTATTACAACCTTTTGTGAAACCAAATTGTTGGTGGTGTAAGATCTTATTTTTATTAAAGTGCTGCAGCAATTGATACATACAATGTATAGCAGACTATTTTCATTTTTATATGTGAATGAGGTAAAAAGGTACCTACATAAAACGTAACTGCACCATATTGGCCGAAGACGTAACCAGAATTAATCACCTAACCTATAAGAATAATTATGCAAAGTGTAATTATGTCACAATATTGGTTTCCAAGTACATAGTACAAAGTCCAAGCATGTCGTTAGAGTTGGCAAGAAGCTAATGAGGCATCCTCCCGGGAGCCGTGCCTATTGGTCTCTTGCCAAAGCTATCGAAAATAATTTTTGTCGGTCATCTTTCCCACCACTGCGAAAAACTGACGATAGCCTGGCCCACACGGCAAAAGAGAAAGCCAATCTCCTGGGCAGCCTCTTTGCCTCAAACTCGACTCTTGATGACATGGGTAACACAACGCCTACCATCTCGCGCTGTGGAAGCTCTATACCTGACGTCAAATTCACTCAGAAGAACGTCAGGCGAGCGCTGCTATCCCTTGACGTCAAGAAGTCGAGTGGGCCGGATTCCGTCCCTGCAGTGGTGTTGAAGATGTGCGCTCCCGAGCTGACCCCCGTTCTGACGCGGCTGTTCTCGCTTTCTTACGATCATGGAAAAGTACCGTCTGCGTGGAAGACAGCCCTTGTGCATCCGATACCCAAAAAAGGGGATCGCAGTGATCCGGCCAACTACAGGCCCATAGCAATAACCTCCCTACTCTGCAAAGTCATGGAGCGTGTGATCAATACACAGCTGCTGCAGTACCTGGAGGATCATCAGTTGATCAGTGACCGCCAATATGGCTTTCGTCAAGGCAGATCTGCTGGTGATCTTCTAGTATATCTCACGCACTATTGGTCTCACGCTTTGGACAAGAGTGGGGAGGCATTGGCAAGGCCTTTGACCGGGTCTGGCACGGGGCACTTCTCGCGAAATTGCCATCTTACGGTCTTCCCGAGAGGCTATGCAACTGGACAGCCAGTTTTCTGTCTGAACGTTTTATACAGGTCTTAGTTGACGGTCAACGCTCAGACAGACTACCTATCAACGCTGGTGTGCCGCAAGGCTCTGTGCTATCTCCCACGCTTTTTCTTCTGCATATCAATGAAATGTTGGAGCAAAACTCCAATTTTCATTGCTATGCGGATGATAGCACGGGAGATGCACACTATACAAGCCGTGCAAATGCCTCTCGGACACTTATCGAAGAAAGCAGGACTAGACTTGTGTCTGAAGTCGAGCACTCTCTGGAGCGGGTCTCAGATTCGGGTCGACTCAATTTAGTGCAGTTCAACCCCTCGAAGACACAAGTCTGCGCGTTCACCGCTAAAAAAAACCCCATTAATTGTAGCACCAGTTCCAGGGCACTTCGCTTGCCATTGGTAAGAGTATCGGTATCCTGGGCGTTGACATATGGAACGAAGTGCAATTTGGGAGTCACATTGAGTATAAGACCAAGTTGGCATCCAAAAAGTTGGGGGTGCTTAACAAAGCGAGGCAGTATTTCACATCGGGGCAGCTACTACAGCTTTATAAGGCCCAAGTGCGGCCCCATCTGGAATACTGCTCTCATTTGTGGGCGGGCCCCCAAGTACCAGCTTGACTCCCTACAAAAACGCGCCGTTCGTATTGTTAACGATCCGGGACTTACAGACAGGCTTGAACATCTGAGCCTGCGCAGAGATATTGGTAGTCTGTGCGTGTTATACCGTCTCTACAATGGTGAGTGCTCTGTCTAACTGTTCGACATGGTGCCAGTCTCTTTTTCTACACCGTACTACCCGCCGAAGAGAGAAGTTTCACCCTCACCGACTGGACACCTGGCAGTGCTCAACGGTGCGGTTTTCTCGTTCGTTTCTGCCCAGAACGTGTAAATTGTGGAACGAACTTCCCTCTGAGGTGTTCCCTCGGTGCTACTATACGGGGTTCTTCAAAAATGGCGTCAAAAGAGTCCTTCAGGGCTGGTAGCGCGTTGGCAACTCCCCTGGTGTTGCAAATGTCAATAGGCGACGGTGACCACTTACCATCAGGTGGCCCGTCTTCTTGTCTGTCAACTTAATGACATAAAAAAAAAAAACAGACACCGTGGGTGGGGCATGAAAAGGACACACCGCAGTGCGAGTGTTTATTATTGCAGCTTGTTTGCGTAAGTGGAATCAAAATTGACGACGAGCGACGAGAGTTACGCTTTCAGAGATTTACCCACAAATCGGCAGTTCGCTTTTTGAGTCTATGGAAGTTTTTCGAAGCCTTTGGAAACTTTCGCAAATGGAATAATGTTATCACTTTTCCGACCCGGCGATCGAATCCAGGACCTACGCTAAGAGGTCAGCTACAACGAAATCTACCAAGGCAGTTCAAACTACGTGTTTTAAAAATAATATCGTGTAGTAGATATTTAAAAAAATACTTTTATTTTTAAGTCTGAATTATTGCTATTACAAAATACATAAGTTTAAGGCCGGCTCCACACTTTGGCCCGAACGTAGGTGCCAACCTGAAAACACGGCCAACGTGTTTATCTAACAAATAGCATTGGTCCCAATGTTGGGGCGAGTTATGCGCGTTGGCGATTAACGGGCGCGTGTCAGCAGTCAACGTTGGGGCCAACGTGTGGATCCGGCGTTACATTTTCAAATATCTCCCTGCATATAACTACAATACATTAAATTATATTTTTATGTCAGATTTCCGATAAAGTCAGGAGACTCTATGCGTAACTAAAACCAATCAAATATAATTTTTATTACCACGGCATTGACTAATTTGACCGTCTGAGCACCCTATGCTCACACGGTCAAATTAGTCAAATCAAACTCTTATTTAGAACTTTAACTCGTCTGCAAAACTAATCCAAACGTTGAAAGTTTAACTCAGAGTCAGAGTCAGGTCTTATTACGATCTGTGGATTTTTTTTTTAAGTTATGTTATTAGAATAGAATAGAATAGAAAATATTTTTATTTCGAATAGATCTTTACAGATACTTTCAAAACGTCAATAAATCATAAAATACCTAGAGTGAATTTGTATTCGTAATTGTATTGAAGTGGCAAACAAGCATGCAGTTCACATTGATGTTAAGTGATAACTGCAGCCTATAGGCTGCAGTCATCAAGACCGAGGTCAAAATGCAGATGCGTTACCACTCCTGAGGCCTAAGGAGTTTTGCCTCTGTGCCGGAAATTACAGGGCCGTACATTACCACCTGACCGGAACACGATAGTGCTGAATACTACCATTTAGCGGCAAGTATATTAGGTAATGCGGTGGTGCCTACGCCCGCGAGCTCCGTCACTGGAGCTCTACCACCAGTGGATAGACTAATATTCTTCCGAGCTCACAGAAACTCGCAAGTCTTAACTTAATGACGGACTAATATCATCAGAGGCCCGGGCGGAATTTGGTTTTTAGGCCCAGACGCACGAGCAAAAAGAACGTCTGGGCTGGGCCCTGCGTGCCTACATCCAAATATACAAGTTCGGAGAGACACGCGAGCAAAAAACAAGGACAATTTTCTGCATAAGGAAGAAGGTAAAATTAGTCTCTCCTCCTAATTTAACCTCTTCCCGTATGGAGGAATTTGTCGTTTTTTTTGTTGCGCTCTCTAGTCCTTCCGGAGGCTGCGGGGGCCTAATAATTGCGTATAGAGGATTTTTTTAAAACACTTATTGGGGTAATCATAAGGCCCTCCGCAGCCTCTGGGCTGATGATTGACATGGCGATAGCTACACCCGTCTAAAATAGACATCAAGAAGAACGCACGAACAAAAAAAAAGAACGACTTTTCCCTCCGTATTAGTTCTAAAAAACTCGACGTTTGGAGGCCCCCAGAACCGGAGGCCCATGGCACCCCGCCCCCATCGCCACTGTCTTAATTTTACCACAAGTCAATTGATTTCAACATTCTGCATTTTCAAACTGAAAGCTTTGTTCTTATGCAATTTACAAGAGTAATGCTGGCGCAGGCGATTTCTCATGCTAAACGATACATCACACACTTCGCATCGGAAGTCCTCAATAAAATGTTTAGTTTTCAAATGCATATTCAGATGCGTACTGGTAGGGAAAGACATGCTGCAATCCGTACACTTGTACAACTTTTTCTTCATGTGCAACTTCATATGCTCTATCAAACTTCGTTTATGAAACATTTTCTTGTGACAATGATCACATTCTACCGTATTTTGCGTCGTATTATGCATTTCCTTGTGTCGTTGCAGGTTGGTTTGTTGCACGAATCGTTGCGAACATTTATCGCATTCGTACGGTTTTTCACCAGTGTGAATCCGGGTGTGGACCTTTCTTTGGCCGCTCCTTATAAAGCCTTTCCCGCAGTATAGGCATTGGTATCTTTTCACGCCCGTATGGGACGACATGTGATCTTTGTAATACCCAGGGGTTGGGCAGAGTTTGCCGCACTCTTCACACGCCAGTTGCTTCAAGTGAACCTCCCTGGAATGCATGCTCAAAGCGTTTTTGGTCTTGAAGGCGGACTCGCATTTGGAGCAATAGTAATCGCGATTGAAATGGGTCTTGATATGAGACTTTAAGCAATGTTTCTTGTCGTAAACAAACAAACATTCCATGCACTGGTATATCGGTTTGTTTACGTGGTTCAAGGTATGCGTGAGGTATTGGCAGTGGTTGGAGAAAGCGAGCTGGCATTTATTGCAAATGTGGCAATCTACTTTGTGTATTTCCTTGTGATCAATCAGGTTTTCGTTTGTGTCGAAGGTTTCTTTGCATTGGCTGCAAGTGAATATGTTTTTCATATGTATCTTGCTGTGGCAACGTAAGCCGGTCTGGTTTGTGTATACAGCGGGGCATTGATTGCACTTGTATAAGGAAGTATCTTCCGTCACTTGCTTCCGCTTTTTCGGTTTGGTCACGATGAAGTCGTCTTCGGTTGGTTTCTTTTTAATTTCTTTTTTATATTCCACTCTGGAAGCAAAGTTTTGGACATGAGGATTTAGGTAGAAAGAAGAGACACAGTACGCAGCAAGATATATTGCTCATCGACCTTAGACTTTGGATAATATCGACTCTGTACAGCATTTCCTATTTCAACTGAACCTATGTGACTAATATCGGATTAGTGCTTACGTAGGCAGTGTCACACCGCGGACACTCCGCCAAAATTCCATACAAACGCTTAATTTGGTTTCTATTACAAAGACATCAATCAGTGACGTGTATTTACACGCGCATCTGTGTGCGTAGCACGTACAAAATACCAACCGCCGCCAAATGGTAGTATTCAGCACTATCGTGTTCCGGTTATATGGCAACGTATGGCTCTGTTATAGTTATTTTGTGGTATTTTTATTTGTTTACTAGCTGTGCCCGCGTCTTCGTCCACGTGAGAAAAAATATGATTGTTTAGTATCTACCCGGACGAAGTCGCGGGCGTAGCTAGTGTAAAAGTAGCCTAAGTTCCTCCTTATTACATCAGCTACCTACCCGTGGAAGTCCCGTCAAAGTCGGATACACTCCAATCTACTTATTTGTATGTAGGTACGTATGGAGATAAAAGTAGCCTAAGTTACTCCTTGTCACATCAGCTATCTGCCAGTGAAAGTCCCGTCAAAATCGGTCCAGCCGTTCCCAAGATTAGCCCCGCCAAACAGACAGACAAACGGACGGACAGACGGACGGACGGACGGACGGACGGACGGACGGACGGACGGACGGACGGACGGACGGACGGACGGACGGACGGAAGGACGGACGGACAGACAGACAGACAAAAATTGAAAAAAATGTTGTTTTGGTATAGGTACCGTGTATACATACATATGCATTCAGTAAAAAGCAGTTATTTTAATATTACAAACAGACACTCCAATTTTATTTATTTGTATAGATGTATAGATTACAGAAAGGATCACCTGACCACTTGCTGGTCAATGGGAATGCTTATGAACTGTGCATATTGCCTGTCTATTTCTTATAATGTCTTTGTGAAGAAATATCATATTTATTTTTGTGCAGAGATTGGATCCCCAACCCTTCAATCAAGCAATGTTTCGACTAAGGTTGTCAGTGTGGTTACAATTCACCTGAAGTCTGACTGAATAAGTGTGGATTTTGTGGATACTTGGGCTTCATGTAGAAGAAGCACAGGCTAAAATTCCATACAAACACTTAATTTGGTCTCTGACATCAATCAGTGTTGTGTATTTACACGTGCACCTGTGTGCGTAGCACATTCAAAATACCAACCATGGCCCATGAAGGGGGGGGGTGATGCGGGGAAATTAGGCGGAACATTGAAGTGTCCATTCTATACACAGTATTATTACATTTTCTCCGGCACAGGTGTGTCAGGAATGGGATTTCTGCCTATCCTGTAAGGGACTTGGCATGAAGATACTTTGGCTTCATAGGCAGTAAAATATGACAGCATAAATACAATTTCCAGCACAGAGGCATAATAAATAACACCTTAGGTCTCAGAAGTGGTAATGCATATGCATTTTGACCTTGGTCTTTGTGTGAGTGTCAATAGGCTGCAGTAATCACTTAACATCGATGCGAGCTGCATGCTTGTTTGCCACTTCCATTACATAAAATAAAATAATAAGCAAATGAGCACAGTCTGGAACATGTAATATGGACGCTGGATCCACTCCCAAATAGTGAACGACTAAGGCGGTGGTAGCGGGACACGCCAGTGGAGATCATCTAAATTATAGGCCTATGCGCAAGCGCATACATACATCATGCTGCTCGGATACAGTACGAAAAAGAAAGCACCGAATACATACTTCACTTTATTCCTGGCAGATCTAACTCGATATTTCTTAAATATATTCCCACCGTCACTGTAGGCATCGTATATAGATTCCTCAGCACCTTCCCCATTACAAAATTCTGAGACATTCGATACACTTTCTGTATCGACAGTTTTTGGAGACGCATTTTCAATGAGTTGTTCCTTTTTGCTTTCATCTTGAGATGTCTCTGAGGATTCTTCAGGTTCTGGTGCATTTTCCTCCATCGCTGAAAGTTTATTTTAAACGTTATTTTTAATTTTCTAGTAAACTGAAGCCGAAAGATAGGAAAAAATTAAGGAAAAATTAGAGGTGCGTGATAAATAACTTCACTGTGAAAAAATCACAGTGAATACAGTGATCTGAAGTCGTAAGCGATCACTGTGACATATCGCGAAATAACGACGTTCCAAGGAACGACCATTGTTATTTGTTCCATCAACGTTCCAGTATGTGTCGTTCTTCAGTCACTCACATCACAAAGAACGAAATGAACGTTACTTACGCCTACGAAATCGAATGCGCTGACTTGAGTGATTGAGTGTGAAGGAGTTCCATGCAGTTAGTCGGAATACCTTTCATAGAGTTAACTATTCATAGAAACGAAATGTATATTTTGGAAATTATTATGAAAATAAAATGATATTACCTACATATATACTTAATTAGTTTAATAAAGATTCTCGAATAATCATTATTACTGTACAAACATTTAGGTAATAATTTAGTTGCATTTAATACAATATCATAAAATCAAAAAAAAAAAAAACAAAAAATATTTATTTCATTAACAAAAAAATACTTATATCTATAAACAAGTGCTAGGACCAACCCAGTAGGCTATATAATAGACCTGTGACGGGTGACCCCGCTCTTCCATAGCTTAAGTAACTAAGTATAGCTGAAATAACTTAAATGATAAAGTTCTTTGATTAAAGTATCAAAACCAGGCAAAACTCACACACACACATACATACACACACACAGACTTAGCCGTAACGTGTTGATAAGTACAAAAAAACATTATACAATTCTCTAGAAAATGTAATATAATGCATGTAACTTCACAATTTAATTTAACTTATTTTATCTTTTGTTTTAATTTAAGTCTAACAATATTATTAACCATTACAATTTTTAAGTCGCTAAAAACTAATTTTAAATAAATTTTCTACTTCTACAAACGTTTTCGGTTTTAACCACGCTATCAATTTTTGCCTGCACTCTCGAGTTGTAAGTTGGTATATATGCAGAATTCTATTTATTCTATTATACAATAGGGTTGATCTGTATAAAAGCTGTCTCTGAGCAAAATCTGTTCTTTTCAAATTCTTAGTAGTAATTGTGCCCCCTCTCCTACGCGCAAGTAACGCTGGATCAAACTTTAAGGTTCTATGATGTCTCAAGGTAGCATTCAAAATATATAATTTTCTCATTGTTAGAACATCACTAATTTCGTAGTTTCTCAGTAGAAAATTTGTGCCTTTTAAAATTTATGATTTTTAATAGATACCGCTGAGCTCGTTCTACTTCCAGGAATTTTGTTTGAGTGGCTCCTCCCCAAATTGATACACAATAGGTCATCACAGATTGTGCTAGTGTTAAATAGATTTGTTTCATTAAGTGTTTATTCTGCACACAAATAATAGGAAGCACGATAATATGCATAAAGTTTTGTATACAGTTTGTTTTAGAATCATGTATTTGAGTATTTCTTGGGATAAATTTGTTTGTATTTTGATTAATTTTTGAGTGTTTATTATATTTACATGTGAATTTACGCGTGAGATTGAATAATTTCATTTTTAAGCTTAGTGATAGAACTCTACAGAAAAGATCAACAAGGTACAATGCAATTTTAAGATAGTAAAGAGTATCAAAGTAAAAAACTAGTCACGTTTCGTTTTCTTTAAAGAGCAGTTGGATATGGGATTCAGTTTTTAATAACTCTTTAGAACAATAATTCTTTAGAATTATATATATAATCATGTTATATATTATAATAGCAATACAAATAAATAAAATTGGAGTCTCTGTTTATAATATAAAAATAACCGCTTTTTACTATTAATATTACAAACAGACACTCCAATTTTATTTATTTGTATAGATTAGAATATTAAAATTCCTAACTGAAGTAATGTAAGTACAGAACTTTAGTCACTAACAGCTTGTAACGTTTGTCACATGAACCATGTTATTTAGATTTGCCTTAACAGTGACGTGCGTGATTGATGTGACTGTTTTTTTTAGGAACTGTTACAGCGATTCCAAGGTAACGTATTTGCCCACGTCTAGGAAAAATACAAAACAGGTGACAATGACAGTGACAGCTGATAGCGGCGAAAAAATGACTGTTGGCAGCTATAGTGATGTTACCAAGTAGTCGTGAAAGTAGAACGATTTGTTGTAAACCTTTTATTTCATAAAACGTGGAGATATTAGGCTTTTTTCGACACCGATGCAAGTCAGTGCAAGTGATAAGGATAGTGTTGGTAATATAAGAGGTAGAAGGCTCATCGCATTGCTATCAACCCAACCTGCTGTTAAACAATTTGTAGGCTACGTACGGGGGTCGGCGTTTAACGAGCCGCGATTATCTTTTGCATGTTTTTGCTTTTGTGTTTGCGCTACCTTTCTCCTTCTTTTATAATTTAATTATTGTGTGCCTTTCCGTAAATTAACTAACCGTGCTACTCACCATTCGGAATTCGCAGTTATAATCGTAGTGCTTTACCTGCATACCTGCTACTACAAGTTTTAAGTACTCTGCGCCTTGCACCATAGAGGCAAAAGATCACCGAGACTTTTGTATACCTATATCCTTAGGCAGGCTAAGGACGCTAAAGTCATAATAAAATAAAACATTTACAAAATCTCTTTTCTTTTAAAATATTCACTAATCAACCATCCAACTTAATAAGACGAGCAAACTCGTAACTAGCGTACTTTACTTTAAAATGTTTCTTCACGCCAAGTCCTTCACGGGGTATGTATAGTGCGTGAAGCACCAAATACCTACAGACTTATTAATTTTACACTAATTAACACGTGCGTTTTTAATGTTATGACGTATGCAGTACCTAACTACCTATGCAGTTCATATGGATGGCAAGTGACGACTGAAGTGATGTTTTATAACATCTGCACAAAAACTGAAATTATGAAGATATATTGCCACTCCTGAGGCCTCAACTGTTTTGCCTCTGAAATACTTATAACGGGACTCAGTAATCGTGTATAATCTATGAACAGGACAATAAGTTACCATCTAAGCCTTAGAAGAAAAATATTTACCAAATGAAACAATGTAATGTCTTTACTTAAATTTATTTTCAGTCCATTGATATACATATTTACGTCAAATAACAATAGGTATGGTATAACAACTTTTACTGGTGGTAGAGCTCCAGTGACGGAGCTCGCGGGCGTAGACAACACCGCATTACTTAACATACTTGCCGCTAAATGGTAGTGTTCAGCACTATCGTGTTCCGGTCAGGTGGTAATGTACGCCAAGCGAGCTCCGTCACAAGAGCTCTTCCACCAGTGAAATCATATCCATCCATATCCATTTCAGCACAGTACTCTTTGAGAACAAGAACTGTCAAAACTCACACTTTACTGTCAGATAAGCAGAGAAGCATACTTTGCTGAGAGTGAAGTCGTAGTGCGGTCTTTGAATCCCACCCTAAGGTCGCAGTCAAGTCATTTCCAAAGTCTACATTTGGTTTCATGCTTCGTACATACAAAAGTGCAATTATACTAAGCGTTAAAACTATAAATGCTGATAAAGTATCGATGTAAATATTTTTTACAACTCACAGCACGTATAGGTCGCGCCACGTAAAAAGAACGCTGGAAGAAAGTAGAAGGGATGTGTTCGCGCATCGGTACACTCGCGCACGAAAGTACTAGCCCTATTGGTTTATTTTTGATCTAGCTTTCGCTTGCGGTTTCGTGTATTGGTAGGCAGATTGAAAACGTCGCACCTCATACTACCAAATAGATCGATAAATCGTCTACTGCGCAGCTTGACCGCCAGCGTTCTTTTTACCTGGCGCGACCTATATCAAATGGTATATTTTTTCATCTATTTAATAGAGTTAATCACATTTAAATGGATGCCCAGATGACTACAGATTATTATGTGTCATAGAGGCTACTCAAGTACCGTTTTTGTGTTTTCCTTCCTCGAAGTGCCTGCAATAAATGTACTGAACGGCATTCACCTAATAAAATTAACATTTCAGGGTTCCGTTCCTAAAAAGGAAGATAGAAGTGGAATTCAACAGAAAATAGTTCTATACTCGTACGTGTATATGGTATTTATGATAACATTGGAAATTCATTAATTGTACGGAACCTATTGAATGCGAGGCCGACTCGTACCTGGCCGTTTTTTTTAATTACCTGGTGGACGTTTTAAGGAATTATTATTATTATAAAGGAACAGTAATAATACAAAGAAGGGCGTCGTGAACCGCAACAAGCTCTCCTTTGTCCTTAATAAATACAATTTTTTTTTGACGTGATAACGTCTTATGAATTTAAGACCGCCGACTGCACGCACGAATAAGTGTCACGGTCCCCCTGAGCCGAACGTGCAAACGAGAGCGCGGAACAAGCGATAGAGAGGCACGACTGGTCTAAGCGTTCGGATTGTAACACTTGTTCGTGTGGAAATTTACGTCGACACTATAGCACTTAAAACGTCCTCCTTAACATATCGTCCACATATCACAGTCACTTGGGTCACTAAAACACGCGATCCTGGTAACCAGAATCCTGCGAAGGTTGCAGAGGCTTCGGCTGAGCGCCGGCCACGTGGTGGTGGTGCCGCAGGTGGCCCGGCCTTCGGGGCGGCGCCAGGTACTCGAACATGCTCTGAGTGTGCTGAGCGAGCATGTTCGCTAGATCGCACGGCATGGGATCCGTCCAGAAGAAGTCGTGGTTCAGCGCGGTGTCAGCGTCATATCTGCAGAGAGATTGTATACCATTAGTTTAAGTATGCAGTTGTAGTGTAGTGTGTAATGATATATTTGATAAATACTACTATGTAAGCATAAATAAAAACTCCATAAAAATAATATACGTAAGACCATTTTTTGTAATTGTTTGAAACCTTAGTAGGTATGTCAAAACAAATCAAAGACTGTATATTTTTTTATTTTAAAAATATTCTGTATTAAACTATATTTCAAGGATATCACTCGCTTTTTCACTGTGTTACGCTAAATAATATATATAAACTGTTTACCTCCGAAGGGGTAGGCAGAGGTAAAATGCATACTGGCATACATGCAAACACCTTTTCGCCGGTTACGTTTTGGCATGTAACTGGGCGCGAGCTTATGGACATCTCCGGAGATAATGGTTATTATACTTAAATAGAATCCGTTATTCGTAAATTTGTATATTGATTATGTTATTTATTGCCCATCACTAGTGATGTTATGTACAGGCTACAGTCAGAGAATATGTAATAATACTACGTATAGAATGGACACTTCGACGTCCCGCCCGATTTGCACACATACACAACCCCTTCCTCTCTTATGGGCGACGGTTGGTAATTTGTACGTGCTACGCACACAGGTGCGCGTGTAAATACTAGAGATGCACCGAATATTCGGTTATTATTCGGTATCCGGCTTATCCGGCCCATTTTTTACTATCCGGCCGGATACCGGATAGGTAGTAAACTTGTTAGATTTGGAATCTAAATAAAAAGAGTATAGTAGGTATATAGAGAATAGTTGAGCTCGTAGAAATAGCAGTTCCAACATCTGAGGACGAACCACCATAAATTTCGGTAAACTTATCAGAATGCTTGGCTTTCAAGTGGTTTTTCATACACGAGGTTCCAGCTTTCTTTCCCTCTCCACCACGTGAAACTTTTAATTTGCAGATTAAACAAATAGCGTATTTAGCTTCTTCTTTATCTATCTCAAAATAATTCCAAAGCGGAGACCTTCTTGTTGCCATTTTTCATAAGCACACAATGACACAGTAGGTAAACGTTAATTAATTAAAAACCACTCTAGCACCACCAACTTATTTTCTTATAAAAAATACGCGAGCGTACTTTTAAACCAAGATGTTCCGTACTGACTGACACGATAAAACTATTTTCCTTTATCAAGAACTGTCCCGCGCGAATCACTACGAAACAAGTTTAAACCTGCACGGGCGCCACGCGACGCGCACCTACGAAACTTAAAATATAGGTAGGTATCATACCGCAGGCCGAATATTCGGTGGCCGGATACCGGATATTCGGCTGGTGGTCAGGCCGAATATCCGGTATCCGGTATTCGGCCAAACAACTATCCGTTGCATCTCTAGTAAATACACACGTCACTGATGAATAGAAACCAAATTAAGCGTTTGTATGGAATTTTGGCGGAGTGTCCGCGGTGTGGTACAGTTGCGCGTGAATTAAAAGTGAGTTTGCGAAAAAAGTAGAATTAAATTTTCGGGACTGCAAAACATAATTTTAACATGTTTAGGAAATTATGTTTAGTTGCGTAACAGAAAATCAGTTTCAATCTCAGCCATTTACCTTTTTTACCTTTATGCAGATCGGATGAAAATGTTGATATCAACAAAAAAGATATTATAAACAAAGAAATCGACGACACCTACAATAAGAATGTCATAAATGAATAAAATCGCACTCTAAACAAAACATATGCTGAATCTTTGCGTCATAAAACTTGCCAACCAGAACCACCAGACACAAATAACAACCCTGGTATATCCTAACTGCCTCAGTAGCGTAGTGGTAGCAGGCCACTACTAGTACGCTGGAGGTCCTGGGTTCGATTCCCGGGTCGGGGACTATCAGAGATAACGGTTTAAAATCCTTTATCTCTGCTTCTATTGGGATTTTTACATTTTCTGGAAGTTTCCCAGTACTCCGGAGTTTGGTAATGTGCCCGGAGATGGCAACAGGTTCGCCACCTATTACATGGGCCAAAACGTAACCGGCGAGTCGTGGGTGTTTGCATGTATGATTGAATGCATGCATTTACCTCTGCCTACCCCTTCGAGGATTACAGGCGTGAAGTTACGTAGTATATCCTCTTCGTTGGAGCAAATTCTGATACAACAATCTCAAAAGTTTGAGATGATCTTAAAACAAATGAGCGTTCTTATGACTCTCATAACTAAACTTGTTTGGGTTAGATTAGGATTAGATACGGTATGGTTTATTACTGGTAACTTATTATAATGATGGAGCAAATGGTACAATTAAGTAGCCGGAATGAATACGGGAGCACACGCGTTAATGGTAGCCGAACGTGAATGGTAATGGTAAAATATGGTAATTTGGTACTCGTGGAATGGTAACCCGACGCGAACTGGTAAAATGGTAAATTGGTAAATGAGAACCGGCGTTTATGGTGACCGCACGTGAACTGAATTATTGCGTAATACGTAAACCGATGCGCGGCGGCAAAGTGCCGACGGTGCATCATAAAAATGCATGTATGTCCCATACAAAACTCGTCGACAAATTAACAAAATGAAAAGTGCACTTCGTATTGCGACATACAATATTAATGGCTTAACATCCAACAAAAATGAGGCTGAACTTCTAATGATAGAGCATAAACTCGACATACTACTAATATCGGAAGCTCATTGCACTATAAGATCAAGACTCGACTTCAAAGACTGCAGTTGCTACCTAACAAATCACCCGGATGGAACAGCTCATGGTGGAACGGCAGTGATAATTAGAAATCATATCAAACATCACAACATGCCAGTATATGTGACAGAGCAAATCCAAGCCACAACAATTGCTGTAGAAGATAAAACAGGCTACATAAATATATCTGCAGTTTATTGTCCTTCTAAGCATACAATTAGTGAAGCAACGTTTACAACCTTCTTCAATTCACTTGGAAATAGATTTGTGGCAGGAGGAGATTGGAATTCTAAACACGTGAGCTGGGGCTCCAGACTAACGACTACCAGAGGTAGACAGCTGAGGATGTTTCTTGACTCCAATAACCTCTACTCATCTTCTACGTCACAGCCAACTTACTGGCCCAGCGACCCCAAAAAAAACCCAGACTTGCTTGATTTCTTTATTGTAAAAGGACTCCCTACGCATTATCTCAAACCACAGCCTTGCTATGACAGCTCATCTGATCATACACCAGTCCTACTCGCCTTAAGCACTCAAATCATAGAAAACGTAGGTCCTGAATTGTTGTACAACAAATTCACTGATTGGGATTCCTTTAGAGAATTTATTGATGAAAATATTAACTAGAAAATTAGTTTGAAGACACCAGATGACATAGATGATGCCACACAATATATAATGACATGATCCAGGAAGCGTGATGGCTTAATACACCGATGCTCAAGCAAAACACAAGATACTTGAATCTTCCTTTGGCAACAAAGGAAGCAGTCCTTGAAAAACGTAGACTCCGCAGAGTATGGCATGTAAGCCGCTTGAATGTAGACAAAAAAACTTTTTTATAAATCTGCTGGCGCCCTAAAAGAAATACTCCAGGAGTGGCACAATAATACTCTGGGAACTCAGCTTCAATCTCTGTCCCCCAGTGCGAAATCCGGCTACACTCTGTGGAAATTCACTAAACACTATAACAGATACCAAACATATATACCACCTCTGAGAAAGATCCAAGGATGGGCAAGAACTCCACAAGAAAAAGTTGATTGCTTCGCTGAACATCTCAAGGAAGTGTTCAAGCCGAATGATACAGCTACTGAAGAGTTTGTAGAAGTAGTTAATGCAGCTTTACGAGTGTTGCCAAATGTCTCTGCCCCCCGCCAGAGTAACCGTCCGAGAGGTATGGAGAACTATCAATGATCTCAAAGATAAAAAGGCTCCTGGCTATGATCTCATTACAAAAGAAGTCTTGAAGCAGCTACCAAAAAAAGCTGTTGTATTCCTTACAACGTTATATAGCGGAATCCTGAGAGTACAACACTTTCCACTGTTATGGAAGGTTTCACAAATTCTGATGACACACAAATCTGGTAAACCAGCAAATGAAATAACATCGTACAGACCTATCAGCTTGTTGCCTATTCTATCAAAAGTCTTTGAGAGGCTCTTACTCCGCAGATTACAGCCTCATATGTAAGCTAATAAGATTATACCAGATCACCAGTTTGGGTTTAGACAGCAACACTCTACTGTTGAACAAGTCCACAGTTTGCGACAAAATAAGGAAAACGTTAGAGGAAAAAAAATACTGTGCCTCAGTGTTTTTGGATGTGCAACAGGCCTTTGACCGTGTCTGGCACAATGGCCTATTGCTGAAAATCAAAAATTGTCTACCTCACAGCTACTATCTTCTCCTGAAATCCTATCTGACGGAAAGATTGTTCCAAGTTAAACAGAATGACACCACCTCAAAATTTTACAACATAGAAGCTGGAGTTCCACAGGGCTCCGTACTGGGTCCAGTACTTTACTCAATATACACATCTGACCTACCAGTCACGGATGAGGTTACGACTGCAACATTTGCCGACGACACCGCCATTATGGCTAGTCATTAAAATACCCATACCGCCACATCACACCTACAAACAGGACTTGACCAGATATCTGCATGGCTACAGAAATGGAGAATAAAAGTCAGTGCCTCTAAGTCAGTGCAAATAACATTCACACTAAGAAAAGGCAATTGTCCACCTGTGTCTCTACAGAATAATGTATTACCCCAAAAAGACTGCGTCAGATATCTAGGTCTGCATCTAGATCGCCGGCTCACTTGGCAACACCACATAAAAATGAAAAGGGAAGAACTTAAGATTCGCTACAAGTGCCTACACTGGTTACTAGGCCGAAACAGCAAATTTTCAACTGACAACAAGTTGTTAATATACAAGTCTATCCTCAGACCTATCTGGACATATGGAATACAATTATGGGGAAGCTGTAGTACCTCTAACATCTCCATACTGCAAAGGATGCAAAATACCATCATGCGAACTATATGTAATGCACCCTGGTTTACCACCAATAATGAAATTCACGATCATCTTGAAATGACTACTGTAAAGGAGGAAATTCACAAAACCACTCGGAGATATCGGGATAGGCTTGAAATGCATCCTAACAAACTGGCGACTAGGCTGACCACACTATCCTACCGTAAGCGGCTCAAAAGAAAGGACATATTGTCAACATCCCCCTGACAGCCAATTGTCAACTTTATAAGTAGATGCTCTCACTGGAGGGCACGCTTCACATCCTACGCCTCACAACAAATTTGCTTAAAGTTATACCAAACTGATTGCAGATACAAAGAGGAAAAAAAAAATTTTATTTTTTTCGATAGGACTCGTAGTTTTGCAGGAAATTGTGATAAACATCACCCGCTGCCCAACCTAATAAATAAAGGACGATTGTATTAGTACGTCCAAATAAAAAAATTAGTGCGTAATTTTTTTTTTTTTTTTCGCAATGAGTATCATCCTTTTCTAACATTTTTTGGTCTCAAAAATTATTCCTAGTGGTGGTAGAATTCTATCTACCGCCAAAAGGTAGTGTTCAGCACTATCGTGTTCCCCTTAGATGGTAATGTATGGCCCCGTAATAACTATCACAGAGACAATAATAATAATAGTGGCAACCTTTGCAAAGTCCCACTGCTGGGCATGAGTCTCTCTTCTTTTTGGGGGGAGGCTTGGGAGTTTACTCCATCACGCAGCCACAGTACAAATATGAAGAGTGTGGAAACTACATACAAAATGTTGAAACGTCACACGCACACAACCATGCGCATCGACGAGGCCTCTAAGCAGTTCTTACGGTGCTGCAGTACTGAGCCACTCGCCACATCGAGCGTCGATGCGCATGTTTGTGTTAGTGTGCCGTTTCGAACGTTTTGTACGTAGTTTCCATACTGTTCATATTTGTACTGTGACACTGCTCCAATGCGGGTTGGTGGAGATACAGGTTAGTGGTCAACCCACAGAGACAAAAAAATTATTGACAAATACTAAGATCTCAGGGGTGGCAACTCATCGGCAATTTTACCTCTAATTTTTATGTAGATGTCTATAGGCTGCAGTCATCGCTTAACATCAATGTGAGCTGCAAGCTTTTTTGCCACCTTCATTACATATAAAAAAAACTTGTGACTGGCATACCTCTTGGCAGGGTCCAGTTGCAGCAGCTTGTCGAGGAGGTCGCAGCCGTACGGGTCCTTCACGTACGGCTTCAGGCGTTCCTGTGAACAATCATTTATTTTGAAACCCCACGCCATAGAGCAACACGGGCCACCGGCGGACCGGAGGGGAGTAGCCGTAGCGTTTATTACCGATGCTTATTACAGTCTGTCATTTTTTGCGGGGGGAAATGCGTGTGACACACACACACACACAACAAAAATCGTCTATTACTACTACGAAACTATTATTACCACGAAACTCACACATTAACCAGAGAATATGTAACAATACTACATATAGAATGGACACTTCGACGTACGCCTGATTTCCCCGCCTCACCCAACCACCTCCCCTCTTATGAGCGACGCTTGGTATTTTCTACGTGCTACGCACACAGGTGCACGTGTAAATACACGTCACTGATTGATGTCTGTGTAATAGAGACCAAATTAAGCGTTTGTATGGAATTTTGGCGGAGTGTCCGCGGTGTGCCCAAGGTCTGAATCTGGTCTGTTGTGGTTTGCGGGTGTTATTTTCTATCACGATATTAAGCTGTTGATAAGTATTTGCATGTGTGTATTTATAATAATATATGCATATGCCATGGACGTTCACATTATCTGTATATATTCTATTTAAATTTCCATTAGTATTATATCTAAGGATTTTGACTTAAAGAGCAACACGCTGAGTTCATTGGGTAGCGGAGTTCTTCTCAGTAGTGCCTGCACTTGGAACTCTGCTAAGTGAATGACTATGTTGAATGACGAATTGATTTTGATGTAATGGAAGTGGCAAACAAGCCTGCAGTTCACATTGATGTTAAGTGATGACTGCAGCCTATAGACACCCACACAAAGACCAATGTCTAAATGCAGATGCGTTACCACTCCTGAGGTCTACGGTGTTATGCCTCTGTGCCGGAAATTACAGGGTACAATGTACAGGTTTACATGTACATTACCACGTGACCGGAACACGGTAGCGCTGAACACTACCACTTAGCGGCAAGTATATTAGGTAATGCGGTGGTGCCTACGCCCGCGAGCTCCATCACTGGAGCTCTACCACCAGTAATTTTATTTAATTTGAATATTTTTATTTGATTATTATTAATACCTATTGAACAATAATAATTATTTTAAGTCATTCGCTACAGGTAGCTTGTAAACTGTAGATCCTGTAACTGTAGTCCTTGTAGACCAATTTGAAATAAAATATTTGAGTTTGAGTAGGGCTTTAAACTCTCACCTTGACCTTCCGCTTCTGTCCCTTCGGCAGCTCCATCTTATTGTACAGGTCTAGACTCTCGACGCCGGGCCACACGTCCGGCGTGCACGACCCACACAACTGCGATATGAGTATCAGTTGCTGCTGTTCTGTGGGACCCTGGAATGAACACAATACAATATATATACATTATCAATTTGATAGAAAGAATTTTTTACTGGTGGTAGAGCTCCAGTGACGGAGCTCGCGGGCATAGGCACAACCGCATTACCTAATATACTTGCCGCTAAATGGTAGTGTTCAGCACTATCGTGTTCCGGTCAGGTGGTAATGTACGGCCCTGTAATTTCCGGTACGGAGGCATAACACCTTAGGCCTTAGGAGTGGTAACGAATCTACAAGTTGACATTGGTCTGTGTGGGTGTCTATAGGCTACAGTCATCACTTAACATCAACTTGAACTGAAAGCTTGTTTGCCGCTTTCATTACTTAAAAAAAAAAGGGATTTGACTCCATTAAGACAACAACGCAAACTGCCTCGGTAGCCTAGTGATAGCAGGCCACTACTACTACGCTGAGGTCTTGGGTTCGATTCCCGGGTAGGGAATTTGTTGTCTTATCTTGCCGTTTGTAAAAGAGAGTATGGAACATTCTGTTGATACCTATTTTTATTATTAAGTATTTTTGGACTATTATTAATTTATTTACTTTGACATATTAATCAATGTATCAGTTGTTATTCGCTTTAATTTTATATTTGTAATTTGACCTATCACAAGCAAATTCTATTATTTCCAAGTGATTAAATGAATTTTTGAGTTTGAGTTTGAAGGAGTTATCAGAGATAATGGTGTAAAATCCTTTATTTCTGGTTTAATTGGGATTTTTCCATTTTCTGGAAATTTCCACGTACCTAGAAGTTTGGTAATGTGCCCAGAGATGTCAACAGGGTCGCCACCTGTTACATGGGTCAAAAACGTAACCGGCGAATAGTGGATGTTTGCATGTATGCCTGAATGCATGCATTTTCCTCTGCCTACCCGTTGGGGGATTACAGGCGTGGAGTTACGTTAAGACAACAACGATGGAGAATGGAGAAATAAGATGCAAAAGAATGGGAAGTATTTCTTTTTTTTTTGTTCATCCGCTCCGGGTGTCACCCATGTTAGCTTCGCCACTGACAACGAGGCCTCGTAAGAGTTCCGCAATGTATTACCTGCATAATTGGCGATCTAGTCCACATCTCCGCCATAATGCAGCCTGCTCCCCACATGTCCACCGGTGGGCCGTAGTTTCGGTCACCTGTAACATATTAATTATAATTATACAAACAAAATTTAAAAAAATACCAGTTTATGCCTTACATTATCACCTGACTGGAACAAGATAGTGCTGAACACTACCATTTAGCGGCAAGTATATTAAGTAATGCGGTGGTGGCTAATGCCTGCGAGCTCCATCACTGGAGCTCTACCACCAGTAAAAACCGGAACACAATAGTGCTGAACACTAGCCTTGCCATTTGAGGGCAGACAGATTAGGACACTCTCCACACGGGAACCAGTAAAAATATATGTTTCAATTCATTTTTTTTTCTTACATTTCAACTTTGCTCTTATATTTCTAATAAAAAATTCAAAGGATACACAATAGTAGGTAACTGTAAGGTATTTTTAAATATCATTGGGAATTCAAATGTGTTGTAAAAATTAGAGAATTCCAAGGGCGTCACAGTACAAATGAGTTTGGGAACCAGTGACTAACCAAATTTTCTGTAGGAGATGCCATGGTAGTCACTCGCAAAACTAACAGGAGTACGATCTGAACTGCAAGGACAACAAACTAAAGATTTCAGCTGGACAAATTATATATTACAAGCTGTGCCCGCGACTTCGTCCACGTGACAATTTATGATTGTTTAGTCTCTACCCAGACAAAGTCGTGGGCGCAGCTAGTATAAAAGTAGCCTAAGTTACTCCTTATTACATAAGCTATATGCCAGTGAAAGTCTCATCAAAATCGGTAAAGCCAATCCCGAGATTAGCAGGAACAAACAGACAGACAGACAAAAATTGCTTTTTTTTTCTATATCCTGCTAAGCTCAGCAATCTGTTTTTTGGAACATTTAGCTGTTATTACTACAAAAATTATAAAAAAAATTGTTTTGGTATATGTACCATGTATACATACATATGCATTTAGTAAAAAACGGTTATATATATGTATTACAAACAGACACTCTATTTTATTTATTTGTATAGATTCATCTTGTCTCTGGCAGAATTGTCATTATGAAGCATAATAGTGTTTGTGCACACATGCATACTAAAAAGTTGGGAGTTTTTGAAGGTTTTTCATCTACCACATGAGATTTGCAAACATGTTTTTTTTTTGTTACACTATATGTACCGTCACACCACGGACACTCCACCAAAATTCCATACAAACGCTTAATTTGGTCTCTATTACACAGACATCAATCAGTGAAGTGTATTTACACATGTACCTGTGTGCGTAGCACGTAGAGAATACCAATCGTCGCCCATAAGACCCCTCTTATAGGCGATGATTCGAAAGGAGGTTGGGTGAGGCGGGGAAATCGGGCGAGACGTCGAAGTGTCCATTCTATACACAGTATACACATATTCTCTGGTACTGTAATACAGATTACTTACCCAATAATAATTCAGGAGGTCTGTACCACAAAGTGACGACCCGATTAGTGTATTTATTCACTTGTCCCGATTTTGCAACACTGAATGCTCTCGCCAGTCCAAAATCTGCCAGTTTCAATATCCCATTCTTTGTTATCAATACATTCGCAGCTTTCATATCTCTGTGCAAGATTTTATTACTATGAATATAGTACAAGCCATTCAGAAGCTGCTGCATCACCTTTTTGATCTCTCCTAAGCTGAATTTAACGTTCACATTGGACAATAAACCCGCCAAATCATGCTCACAAAAATCGAACACCAAGTAAAATGTTGACCTATATTTATTATGCAATGTAGCTTTAGTCCGACATATTTCGATTAAATTCACGACGTTATCGTGTTTTAATAGCTGTAATATCTTTATTTCGCGGAGGGCTGTGATAGGGAAGCCTTCTTTTTCGTTGTCCATCAACACCTTTTTCATGGCAACGAATTTTTTGCTGCTATTGCTCGCCCGAGCTTTGAATACTTCGCCGAAGGTTCCTTGGCCTATTTTAGCCACCTTTTCGTATTTAGAAGACTCGTCACAGAAGGGGAAGTTGAAGCCTTCGATGTATTTTTCTTTTTCTCGCATGTTGAGAATGGTTGAGCTCGTGTTCATGACTGCCGCGGGCTCCCGTGGAGCGCTCGCGCTTTGCATTTTCGATGCAATTTTGGCGATTTTTTAAGGACTGGTATAGCAAATATTTTTTTTAGGTCTTGGAGGTGTTGAACGGTGGTAGTTCTACACGAAAGAATGGAGAAGAATCCATTTACAGGAAGAATCCAAGAATCAAAGAATCAGAACAAGAACACGATAACGACAACAAGACGACAACACTGCAAAAATGCGTCAATTCAATTGACATCGACAGTTGACAGTTTAACATATGTTTTTTTTAGTTTTAATGGCATCGCTGTTACGGATGTTGCCAGTGTAAAGTAAAACGATATTGGTAGTCGTATTTAAGAAACAATTATAAACTTTTATCGCTTGTTACGGTTTTGTATGCGGTATGACTTTAAATGACATATTTCTTAGAGTAATTTTATTATCAGATTGATTTGAGACGCAGACCAATATAGATGTTGGTCTGTGTCTAGTTCCAGCATTCATTGAGCATAGCGCTATTGTAAGGACGTGAATTAGATGTGGGTGGTCGATGGTTTTCACGTCAACGCAACGCGACCGCTTACCGTGAACTATAAACTAGTCGAAAAACAGTTTTTTTTCGACTAGTTTATTTGAACTAGTTTTGAAATGTAGTCGATTATGTTGTTTGACCGTTTACCGTCAACGATACATGAGTTTATGTAGCAGTCTATTTTTCGACTAGTTTATTTCGTGGACAAGTTTTGAAATTTAGTCGATTATGTAGATTACGCTGACCGTTTACCGTCAACGATGCATGAATTAATGAAATATTTTTCAACAAGTATATTTCATACATATTATGCGCGTATGGTTAAAGTGAACGACATTTGATGGAAATGGTTAGGTAGTATATTACTGAGTCATAAGTTTATATACATTTATATAATTGTGCATTGTTGCCGTCTCGCACGGTTCGCGCGCCGCGTCGAGCGTTGACACGAAAGTTCACGAAACGACAACGTTTCATAGTTGAGTAGTTGACGACGTTGACGTTGTACGACTAGTTCAGTAAACGGCAAACATACAAATGTCGCGCGCGTCGCGCCGTTTATTGGTAAATTAGTTTATCATTGAACAGTAAACTAGTTTATTAGTCGACGACCACGAAACAGTCTAAAAAAACTGTTCGTTCATTCAACGCCCACTACAAACGTGAATCCATAGACACCTTTCTGTCAGTGAGTGAATTCTGTCACTTTTCTTAAGAAAAAAGCGAAGTAAATATTTTTTCAGTTTTTCGGCGTATCTATTTTATAATTACTACATTTACTACTAACTTTATGTAATTAAGTCATGTAGCAAAATGTGTGTTTCGTGTTTTCATTTAATTCAGTGATAGAAAGCGACTATATTTAAAATCAAGGTAAATCAAACCCTTACATTTTTCTGTTTATAACCTTGTTTACTACGAATTTGCGCGCGAAAACTTTATATTTTCAACTTATAAGTGATAAAATAATCCTGTAAACATCAAAAATATGGGTCCATGTTAATTGATCGATTCTAATTATTGGTGCGTCTTATTCTGGAAATCGTATCGCTATATCGCAAAAAATAGTACGAGTCAGTTATTGAAAAATGAACTTTATGTATATTGTTATAAGGATCAAATAAAGATACGAAGTACCTGCGTTGCAGCTTATCCAGAATACGGACGCATAACAAGTTATTCGATATGGCTTTGTAAACGCGCAGCCTAAAGGACCCGATTAGTTTTTTAAATTATTCTTAAATTTGAAATGTGTTTGAATTACATATAATTTCGAATAAATTATTATATTTGCGAAAATAAAAAAGCGCGGGAATAAACAACTATATCATTTATTATGTACCTACATCAGAGCAACACGGGCCACCGGCCGCAGCGGACCGGAGGGGAGTAGCCATATGCAGGCTTTCCCCTCTATCAAAGTAACGGAAATACGTAATTTGTGAAAATTTCAGCTTTCGAGCTATCACAGTTTATGAGATACAGCCTGATGACAAACAGACAGACAGACAGAAAGAAAGACAGCCGCTTAGAAATAGGCTTAGTAGGGTCCTGTTAAAAACAACCTTTTTGGTATGGAACCCTAAAAATGGAAAAAAGTTACCTTTTGTACATACCTTTTTTTTTTCTTTTTTTTCTGTACATATCTTGCTGTGATCCTTTCTAAGAATAATATCTGAGGTCATAAACAGCCCTATTGCTTTTGTAATAGCTAATTGTTTAAACATGTGTACTTACCAAAAAAAGAAAGAATGTTGAATGAGCGAATGACTAAACAGATATACAATGCAAATGTGGATGGTTGCAGAGGCCCAGGTAGAGGAAGATTGACCTACCATGACCAAATAGGTCGAGTTCTGTCTGATGGTGGGGTCAAGTCTTAGGAATCAGAGTGCATGTATGAAGAGAATGATGAAGGGAGATGAGGCATGGGAGGTGTGTCAGGACCAGGATATCTGACGCTCCACACTCTCTGCCTACCCTTTTAGGATAAGCAGAAGAGAGGGACCTGGCATGAAGATACATACATACATACTTACCAAAAAAGATGGATCCAGTAAAAATGGAGACTTTACTGGTGGTAGAGCTCCAGTGACGGAGCTTGCACCATCGCATTGCCTAATATACCTACTTGCCACTAAATGGTAGTGTTCAGCACTTTTGTGTTCCAGTCATGTGGTATTGTACGGCCCTGTAATTTGCGGCACAGAGGCATAACTCCTTAGCCCTCAGAAGTGGTAACACATCTGCATTTTGACCTTGGTCTTTGTGTGGGTGTCTATAGGCTGCAGTCATCACTTAACATTGATGTGAGCTGCATGCTTGTTTGCCACTTCCATTACCTACATAAAAAAAATTGAAGGATTTTAGGAAGTTTTGGAGGCAACACGAAAAATACTTTTTGACTGCTTAATCCCTGAAGCCGCAATGGATCTGATCGGGACTGAGAACAATAAGAAATCAATTGTCATGTTTTTCTGGTGGCCTGAGGGATTTAATATCTGTATATATAGTTTCCACAATATATGTAGTTTGTGAAAACCAGCGAAAATGTTATTAACATCTTTGAATTTGGTAGTCCCAAAATTAAATAAAATAAGAAAAAAGTTTAAATGTCTTACAAAAATAATTTATTTCAGCTGTAAATATTGTTCAATCATGAACATTTGCTGCGTGGAAGGGTGCACTGTTGATCGGGAACCTGGTGTTTCCTATTTCAAGTAAGTTAGTTGGTTTTTTTTTTAAAACAATCTGCTTAATTATTTTTGTTGTCTAGACATTTTGAAAATATCTGTAAAGATCTACTCGAAATAAAAAAAAATAAATCATTATAACAACTGTCAGTCCAAGGCTTTTAAAGGTGATTCTGCCAACATCTTGTGAAAAACAATGTTAACTGTATGTTCTTAGGTTTTCGCGAGCTGCACTCATTGAAAAAACTAGTTTTCGGATATATCTCGCGTATCTGACGTCGGGTTCGATTTTAAATAATCATTTTAGTTTAATATACGCGAGATAAATCCGAAAACTAGTTTTATTTCAATGTTAACTGTAACAATTTCTTGTAGGTAGTTTTTTTTCAAATTTGTATTTTTTATGTCATGATTTGTCTAATAAGCGTGATGACAAATGAATATTATTTTAAGTATAGCCCATAACACATACATTAATATAGTTTTTTTACTAAAAAAAATATTTATTTATTTATTTATTAAATTGCATGTCACAGGTCTGACAGATCTTTTAAAAAATACAAAAGTACAGGTGACGCCCTGTAAGGGCACGGCAAACATAAGGAGGCAACTAGCTGCCTTATTATAATTATTATTATAGCTTTTTTTTTTTTTTTGAAAACCAAAAACATTTTACAATTTAAATAACAGTTATAGTTACAATTAGCACATTATTATCATTTTTAATTTATTCTATTCATATTATAATTCAATTAAATATTTTCATATGTCAAGGAGGTTAGCAATTGTTAGTAGGATCATTGTCAGTGGAATCTATGTTAAGTTTGTTAGTATTTTACATTCATATTTTATACCTATGTCAATTCTAATACTTAATAATATAATCACAATTTAATTTGAGTTGTCATTAAAATATTCATATAAATTGTAATAACATTTACTTGCAAGGAATTTCTTTAGTTTATTATTAAATAGAGTGCTGTTTTTAATATCTTTTATAGTGTCAGGTGAATGGTTGTAAATTTTAATAAGCATATGATGGGGTCTTCTTATTTGGTTTTTATTTCTATTGTTGCGTTTGTTATTTACCTTATGAGTATAAAGTTCAGGGTTATTTCTGTCGAACTTACAGGACTCCAGAATGTAAATACATGTGAGGTTTAGAATTTTATGCTTGACAAAATAGTGTTTACAGGACGTAGTTTGGTCAATATTTATTAGTATTCTGATGCATTTTTTTTGTAGTTTGAATACTTCGTCCGCCTCACAACAGTTACCCCAAATCACGATACCATAAGACAACCTAGAATGTGCATACGCGTAATAATCCGTAATAGTAGTGTCAAAGTCCGTAGCGCGTTTTAATTGATAAAGAGCATAAATAAAAGAGGAGAGTTTATTTTTAAGTCTTTCAATGTGCCGTTTCCATGTCATATTTGTATCTAAGTCAATTCCTAATAGCGTTGCCGTATGTACTGATTCTAACGCTTTATTTTTATAGGTATACGATAATTGCAGAGGTACTTTTTGGGATGGTTTGAATTGTATTAATTTTGTTTTTGTCAAGTTTATTTCTAAATTGTGTTTTTTAAGAGCGTCATATATTATATTACGTCCAATGTAGAATTTAATTTGTCGATTAATTCATAGCTGTTTGAGCATGATATTAAAATAGAGATGTCATCAGCAAAGAGAACACATTTTTCCGTAATTTTATTGAGCAAATTATTTATATAAATGAGAAAGAGCACACAGCCGAGGACGCTACCTTGAGGGATAGAGCCATTATATTATTATTATTATACATATTTATTATATTGATATGAATAGTGTACATCACAAATTGCACCCGTTCGAAGCCGATGCGGGCCGCTAGTATAATTATATATATATTGAATTGAATTTTATAATTGAATCTGGATCTTGCTATCAAATATTCAGTGATTTGAGCCTGGGACAGTAATCGGTTCTATATTTATTCCAGCTTCCCAACCAGCCAGACGCTGCGTCGAAAATGGTTGGAAGCCATAAACCCGAGCGGCAAGCTGTCTGCGCACGCGCTGATGTGCAGCAAGCACTTCTCGGAGGACAATATCGAAGTGTTCAGAGGCAAGAGGCGGCTGAAGCGAAAGGTGGTGCCTAGTTTGTTGCTTAATGAGGTGAGTTTTCTGTATTTTAAAGTGAAAACTTCTTTGTGATTTGAAAGCCGATGAAACGATAAAGCGACAGTAAAAAGAGACAGTTTCTCTTTTTATTGTCGCGTATATACATATATATAGACGATTAAGCGACAATAAAAAGAGGCTGACACATAGACTGTCTCTTTTTACTGTGGCGTTTTCGTTTCATAAGATTTAGCGTAGGAGAAAATGAGGAATAAATGTATGTAGCTTGCGCCTGCACCTTGTACGCTATATTGAGAGAAGAAGCATAGAATACTAAATTATTTTTAGCTATTCAAACCGTTTATTGTACCTTCAATTAACTGTCGTAAATATATTTCAAAAACAAGAATGTCACAGTAGCAATAAGGTGACATCTTGTTGTCATCAAAATATACAAATTACATAATATCTCTGACAAAACTACAACGATTCAATTTATTTTTTGAGTATTTCTCCATGATTCTATGTATTTTTGTCTATCTTTTGATATAGTGTACAAGGTGCGGACCCAACATGAAACTTGTCCTTTATCATAGACTAGCGGCCCGCCCCGGCTTCGCGCTGTTGCAATGTTACCTACCCTCTCCTTCTTGAAACACACGTAATGGCTGTCAAAGACTGACTTTTTTATTGATTACACTAAGTGATACAGATACTACAAATACTTCACGGATGGCGTTACAAGTTTTTTTTTTTTTTTTTTTTTTTTAATGTCATTGAAGTGGCAAACAAGCATGCAGTTCACATTGATGTTAAGTGATGACTGCAGCCTATAGACACCCACACAAAGACCAAGGTCAAAATGCAAATGCGTTACCACTCCTGAGGCCTAAGGTGTTATGCCTCTGTGCCGGAAATTACAGGGCCGTACATTACCACCTGACCGGAACACGATAGTGCTGAACACTACCATTTAGCGGCAAGTAAATCAGGTAATGCGGTGGTGCCTACGCCCGCGAGCTCCGTCACTGGAGCTCTACCACCAGTAGAAATTATAGTTAGTATATTATTTTGATACTTATTCTAACACTCCTATTCGTCTTAGCGTGATGTTATATAGCCTTAAATAAGCTTCTATATTATATATTATAAGCCTTCCTCGCTAAATGGGCTATCTAACACTGAAATCATTTTTCAAATCGGACCAGTAGTTTCTGAGATTAGCGCGTTCAAACAAACAAACAAACAAACTCTTCAGCTTTATAATATTAAATTTTTAAACAGTAAATAGTAATAGTATAGATCAGTGATTCCTTAAGGAGACTCGATGGGGTCTACGTATATGCGTAAATAAAAATGGGATATATGCAGGGCTTTTAGTGGCAGTCCCTTAATCCCTTTTGCCCCTTTTTCTTCAGCAAGTCCCTTAAAGCCCTTAAAAAAGAAGTTTCTTAAAAAAGAAATTGGTCCCTTAGTCACTTTTTCTGTCACTAAACTTCAAGTCGACTGCCAAAATATAATAAATAAATAAATAAATACGCTTACACTCACAGCCCCACACTAGGTATAAACCTGTGTCGTGGGTGCCGTTATAAACACACAACACATACACAAACACCCAGACCCGAAACAAGTACCTGTAGATCATACAAATATTTGTCCCAGTGCGGGGATCGAACCCGCGACCCTTCGAATCAAACGGTGGTTTCGCACCGCTGGACTAACCGGGTCGTCAAACGTTGTATGAAAAGTGGTCTTTGAAATTTTTGGTCTTTAAATGAAAGGAAGTCAAAGAACTGAGTAGGTGATTGCTTTGTTTACTTCTTGCAGTATCCATTTATTATCCTACAGTGTTGAAACTTATTGATACGTCGTCAATTTTTCGGGATCAACGCAATTTTTCGGGTTGTCAAGGATCGCATACTTAATAATACTTTTATTTTAAAGAAAAATGGAAAGAAAAAATTGATTTCAGGCGAGACTCGAACTCGCGGCCTACCGGGAATCTAGTCCAGCCGCCAGGTCAAATTTTTCTTTCCATTTTTCTTTAAAATAAAATATATTTCACAAGCATGTGTTAATGCGAAATAATATAAAAACAATTAATAATACTTTTGTGCCATATTTTACATCGTTTTAATTGTGTTGTCAATATGTGCATTTAATGTAAATACATGTTGTAATACTTCCCTTATTGCCTATCAAGAAATGATTGTATTGAATAAAAAAAAAAACCGGCCAAGTGCGTGTCGGGCCCCGCACAGTGTAGGGTTCCGTAGTTTTTAGGTTTGAATAATGTAATGATAAAAAAAAGTAATTAATATTTTTTATGGAGTTGTTCGAAATTTTCAAGTAAAATACATTTGGTCGACTATTACTCGCAAACTTGTAAATACAGCCAATTAAAGTGTGATAGTTTTCCTTTTAATTTCGTTATCTACTATCTATCGCTACTATTGCCGTAATGTTTATATTTCTAACAACAACCGTTTAGTTGGTAAAAGAAGGCGGCGGGGGGGGGGGGACACTTGACTCGAACGAAAATTGGCACTTTAAAGCTTAATAAGCCACGAACAGTGAACTAAATCGAAAAATGATATTTACACATGTAGCGTCTACTACATTAAGGCGCCAACTAGTGGAATACAATGAAACCTTACAGTACTTGTCTAGTACGATAGATGGCGTGCAGTCAAATTACATCGCACATACGAAGATTTGGTATATATACAACTTCCCAACGTCAACCGTCGGGCCGCGGCCCGCCAGGCGCTACCACCTCGACTGGTCGGAGGATCCTCCCTTTTCGCCGGAGGAACACTTCCACCCGTTCCTCCACACACATTTCTAACATTTTTAAACTATTTTACGATATCCCATACTACCTAGATAGAAAACAAAAAAAATGTTTTTCCCCGCGTTACACATAAATTCTTTTTTTTTTCATGTTTTTATTCTACCACTTTGTCGGCGTAATTAAGGTGTATGTATACCTACTTGTGTCAAACTAACTCTCTAGTACCAATAGTTTATGCGCTTAAACACGGACGGTCGGTCAGACAGACTGACAGACGGATATAGCGAAACTATAAGGGTTCCTTGTTTACTACGGAACCCTAAAAACAGATTGTTTTTAGGCGCCATTTGGTCCCTTTTTGTCCCTTTTTTTGGAAAAATTCAGTCCCTTTTCCCTTTTTTGTAAGAGCGACTCTGCTAAAAGCCCTGTATATGGGTAATTGATATAAATGTTAGCAAGGGGGTCCACCGAAACCAGAAAAAAATTTAAAGGGGTCTACAAGAATAGTAGTTTGTAAACCTCTGGTATAGATAAAACATTTTCTTTCTTTTTTCAGAAACCATCAAAATTGCAGAAGCAGGCAGAATCCTCAGAGGAATCTAAAAGTCCACCATCAAATACAGTTGAAATAGAAATACCTCTAGCCTCAAATAGTGATAATAACATAGAAAAACACACAAGCACTGAAGAAATCAATAGAAATGAAGAACCAGATAAAACTATAGATAATATCAATAAAGAAAAAGAAAGAAGTAAGAGTCCAGAAGATAAAGAACGGAATAGAACAGAAGAGAAGAAAGAAGGTCCTAGAATAAAAGTAGATATGGTTGAAAATGGAAAAAGCTGTGATAGGGTGAAAGCGGTCAGGTATGTTTCTCATGAATTTCGGACGCAAGCTAATTTCACCTTATTATCAGTTAAAAATTGCGTACAATTTTTGAAGATTTTTGAAGACCGCTCACTTTTTTTTCGTATGTTATGGAATTGGCAAACAAGCACGCAGTTCACATTGATGTTAACTGATGACTGCAGCCTATAGATACTTACACAATGACCAGAGGTCAAAATGCAGATGTGCTGCCACTTCTGAGGCCTAATCTGTTATGCCTCTGTGCCGGCAATTACAGGGCCCTACATTAACACCTGACCGGAACACGATAGTGCTGAATACTACCATTTAGCGGCAAATATATTAAAAGGTAGTAAAATTAGGTAATGCGGTGGAGCCTATGCCCGTGAGCTCCGTCACTGGACCACTAGTTAAAAATTCCTACCTCATTTTCTCCCATGTTCAATCTTATGAATTTATGTGTCTATCTATTTTTGCTGTCGTTTTTCGTTCCAATTCAGTTTATTCAGTTATATTCATTTATTTCATATAATTAGGCTCCTGGAGAGCACTTTTACATCGTCATTTTTTTTTTAAACTAACCTAGAGTGAATAACCACTAATAATAATCAAAAATACATAATAAATTAAATAGACACTGAACAATTTTGTATAATATGGAAAGCATCTATTTACAAATTCCTCCATTTCCCCATTTCAAAAGAAACTGAGAAAGAATGAATTTGGTCGTCATAATAAAGGTTATTCACTTGGCAGAATTCCAAGGGCAGTCAATACTGAGAAGATCAATCACTTTCAAATCACAACTCTTCTCAATTCCAGCCCCGACAGACTGGATGACATGAAGGACATAGAAGATATAATCACACCATATCAGATCAAGCAAACCTTTCCCCTGCAAAGGCACGAGGATTTGTGTGTGAGCGAGAAAGTAGATGACGCGAGTGCGACAGAGACGATAGATGTGGATAGCGAACCGGAGAGGAGTGCTGTGTTTATCGAGATATCTGTAGACTCTGGTAAGATGTTTTTTTTTACTATTTTTATAAAGCAAGATGAAATGTACTTTACTTTATTCTTTGGCTTACACAACATTAAAAAAAATGCCTCGGTAGCCTAGTGGTAGCAGGCCACAACTACTACGCTGAGGTCCTGGGTCCGATTCCCGGGTAGGGGGTTATCAGACATAATGGTGTAAAGTCCTTTATCTCTGGTTCTATTGGGATTTTTCCATTTTCTGGAAATTTCCCAGTACCTCGAAGTTTGGTAATGTGCCCGGAGATGTCAACAGGTTCGCCACCTGTTACATGGGCCAAAACGTAACCGACGAATCGTGGGTGTTTGCATGTATGCTTGAATGCATGCATTTACCTCTGCCTACCCCTTCGGGGATTAAAGGCGTGAAGTTACGTAAAAAAAATGGCAATAAAAATTTGACTTTGGGCAGGAATCTAACCTGCGACAATAACGTTTTATATTATTTCGCATTAACACATGCTTGTGAAATATATTTTATTTTAAAGAAAAATGGAAAGAAAAATTTGACTTCAGGCGAGACTCGAACTCGCGGCCTACTGGGAATCTAGTCCAGCCGCTCTTCCAATTGAGCTACTGAAGCCCTGCCCGATTTGTCAAATCTTTCCTTCACATTTATTGCATTGCTTTATGGTAGCAGCAGCGCCATCTATTGCCAACTATGGACTAGATTCCCAGTAGGCCGCGAGTTCGAGTCTCGCCTGAAGTCAAATTTTTCTTTCCATTTTTCTTTAAAATAAAATGCGACAATATCGTTATGATGTCCGAAGAAGTTTATACAATACTAGCGTCCCGCCCCGGCTTCGGCCCGGTTGTATTGTTACCTACATTACTGCTATCATAATAAAATATAGCCTACCCATTTACAAAATCATCCGCCATTTATTGAATTCATTTGTTACAAAAATTGTCATAAATGAAGAATGTATGTATGTGTATCTTCACGCCTCTACGGGGTAGGCAAGGAGCGTGGAACGTGTGGAGGAACGGGTGGAAGCGTTCCTCCGGCGAAAAGGGAGGATCCTCCGACCAGGCGAGGTGGTAGCGCCTGCCGGGCCGCGGCCCAACGATTGACGTTGGGAAGTTGTATATATGCCAACTCTTGAGAAATCTGCGAATGCACGCCATCTACCGTACTAGACAAGTACTGTGAGGTTTTCATATGTGTTCCACTAGTTGGCGCCTTAATGTAGTGGACGCTACAAACGTATAGAGCAACACCAGAGGGGAGGAGCCATATGCAGGCTCGACCCTCTGTCAAAGTACAAGCCTAAATGGGCCTCTGCCTGTCGCCTAGATGTTTAAATGTGTGCGTGAAATTGTTTATGTATTTTGTGAAGGTCAAGGTATAAGGTTCACGCGCGGAGGGGGGATGAGGATCGTGATTAGTGAGTTATTTATGTGTTCTGCACCAGGTCGGGAAACGAACGACTGTCTGATGGTGCTGGAGAGCGTGCAGGTGGAGGTGGACCCCAGCAGCCTGCTGCCGCCCGAGCGGGACGAGAGCCCCGCGCCGCTGGAGACCGTGTCCATAGCAGACGACGAAGAAGATGATAAGTGAGTACCGAGGCTTGGACCTTTGAAAGGGTTTTAGATATTAGTATTAGTAGGTTAGGGGCCGTTCAAGTATTACGTAAGCAGATTTATTACAATTATTTACACCCCCACCCCCCTTGTCAGCAAAAGTAAGCAGAGCTCGAGGTAGAGGTGAAACCTTCAAAAATGTTCATAAAAACACTGTATAATGCTTCCTATCTCATTTTCTCCCACTTTAAATCTAATGAATTTATGTGTCTGTCTCAAACTCAAACTCAAAAATTCATTGAATCACTTGGATATAATAGAATTTGCTTGTCAATTGTCAATTTGATTTAGGTCATATTACAAATATAAAATTAAAGCGAATATATGTCTCTTTTTATTGTCACTTTTTCGTTTCATCGACTTTCACATCGATGTTAAAAAAGTTTTCACTTCAGAAAGTCCAAAAGGAGTCGTTCCAAAATGTATGGAGCTTGGGCCCGCACCTTGTTCACTATATTGAGAGAAGAAGCATCAAATACTAAATCAATTTCAGCTATTCAAATCGTTTATTTACTTCAATTAACTGTCGTAGTATAAATTATACGTATATATTAAAGTATATTAAAGTATTTTTCAAAAACAAGAATTTCGTAGTAGCATATCAGGACATATTGTTGTCATACATAAAATAAATATTTCCGACAAAAAAAACAAGGATTCATATTATTTTTCGAATATTTTTCCATGATGTTTAAAATATTGTTTTATTTAATAAAAGTGGCAAACAAGCATGCAGTTCACATTGATGTTAAGTGAAGACTGCAGCCTATAGACACCCACACAATGACTAGAGGTCAAAATGCAGATGCGCTGCCACTGCTGAGGCCTAAGGTGTTAATGCCTGTGTGCCGGAAATTACAGGGCCGTACAAGACCACCTGACCGGAACACAATAGTGCTGAACACTATCATTTAGCGGCAAGTATATTAGGTAATGCGGTGGTGCCTACGCCCACGAGCTCCGTCACTGGAGCTCTACCACCAGTAAAAATTTCTAACGAACCTCCTTATTTACAGGAACAAAGACCCGATAAGCCTCCTAACATCCAGTGACGACGATGACGTCATACTACAAGAACCGAAAATCGACACCGTCGAGGTCTCCGACGAAACAGACGAAGATGACGTACCACTTGTCAAACTAGTCGCCACGCCCAAGAAAAAGAAAACTAAGAAAAAAACAAAAGAGGTTATATCTGAAAAGGACAAAGTTTTATGGGGCCTCTATCAATATTACTGCATACAGTGCCACTATAGAGCGCCAAATATGAGCGAATACAAGAAACATATAGCAGGACACTCGGTAGCTTTACATGTATGCCAGATATGCGCTTATACAACGTCAAGCAAAACGCAGTACGATAAACACAAGCGTAGCCATACAAAGAAAAACGACAAGCGCTTCATATGCCACTACTGCAGCTTCCGAGCGAAACATACAATGAGTCTTATATACCATCTCAAGACGCATGAGAAGGCGAATTTGGCGGACGCGAAAGGGGCTTTTCGGTGTCATAAGTGTAATTTTAGTTCTCATGTGAAATCGAGTGTGTTAAAACATGTGAAAGCGTGTCGTATGAAGTTCCGTTGTGATATGTGTAGTTATGAAACCAAAAATGTCACGGACATCAAGCGGCACAAGTTGAGGAAGCATGACAATGAGGATGAAGACGATGAATATTTGCCTAGAGCAGGGTTATGCACGGGGAAGAGGTATGATTGGATTTAAGTAGGCTAGGCCTTTAGACAATTGTCATTGATAAATCGCATCACCCTGATATAAACTGTATCACCCGGAACCATAGAGCAACACCGGAGGGGAGTAGCTATATGCAGGCCTTCCCCTCTGTCAAAGTACAAGCCCAAATGAGCCTATACCTGTGGCTTAGATGTTTAAATGTGTGCGTGAAATTGTTTCTGTATTTTGTTAAAGTCAAGGTGTGAGTTTCGTAGTAATAGACGATTTTTGTAGTGTGCGTGTGAGTCGCACGCATTTTCCCCCGCATAAAATGACAGACTGTTTTGCGTCGGTAATAAACGTTGTGGCTACTCCCCTCCGGTCCGGTGTGGCCCCGTGTTGCTCTATGGGCGGTAGTAAGTGCAATATCACAAGATGTAGCAGCGTCTTGCGCCATAGAGCAACGCGGTCCACCGGTCGCGGTGGACCGGAGGGGAGTAACCATAGCGTTTATTACTGATGCAAGACAGTCTGTCATTTTTTGCGGGGGGAAATGCGTGCGACTCACACGCACACTACAAAAATCGTCTATTACTACGAAACTCACACCTTGACATTAACAAAATACAGAAACACTTTCACGCACACATTTAAACATCTAGTCGACAGGTATAGGCCCATTTGGGCTTGTGCTTTGACAGAGGGGCAAGCATGCATATGGCTACTCCCCTCCGGTGTTGCTCTATGAGTCCAGTAGTAGACATGTTTCCGCTAATACGATTTATTAAGATATAATTTATCAATTATAATTACAACTGTGAACCCTGCTGCAAAGTGATTCACAAATTGCCACCGAGTTGTATAATTCACCTATTGATCTTAATGTATTATGAACTGTAAATAGTTTAATTTTATTTTTATGCAATGCAATAAACATTTGAGTGAAATATTTAAAGAAAAAATGGAATAAAACATTTGATATCGAGCGGGACTCAGTGGATGTAGCGTGGATGGCACCCGGGGTGAATAAGCAAAAAAAAAAAAAGAAAATACTCCCCTTTCGTTTGCATCTTCTTTCTCCAATTTCCATCCGTGTGACCTCCTATTTGACCAAATGATTTGTCTTTGGTGCCCCCCACGACGTGATACCCTAATACAGAGGTTCCCAAACTATTTTTTCTTGTAGACCCCTTTCAATTTTTTTCTGGTTTCAATTCCTTGCTACATATCACATTCCCATATTTCCAAATTTTATTCACGCCTACGTAGACCCCCATCGAGTCCCGTGGACCCCAGGAGGTCTATATGGACCACTTTGGGAATCACTGCCCTAAATATTATACACGAAAAAGTTACATTTGTGTTGCAATTTCACAACATTGCCGCTAAATGGTAGTGTTCAGCACTATCGTGTTCCGGTCAGGTGGTAACGTACGGCCCTGTTAATTCCGGCACAGAGGCATAACACCTTAGGCCTCAGGAGTGGTAACGCATCTGGATTTTGACCTTGGTCTTTGTGTGGATGTGTATAGGCTGCAGTCATCACTTCACATCAATGTGAACTGCATTTTAACCATTTCCAATACATAAAAAAAAAAATTGGTGGCACCAGGTGCGGGTCGCTAACCTCCCCAGCTACGCCACTGAATGTGTCCGGAGATGCCAATAGCACACCGCGGACACTCCGCCAAAATTCCATACAAACGCTTAATTTGGTTTCTATTACACAGACATCAATCAGTGACGTGTATTTACACGTGCACCTGTGTGCGTAGCACGTACAATATACCAACCGTCGCCCATAAGAGGGGAAGGGGTTGAGTGATGCGGGCAAATCGGGTCGGACCTCGAAGTGTCCATTCTATACGTAGTATTAATACATATTCTCTGCCAATAGTCAATAGGCTACCTGTACGTGTATGATGAAATTGTGAAATTATGTATTTTTTTCTTTTGGTCTTTCTGTTATTGAAAATTTAATGAAAGAATGCATTTTTTTTGTTTGATTTATATGCCATTATACTGTATTTTTAACTATAGTATAATGTTATTATAATTGAAAATAGGCTAAAAAGGCTATTACACGACACGGTATTCAAGGTCCGGCAGAAAGGGTGGACGTGGCCTCGCACCGGGTTGCCGCTTATTACACTATCCGGTCGACAGGGCCCTAACTCAATCACAGTACAAATATGAACAGTATGGAAACTACGTACAAAACGTTGAAACTGCGCAATCACACAAACATGCGCATCAACGAGGCCCCTAAGCGGTTCTCACGGTGCTGCAGCTCCGAGTCACTCGCTACTCGAGAGTCGATGCGTATGTTTGTGTAAGTGTGCCGTTTAAAACGTTTTGTACGTAGTTTCCATACTGTTCATATTAGGCGTTAGGCTGACCGGGTCGCTCCGGTCGTCCTAATTAGGGCCCTAACTCCCTAAATGTTATTACACTACCCTGACCCTTGCTATCGTACCCTGAATACCGTGCCGTGTAATAAGTCTACAAGAGTTGCGTTCGACAAGTTTTTTTTAGCCATGAAGTGGCAAACAAGAATACAGTTAACATTGATGCTAAGTAATACTGTAGCGGCTACAGTATTGTAAGTAGATATTTCATAATAGCCTATTAATGCCATGTCTTTCAATTCTTCACTACAAATAATAATGTAAAGAAGTGTTATTAAGCCAAAAAAAGGTAAAGAGACATACTGTAGGCGGGGCATACAATGGGACACACCGCCTCGGGTTAGGCTATTGGACGTTTCCTAGCCGCTGCCGCCTGTATGTGTTGAAAGAGTGAGTGTTTATTGTGATTAGTTTGTATATTTGCGTAAATGGAACCAGAATCGAATAGATGGTTATATGATATTTAACTTCTATACATTTTTATTTGTAGACTAGCTGTGCCCGCGACTTCGTCCACGTGAGAAAAAATATGATTGTTCAGTATCTACCCGGACGAAGACGTGGGCGCAGCTAGTATAAAAGTAGCCTAAGTTACTCCTTATTACATCAGCTATCTACCAGTGAAAGTCCCGTCGAAGTCGGATACACTCCAATTCTATTTATTTTTATGTAGGTATGTATGTATGTATGGATGTATGGAGATAAAGTAGCCTAAGTTACTCCTGAGCGCATCAGCTATCTGCCAGTGAAAGTCCCGTCAGAATCGGTCCAGCCGTTCCCAAGATTAGCCCCGACAAACAGACAGACAGACAGACAGACAAAAATTGAAAAAAAAAAATGTTGTTTTGGTATATGTACCGTCAAGTACCGTGTATACATATGTATGCATTTAGTAAAAAGCGGTTATTTTAATATTACAAGCAGACACTCCAATTTTATTTATTTGTGTAGATATAGATTCTGTGCAATTCATAGCTATGTTACTAAAAACAATAATATGTGAAATGTTGACGTATATTTGTCAAATAATTATGTGTATGTAATGTAAATATTTGTAAATATATGATATGGAACTCTTTTATTTTTTATTTTATGAACCCTGAAGCACACCGCGGACACTCCGCCAAAATTCCATACAAACGCTTATTATGGTTACCTATTACACAGACATCAATCAGTGACGTGTAGTCACACGTGCACGCACACAGCGTAGCACGTAGGGTTATGAGGTTATGACTTTAGGCCTCGGACCGACAAATAATATAGAAATAACATAATACTATGTACTAACGTAGATATTTCTTTCTTTCTATTCTTTGACCCGGTTTACAGTATGCACCCTGTCAGGCCACGAGAAAAATATGACAATTGATTTCTAATTTTATTGTTCTTGGCCGATATCGGCCAACTGCGGCTCAACAGTAAGGCAAATATCTATTGACCAGTTTCACCCAGTTTACCGGTGCATTTTATAAACAAAAATACAAACACTACTTCAACAAATTGTACAAGTATTGGAAAATAACACTCACTACCTACTCATTACGTCGACAAGTCACTTCAATTCAATATACTCAAACACTTTAATTACTAATGCAATGCAATCACATAGCGTAAAGGTAAGAAATTAGAATATTAAAAAATGTATGTATCTTCACGCCAGGTCCCTAACGGGGTAGGCAGAGAGTGTAGAGCGCCAGACATCCCGGTTCTGACAAACCTCTCGTGCCTCGTCTACCTTCATCATTCTCTTCATACATGCACGCCGATTCCTAAGACTTTTGACCCCACCATCAGACAGAAATCGACCTATTTGGTCATGGTAGGTCAGCCTTGGTCTTCCTGGGCCTCTGCAACCATCCACATTCGCATTGTATATCTGTTTAGTCATTCGCTCATTCGACATTCTTTCTATATGCCCGAACCATCGGAGCATGCCTTTTTTCATTTTTACACCGATACTATCATTCACACAAAGTCTCTTTCTTACATCTTCATTACGAACGCGATCAGTGAGTGATATACCGCAGATACGCGCAAAGATCTCATCTCGACCGCGTTCAACTTACTTTCATGCTCTTTCCTGCATAATATGAAAAAAGTTTTTAGTTAAATAAAAAAAAAATGTAATTGTGAACATACCTCCTACCTAATAATTATTTTACCCATATTTTTTCCTTCGGGAAACTGAAAACGATCTTTTTTTTGTCACGACTTGTTGACATACAGCCATACACTGCACAATAAAGCACCATCTTAATGTTAATAAATAAAATATTCGATAACAAATTAATCAAAACTAGGCCGCTCGCAACCTCGCTCTAGAATACCAACCGTCGCCCTTAAGAGGGGAAGAGATTGGGTGAAGCGCGGTAAATGGGCGGGACGTCGAAGTGTCCATTCTATACGTAGTATTATTACACTAGCTGCTACCCGCAACGTCGTCTGCGTGAAGGCAGTACAGCACCAAACATACCTAAGATGCCAGTGTCGCTTTAGCATTATAACCAAACAACTTGTTTGGTTATAATGCTAAAGCGCTTTTTCCATTTTCTGGAAGTTTCCCAGTACCTCGGAGTTTGGTAATATGCCCGGCGATGGCAACAGGTTCGCCACCTGTTACATGGGCCAAAACGTAACCAGCGAGTCGTGGGTGTTTGCATGTATGCTTGAATGCATACATTTGCCTCTGCCCCTTGGGGGATTAAAGGCGTGAAGTTACGTTTATTACCATAACCGAAACACAGTAGTGCTGAACACTACCACTTGGCGGCAGATAGATTAGGTGTAATACGATTGTGAATACACCGTGATAGGCCCGTAGTGAGTCACTGGAGTTCTACCATCAGTAAAATTTAATTGTAATAAGTATTTTTAATTTTTCGCAATATTTTATAAATAAGAAGAAAATGAAAAGAAAAATTTGACTTCCGGTGGTAGTGTACGTGTACAGCGCTATCGTGTTCCTCTCGGGTGGTAATGTACGGCCCTGTAATTTTATAGCAGAGGAACATGCGTCACAAGCCGAAAGCTTAGGCCGATCGCTTTGTCGCTTGTTCCGCGCTCTCGCTTGCACGCTCGGCTCAGGAGTAACGTGACACTTTTTCGTGCATGCAGCCGGCGTCGATTTTTAAGCTACTTAGGAAAAAGCATTTGTTTTTACCAAAACTTTTGATAACATTATTTATTTATTTAAATATATGGAGTACATACAGTATAAAATAAAAAGCACCATTAAACCTTGAATAGGAAAGGAATTAAGGTATAGTAAATAAAACTAACACCGTATAAGTACTTAATTTATTAAAAAAAAAATTAAGTCACTAACTTATGCTATGTGATGGATTTTTTATTATTCAACGTGTATAAAAGTAATCTCCGAGAAGTACATATCGCTTCTTTACAAGAATAATGTGACATTTCATATAGAACGATTTAGATGAAATGTCACATTATTCTTGTAAAGAGGCGATATATACTCATTTATTCGTGCATACGTTACTGAGTACATTACTACTTAGGCTGAATTGCATCATATAACCTACTTATATATTTAGGTATAAATCTTCTTCAGAAAACTTACCCGAGCGAAGCTGGGGCGGGTCGCTAGTATATTATAGAAGACATCGTAAACAAAAAACAAGCGGTTCCGTTTTTAAATTGAAATGACAGATATTATTAAGTAAGTGAGACGTTTCCAAGTCATCTGTCATGGTACTATGTGAAAGTGGTAAATTGACTCCTGAAAACTGGCACCGTGCAACCAAGGGTACGGTCCTGTAATTTCCGGCACAGAGGCATAACACCTTAGGCCTCAGGAGTGGTAACGCATCTGCATTTTGACCTTGGTCTTTGTGTGGGTGTCTATAGGCTGCAGTCATCACTTAACATCAATGTGAACTGCATGCTTGTTTACCACTTCCGTTAAATAAAAAATGAAAAAAACCGGTCAAGTGGGGTTCCGTAGTAACAGAGTAAGAGATGTAATGAAAAAAATAATTTTATATTGTGTATGGACTTGTTCGAAATTTTCGAGTAAAATACATTTGATCGACTATTACTCGCAAACTTGTAGAGCCAACTTAAGTGTGTTATAGTTTTCCTTTTAATTTCGTTATATATAGCTACTATTGCCGTAACGTTTGAATTTCTAACAATAACCGTTTAGTCTGTAGGGGGGGAGACACTTGAGTCTAACGAAAATTTGCACTTTAAAGCTTAATAAGTCACAAACAGTTATCTAAATCGAAAAATGATGTTTGGCCATCCATAATATTTTTTAAAGACCTATCCAACGATACCCCACACAATATGGAAATCGAAAATTAAAAAAAATATTTGCGTGTTTGTAGGTTACCCTAAATATTTTTTTTTTCATGTTTTTATTCTACCACTTTGTCGGCGTGATTAAGGTGTATACCTATGCCACATTTCAAGTCTCTAGTACTTATAGTTTTTGCGCTAAACCGCGGACGGACAGACAGACAGACAGACAGACGGACATGGCGAAACTATAAGGGTTCCTTGTTTACTACGGAACCCTAAAAAAGGGGAATGTCCTGTCTAGTACCGTAGTACACATAGGTCAATGGAAAACCATCACCTTAACAATTATTTTGATGCAATGGAACCTCAAATAATCTTCAGTATGAATTTGTATTGTACTTATACATTTAAAAGTAGTAATAGTAAATCAGCTAAAATTATAATAATTTACAACTTGAAAGTAGATCCGTTTTGGAGAAATAAATATTAATTAATATTTTTCCTAACCACTTAATATAAATTGTAAAACATTCAAAAATTGTTCAATAGTCTGGTTTTTATTTTATTACAAAAAGATGTACAGTACTCAACAACTAATATTGCACATCGAGCCTGCGAAAGAGACGATCGGCTCGTTTCCACTTCGTAGAGCGTTATCTCTGTTGCACACTGCCTACGTAAGCACTGACAGTCCGGTATTGGTCAAAACTTGATCAAAATGGTCGACAATCGTCAAATAGGTACGGTGCGAAAGAGATAACGCTCTACAGGCCCGAAATAAGCCGAAGTCTCCGTCCTAGGCTCGATGTGCAATATTTATTTTTGAGCACTGTACAGTTGGCAGCAAGATATATTGCACAGCGACCTTAGGGGAGAGACTTCGGATCATTTCGGCTCTGTAGAGCGTTATTTCTTTCGCACACAACCTATCTGACGTTTGTCGACCATTTTGATCAAGTTTTGACCAAACCGGACTATTAGTGCTTACGTACTCTACGAACTCGAATCTAGTCCAGGGTTTCTCAAACTTACGGCACCACGTACCCCTGTTGAAAAGTATCAAGGTGACAGTGAACCCCTCAACTAATTAACCCCGTCCAAAGAAAACAATAAAATTGACTGTTTAGGAAAAAAGTGTTTTTAAATTAATAAAAGGCAACAAATAAAGTGCCAAAAGAAATATATTTTTTCTTTATATATTGGGTGCGCTTCTTTCTTGTCACAAACGTAGTCAATTTTATGAGTAATTTTGGTCAATTTTAACCTTAATTCTGACTCGCATCAAATCGTTTTATAGTAAATCTTGTCGTGAACCCGCTGCCGTCGAATAGTGTACCCCTAGGGTTTCGCGTACCCCACTTTGAGAAAACCTGACCTAGCCGATTGTCTTTTTTGTAAATTCGATATGCAATATATCTTGAAGGGTACCGTACCTACTTTATTAAATGCCACTATTTAATTGGTTGAAATTAGCAAATGGAGGGTTTGTTGACTGCGACGCGACACACGACGGCTTTGAGGTTGTTGAACGCTTCATCTTGGATGGCTTGGTCGAATTTCTGTAAGAAAATAAGTGATGAGTATTTTTTTTATGTCTGAAGGTTGACAGACAAACAGACGGGCCACCTGATGGAAAGTGGTCTCCGTCGCCTTTGAACGCAACACCAGGGGATTTGCCAACGCGCTGCCAGCCCAGAAGGACTGCTGACGACATTTTTTTTTGTAATGAAGTGGCAAACTAGCAGTTCACATATTAATGTGAACTGCATGCTAGTTTGCATGCAGTTCACAATAGTATGATCAAGTGATGACTGCAGCCTATAGACATCCCCACATAAAAACCAAGGTCAAAATGCAGATACGTTACCACTTCTGAGGCCTAAGGTGTTATGCTTCTGTGCCGGAAATTACAGGGGCGTACATTACCACCTGACCGGAACACGATAGTGCTACCATTTAGCGGAAAGTATATTAGGTAATGCGGTGGTGCCTACGCTCGCGAGCTCCGTCACTGGAGCTCTACCACCAGTAGAGATTTTCCCCGCCTCACCCATCACCCCCCTCGAGAGGCAGTTAAATAAACTTCAACAGTGCGGTTGCGAGCGGTCTATTTTTAGTTAATTTCGTAGTCAGTGCGACGACTTATTTCACGATTGTTTAAGGTCATACCCTAGGTACCCTACGTGCTACATTTCTGTGTGCGCGTGTACTGATTGATGTCTGTGTAATAAGTAACCAGAAAGGGTTTGTATGGAATTTTAGCCGAGTGTTCGCGGTGTGACGTGAACGGAAGAGATAGCTCACCTCATTAATGACGATAGTGGGCACGAAGGACAGAGGGCGTTGTACGGCGTCGGTCTTGTCCCCGTAGGCGGCCAGCAGAGCGTCACCCTGTTCGCCCGCCGCGCACCGCTTCAGCTTCTCCGACTCCGACTGCTTCTTCACTTGCTCCAGACACTGTAATGGGAAATTCCTTATATGTAGACGAGAAAAAAAGAAAGAATAGAAAACATTTTTATTCAGACTCAGAGAGGGGAGGGGGTAAAACGTTCTGCTGGCGACGTTGGCAACTCTCCTGGTGTTGCAAATGTTCATAGGCGACAGTGACCACTTTCCATCAGGTGGCCCGTCTGCTTGTCTGTCAAACTTGGCAATGTTGCAGAAATTTATCACTTTAGCCAAAATTCTTGATCACTGGCACCACACCAGACCGCCAAACTGGTAACCCTGACATAAAAAGAGGGACTAGGAGGCCACCAAATTTGTCAGGTTAGATAAAATACGCCTACACTCACAGTCCCACGCGTCATTAGGTATTATATAAACCTATGTCGTGGATGCCGTTGTATACGTACAACACATACACAAACACCCAGATCCGAAACAAATATATGTAGGCCATACAAATATTTGTCCCGGTGCGGGGATCGAACCCTCGACCCATCGAATCAAACGGTCGTCTCATACCGCTGGACTAACCGGGTCGTCATAGATAGGTCGAAGAATACGGTACCGCACTGTTCGGTCCTTAAGTCTTCATTATGCAGGATTGCTATTGATGTCAATCCGACTTGGGCTTATCGGGGCTAGCCTCCATCTTGACAGGGTCCTGTAGACCGCGGTCTTTTAGGCTGCAAGCTTGCAACAAGAATTGGTTACAATAATGGTGATGCTGGTACAAACCGTGTCTAGAGACTTGTCAGGGTTGACTTGGCTTATGAAGCAGATGACTAGCTTAATCTTTTCTGTGTCCAGTAGACCATGGTCTTTTAGGATGCAAGCTTGTAACAAGAATTGGTTACGATGATGGTGATGCTGGAACGAACTGTGTCGAGAGACTTGTCAGGGTTGGCCTGGCTCATGAGGCAGATGACTAGCTCCATCTTGTCAGTGTTCAGTAGACCATGGTCTTTTAAAATGTAAGCTTGTAACAAGAAATGGTTACGATGATGGTGATGCTGGTACAAACCATGTCTAGAGACTTGTCAGGGTAGGCTTGAGGCTCGAGGCAGATGACTAGCTCCATGTTGTCAGTGTTCAGTAGACCATGGTCTTTCACGATGCAAGCTTGCAACTAGAATTGGTTACTTTGATGGTGATGATGAGTATACGAACCGTGTCGAGAGACTTGTCAGGGTTGGCCTGGCTCATGAGGCAGATCACTAACTCCATCTTGTCAGTGTCTTGAAGACCACGGTCTTTCAGGATGCAGGATTGCATCTGAAAATAAATATGTGGGTTTAACTAGGTATGTGAGACTGTTCGACATGGTGCCACCGTCTCTTTTTCTACACCGTACTACCCGCCGAAGAGAGAAGTTCCACCCTCACCGATTGGACACCTGGCAGTGCTCAACGGTGCGGTTTTCACGTTTATTCTTGCCCAGAACGTATAAATTGTGGAACGGACTTCCCTCAGAGGTGTTCCTTCGGTGCTACAATATGTAGTTCTCCAAAAATTGCGTCAAATGAGTCCTTCAGGGCTGGCGGCATGTTGGCAACTCCCCTGGTGTTGCAAATGTCCATAGGCGACGGTGATCACTTTCCTTCAGGTGGCTCGTTTGCTTGTCTGTCAACCTTCAGACATAAAAAAACATTACAACTAAAGTCTCACAGGTAACGCTCTGTATTTTGACCTCTCGTTTTAGTGTAGACTAGCTGTGCCCGCGACTCCGTCCGCGTGACAATTTATGATTGTTCAGTACTACCCGGACGAAGTCGAGGGCGCAGCTTGTATAAAAGTAGTTAAGTTTCTCATTATTACATCAGCTATCTGGCGGTGAAAGTCCCGTCAAAATCGGTCCAGCCGTTCCCAAGATTAGCCGGAACAAACAGACAGACAGACAAATATTGTAAAAAATGTTGTTTTGGTATATGTACCGTGTAAAGATAGACACATATGCGTTTAGTAAGAAGCGGTTATTTTAATATTACAAACAGACACTCCAATTTTATTTATTTGTATAGATGTATATAGGCTGTCCTTATCACTTTTTACTATTTACTGGTGGTAGAGCTCCAGTGACGGAGCTCGCGGGCGTAGGCACCACCGCATTACCTACCTAATATACTTGCCGCTAAATGGTAGTGTTTAGCACTATCGTGTTCCGGTCAGGTGGTGATGTGCGGCCCTGTAATTTCCGGCACAGGAGTGGTAACGCATCTGCATTTTGACCTCGGTCTTTGTGTGGGTGTCTATAGGCTGGAGTCATCACTTAACATCAATGTGAACTGCATGCTTGTTTGCCAATTACTTCACATAAAAAAAAAAAACTTTTGTTTTGCCCTTAACCCTGAAATCGCGAAAGAAACAGCAGCTTTTACTGGTGGTAGAGTTCTAGTGTAGACTTGAGGGCGTAGACACCACCGCTTTACTTTATCTATCTACCGCCAAATGGTAGTGTTCAGCGCTATCGTGTTTCGGTTAGAATGTAGGCAATGTACCTATAGCCCGTAATAATTATCACAAAGACAAACCAACTTAGGTATAAGAGGAGGCAACGCATCTGCATTTTGACTTCTGGTTTTTGTGTAGATGTCTATAAGCTGCAGTTGCAGACTTAACATCCATATGAACTGCACGATTGTTTGCCACCTCGTTACTTATAAAAAAGCTGCTGGGTACATTTTGTCAGGATGAACATTTTATGTTTGTTTTTGTCGCTCATTCGACAATATTCGACATTATTTTTACATAAACCCGAAACATTAGCAAGTAAGAAAGTAATTTGTCGTACCTTGTTCCCATAACACTCGTCGGGTCCATGATGGCAGTTGAACTGCCACTTGCCGGCCACTTTGTCGTGCTGTAAGGAAACACTTTTACATTACATATATCATCAAATGCACGTTTTTTTATGTGTTGCGTTACCACTCCTGAGGCCTAAGGTGTTATGCCTCTGTGCCGAAAATTACAGGGCCGTACATTACCACCTGAACGGAAAACGATAGTGCTGAACACTACCATTTAGCGGCAAGTATATTAGGTAATGCGGTGGTGCCTACGCCCGCGAGCTCCGTTACTAGAGCTCTACCACCAGTAAAACATCGCGCCTACGAAAGAGACAATCGGCTAGTTTCGACTTCGTAGAGCGTTATCTCTGCTGCACACTGCCTACGTAACCACTGATAGCCCGGTATTGGTCAAAACTTCATCAAAAATAAAGGTCACAAAGGCACATCCCGGACACTCCGCTAAAATTCCATACAAACGCTTATTCTGGTTATCTATTACACAGACATCAATCAGTACACGCGCACACAGAAATGTAGCACGTAGGGTTATGACCTAAACAATCGTGAAATAAGTCGTCGCACTGACTACTTGACCAAATTAATTAAACATGACCGGGTGAGTGGTCTACTCGCTCGGCCGCTCGCAACCTCACCGTTGTAGTCTATTTAACTGCCTCTCGAGGGGAGGTTATGGGTGAGGCGGGGAAATCGGGCAGGACGTCGAAGTGTCCATTCTATACGTAGTATTATTACATATTCTCTGACATAGGTAAGGTGCGAAAGAGACAACGCTCTACAGACCCGAAATAAGCCGAAGTTTCCTTCCTAATCGATAAACAATATTTCTTGTTGGATACTGTACAGTTAAGGAACTATCTGATTCATCATCATTTTTACTGGTGGTAGAGCTCCAGTGACGGAGCTCGCGGGCGTAGGCGCCACCGCATTACCTAATATACTTGCCGTTAAATGGTAGTGTTCAGCACTATCGTGTTCCGGTCAGGTGGTAATGTATGGCTCTGTAATTTCCGGCACAGAGGCAGATCTTGCGCAAAGATCTCATCTCATACTCCTGAACGGGTGCTGTTGGTGGGGACTGGTCTGTTCTGGTTTGCAGGGGCTACATCACATTTAGTAGATAGCAGTTTATTTGCATCTATGCTATGGACGTTCACATTATTGATTTGATTTTGATTTGATCACGATAATTTTTCACGATAATTTGTACTAGATTTAAGCTCTCATTTAAAAGAGCTCTTACTGAGTTTGTTGGGTAGCGGAGTTCTTCTCCTTCTCAGTAGTGACTGCACTTGGAACTCTGCTAAGTGAATTACTTTGATCTTGACGAATAAGTTTTTCTTTTTCTTCATTTATCATCATTGAAGGAATTGAAAAATTTTGTGATTATTATGTTTGAACCAAGTAGTTTAAATTCTAATTTTTAATTTACTATTAATATATGATTTTGCTTTTACTATATGTAATGGTTATTCACTCTAGGTATTTTATGATTCATTGACGTTTTGAAAGTATCTGTAAAGATCTATTCGAAATAAAAAATATTTTCTATTTCTATTTCTATCTCTCATCTCACAGTCTTCTTGTACCTACATATATTTAGGGTCCCTTCATAACTTACCGTACTCTTACCATACGGCACCATTTTGACCTTCACAACACCTCGGAAGTCCCTCCACACGGGCGCTAGCTGCGATGTGATGAACCTCTTGCTGTCTGGACAGAGGGTCTCATAGTAGACTGCTATTTTCACCTGTGTTAGAGATATAGAATTATATGAGTGCAATTTAACTGCCTCGGTAGCCTAGTGGTAGCAGGCCACTACTACTACGACAAGGTCCTGGGTTCGATTCCCGGGGTTATCAGAGATAATGGTGTAAAGTCCTTTATCTCCTTTTATGGAATTTTCCCAGTACCTCCAAGTTTGGTAATCTGCCCGGAGATGTCAATAGGCTCGCCACCTGTTACATGGACCAAAAACGTAACCGACGAATCGTGGATGTTTGCATGTATGCTTGAATGCATGCATTGCCCTTTTTTACCCCTTCGGGGATTACAGGCGTGAAGTTACGAAGTTACGATGTGTGCAATTTGACTGGTGGTAGAGCTCCAGTGATGGAGCTCGCGGGGGTAGGCACCACCGCATTACCTTATCCATCTGTCGCCAAATGATAGGTTAGCACTATCGTGTTCCGGTTAGATTGTAATGTATAGCCCCGTAATAAATATCACAGAGACATAACAACTTTGGTTTTTGTGTGGTTGTCTATAGGCTACCTTTATCCATTTTATATCAATTTTTCGACCCGGTTAGTCCAGCGGTGTGAGATGACCGTTTGATTCGAAGGGCGAGTCCGATCCCCGCACCCGGACAAATATTTGTATGGCCTACAGATATTTGTTTCGGGTCTGGGTGTTTGTGTATGTGTGGTATGTGTACAGTACAACGGCACCCACGACACAGGTTTATGCCTACTGTGGGGCTGTGAGTGTAAGCGTATTTTTTTTTATGTGAGCTGTACGCTCGCTTGCCACTTCCGTTACTTAAAAAATATTTTTTCGGCTGTGCGTTGCCAGTCAGTCAGTCAGTCAGTCAGTTAGTCAGTCAGTCAGTCAGTCATTAAGTCAAGTGGTTTTTATTCAAAAACATCCTTACCTTGTTATCATCCCTTTTATTTTTCGCTAGAACTCCACAAAGGCAGGCCAGCACGCATATCACCAGGAGGGACCTCATCTTGTTCTGTAACAAAATAGGTATTACTCATTATATCGTCTATCAGTGGTTCTCAAACTTTTTAAATGCGAAACCCTTTTGGGAATCAATCAATCAATACTTGATGGAACCTTACAATAAAACAATTGTTTTAATAAGTGTATTTGTTATTAATCAGCATAATAAAAGTACAATGTAACAGTTACTAATTATTATTTACTTCACCACTTGGCAAGGACAATAATAGAAAACATTTAAAAAGAAAAAATCTAACTATTGGGAGGTCTGAAACTGTTTTTTATTTTTCATCAATTGGTTGATATCAGGTTTGATGGAAGAAAGTTGGAGTCTCATATCAGCTTCGGCGTCCAATCTATTGCGATATTTTGTTTTCGTGGCTGCGTAGGTAGAGAATCCTGTTTCGCACAAATATGTACCTAGTTGGGAACGGGAGAAGAATATCCAGAGCCATTTGGCCAAACATTGCATATTCATCTTGGATTCTGCACCAAAAATCATTGAGAGGCGTCGTTTTGAACAGAGGTATCACGGAACCCTAGGGTTCCGCGGAACACACTTAGAGTATAGCTGGTCTATACTATTATAGATTACAAGCGGCCCGCCCCGGCATCGCCCCCGCTGCTCCGTTCCTATTAGTCCATAGCGTGATTATATAAAGCCTATAGCCTTCCTCGATAAATGGGCTATCTAACACTGAAATAACATTTCAAATCGGACCAGTAGTTCCTGAGATTAGCGCGTTCAAACAAACAAACAAACTCTTCAGCTTTATAATATTAAGTATAGACTAGCTGACCCGGCAAACTTCGTATTGCCTCAGATACGGACTATTTGTATGGAAAAAAAAAGTGATTCTTACTATTTTCCTTCAATATTTACGTATTTTTTTACCTTTTAAACCTTCCCTGGACTTCTAAAAATAATTCAAAACTAAAATTAGCCAATTCTGTCTAGCCGTTCTCGAGTTTTAGGGAGAACGAAAAGCAATAGATTTTTATATATATTATACGGATTTGTGTGATTAGTACACCCTACCGGCGTTAAAGGATCATGGCTAGATTTGTAAAGAAAAAATGAAAAAAAAGGTACACGGTAAAACAGCATGGAAATATTATCCAGTGAACCTAGACAACATTTCCTGATACTTAAAATATTTTTAACTCTACGGAATGCATACAGTTCACATTGATGTTAAGTGATGACTGCAGCCTATAGACACCCACACAATGACCAGAGGTAAAAATGCAGATGCGTTACCATTCCTGAGGCCTAAGGTGTTATGCCTCTGTGCCGGAAATTACAGGGCCGTACATTACCACCTGACCGGAACACGATAGTGCTGAACACTACCATTTAGCGGCAAGTATATTAGGTAATGCGGTGGTGCCTACGCCCACGAGCTCCGTTACTGGAGCTCTACCATCAGTAAAAAAAATTTATTCCGGCGATTTAAAAATATTTTAAATACCTGAAAATGTTCTTTAGGTTCCCTAGATACTATATCTAATCCGTTTTACCTTGTACCTTTTTCTATCTTTTTTTTTACAAATCAATGTATGAAACTTGCCATGATTCTTTCCTTTCTTTTGATATTCCTGACCCAAAGGTTGTCTGGAATCGCAGCTTTGCGATAAGGCCGCCTTTTGTACTAATTGCTTTTTTGTATAATATCCGTTGTAAATTTTCTGGTGTACAATAAAGTGAAGAGAATGATGAAGGTAGACGAGGCACGAGAGGTTTGTCAGAACCGGGATGTCTGGCGCTCTACACTCTCTGCCTACCCCGTTAGGGACCTGGCGTGAAGATACATACATACATACATACAATAAAGTGTATTCATTCATTAATTCATTGTGTATGATGTATGACCATGACATGTATTGAAAGCGTATCTTTACAATGGTGTAATGCTATTGCCGTGTTAGGTTTGTTATATTATACAATTGGATGGGGCAATCAGATAAAAGCATGACTTCATGTTGTGGGCGTTGGTAGCTTAGTGGTGAAGCAACTGCTAGTTATGCAGAGGTCGGTTCGAATTATTCCCAGTTGCCCCCGCGGCGATTGCCACCGGAGGCAAATGGGACAAAATTTTCCCAGTTGCCACCGGAGGCAACTGGGAATGATTGCCCCCGCTTCGGTTTCGCTGTACATTGCTTTCTCCATCGTAGAGAATAAAAGCGATTGGAAAGAAATATTATGAAATTAAATTTTAAGCACCGACAGCTAAAAGTACGATCAATTCGTATTTTGAAAAGACCTTAGTGGCTGTTCAAGTATTACGTAAGCACTATAGAGGGGCGGGGGGTCATTGCATTGCTTATATTTGATGACATGGGGGCGGGGGAGGTCTAGATGGTGATTATGTCATCAGTATTTATTTAGTTTTTTACACATATGGCAACCCACACATTATCTTTGTTTGAAAAGAAACATTTTTTTGGGAATGGGGAATAAAGTTTGATGAATATCTGAGCGTATAGAATACTCTATCCTAAATCTGTTTCTTTATTTCTACAATTATAACCGATGCTCATGAATTAATAAAAACACGGAATACTGAAAATAAACGGCGAAAAATGCATACCTATAACAATGTTTACGTAAGCATGAGGGAGGGGGATACGAGCTTTGCTTACTTTTGCTGACAAGGGGGGTGGGGGTGTAAATAATTGTAATAAATCTGCTTACGTAATACTTGAACAATGTATACGTAAGCATGAGGGAGGGTGGGGGGTACGAGCTACTTTTGCTGACAAGGGGGGTGGGGGTGTAAATAATTGTAATAAATCTGCTTACGTAATACTTGAACAATGTATACGTAAGCATGAGGGAGGGGGGGGGGTACGAGCTACTTTTGCTGACAAGGGGAGTGGGGGTGTAAATAATTGTAATAAATCTGCTTACGTAATACTTGAATGGCCCCTTACTGAGTTTTTTCTTTTATCAATTTCTCAGTAATGTGGGCTTTGGTTGAGAGTAGTCTGTAGGTACTTTCACTGTTGGTAGAGTTGCAGTGTCGGACTCAAGGGCATCACATTACCCGACCGCGCCCGTGCGCCGTGGTGCTTAACCGAGTAGATCGCTTACGATCTACACCAGCCGCCGGGCCATGGCTTATTTCGGGTCTGTAGCTGTAGAGCGTTAGCGTAGCGAAGAGAGAACGCTCTACAGACGATTTGACGCTTACAGATTTATTTGACGTTTGTCGACCATTTTGATCAAGTTTTGACCACGGCCTGTCAGTGCTTACGTAGGCAGTGTGCAACATAGGGTTACCACCTCTCAGTTGTCTAAATCCGGGAGAAGAAAAAAAACAACGAATATAATAACTTTTTATTTTATCTATACTTATAATAAAACTGTAGAAGTTCAAATTCTGTACATTTTTTTTTTTTTAATTTATTTAGGACAACAAACAATTACACTCATAAAGTAACAAGGACAATTACTCGGTACATAATTTTACAAGGAGCGTAATCAACCCCGTTGTCCACAAATTAACTATTAGGACATTTTAGGGTAACGGTGTGAAAATACAAAATCATTTTTTTGAACAAAAAAAAATAACAAAAAGAATACACCACAGATGTTAACACAAAGTAAACAATATTAATCTTACATTATGTTAATGTTCTGCATTACATTTAGAACATTTCGCTTAAATGCGTTAGGTGACGTTTCAAAAAATTCTACCTTAGTGAAATATTTGTTATATTGTTTCATGAGTCTATTTATAGGTGCTCGCTCACCTGCATTAGTTTTACAATTAGGGGGTGCAAATAGGTTGTTCTTACGGGTATTTCGTGTCGTAGAACGACATGGAATACTAATATAAACTTGATTATTGAGTCTATTGCAGTCAAATTTGTAGTGACATATGTTGTATAGTAACATTTGATCTAAAAGCAATCTTCTCATTTTGAGTGTTGATAAAGAAAATTTTGATAAAAGTGTTTCATAAGGGGACTTAGAAGCAAAACAGCGATAATTCAGGGATCGTAAAAACTTACGTTGAACGGTCTCTAACTGTTCGCTGTATTTATCATAGCATGGATTCCATACAGAAGTAGCATAATCTAGTTGAGATCGGATAAGAGATTTATATAAAAGTAAATAAGTTGCAGGTCTTTTAAAAGGAATACATGTCCTCATGACAAAACCATACAGTCTGAAAGCTCTGTTCATGACTATATTTATGTGAGCATCAAAGTGAAGTTTTGAGTCCATAACAATACCTAAATCTCTTATCAGTGGTACTTTTTCTAATGGGCTATTACATAAATTGTAAGTGAAATCGATTTTGTGTAGTTTTTTAGTAAAGATTATAGATTTACATTTAGATAAACTCAGATGAAGCTTATTATGGTAACAATAACTTGTCAGACGATCAAGATCATCTTGTAAGTGTCTACAGTCTTCTAAGGTCCTAATTTCGCGATAAATTTTTAAATCATCAGCATATAACAGAAAATGGGTATATTTAAAACAGATATTGATGTCATTAATGAATATTACAAAAAGTAAAGGCCCCAAAATTGATCCCTGGGCTACGCCCGATGTTATCTTTATAATGTCATCAGAAATGAATCCATTAACCACAACGCGTTGCGATCTATTTCTAATATAAGAGGAGAACCATCTTAGAAGGTTTCCGCGAATTCCGTTGAACGCTAGCTTCCGAAGAAGGAGATCGTGATCCACCTTGTCAAAGGCTTTGCAGAAGTCTGTATAAATAGAATCAACTTGGATGCGTTTATCCATACTCTGAAATAACGAATTAGTGTATAATACAAGATTACTAATAGTAGATCGTTTCTTGACAAAACCATGTTGTTCTTCAATTATGAGCTTATGTAGCGAAGGGTAAATATAGTTATGTACTAGACGCTCAAGCACCTTTGACAAAGTGGATAAGAGAGATATGGGACGGTAGTTAGTAACGTCATTTCTACGGCCACTCTTATAAACAGGAACAACATAGGCCATTTTCCACACATCTGGCACAACGCCTTCAGATAAACTTTTACTATATAATATTTGTAGTGGAACTGCCAGAGAATTATTGCAAAAATAAATACCAGGGGATGTTACTAGATCGATACCGAACACAAATATATGATTAGAAAATTTTTTGTCTGTCTGTCTGTCTGTTTGTTCAAGCATCACACAAAATCTACTTATGAAATGGCTTATCCGATTTTTAGTTTTTCTAATGTATTGTGGTAAGTTTCACTTAACATTTACTGTTTGTTTTTTTTAGGGTTCCGTATCTAAAAGATAGAAACGGACCCTATTACTCATCCTCCTCTGTCTGCCTGTCTGTCCGTCCATCCATCTGTCTGTCCCCAGGCTTTATCTCATAAACAGTGATAGCTAGAAAGCTAAAATTTTCACAAATTATGTATTTCTGTTACCGCTATAGCGACGAAATCGAATACTTAAAATAAGAAAATGAAAATATTAAGGGGTCCAAGGGGGCATACAATAAACGTGTTTTTTTTCGTATATTTTTTGCTCGATATCAATAACGGTATCAAGTATACACTTAAAATTTTCATATAATTTTTAGGTCTTATGTTGTATATTACCTTCCAACAAACGAAATTTTTATGGCATTTTTTGTACGGAACCCTTCGTGCACAAGTTCGACTCGCACTTGGCCGGTTTTTCTCTGTTAGTAACATTAAACATACCCCATAGCAGCGTCCCGGCATAAAACAAACTCCGCTATGATCACCATTCGGCATGCCAAAAAAAAATTGACTGAAATTTACAAAAGTTTATAATAATTTTCTATAAAAAAAATATTATGCATAGAAGTTTAAAATGGCATTTTCGAAAATACGGTTCAGCATAGGATGGATGCGCGTTTAAACACATAATTAGCAATTTTTCGCAATCCTGTGTGCTTTTATCCCCGATGGTCATACGTCTAATATCGTGTACAGAGAAGCATTACTGCAAAATAGATTTTTTTAGCTACCCAAAATTGTTTAAGATCCAAAATTTACCAAAATGTATATATATCCAAAAGCGCTGCTTAATGTCCCAAAGCCACTATTCCAAGCAAACAAAGTTGCGGGCACAGCTAGTTTTGAATAAATAACAACATAGAAAGAATTGTATTTAATCAAAATACGACACAGAAACTCATTTATTCATTCATTTATTCATTTAGGGTGACAGGCACCTCTTATGACACGTCAAAAACAAACAAAATAAATTAAAGCGAATAACAATTGATATACATGTCAAACAAGATAAAAAATATATGTAAAGTCAAGAATATCACTAAGATAAAACTAAATGTCATAAACTAATGTAAAAGTATATCAGTAGAATGTCTCTTTTCCCCTTTACAGACTGATAACAAAGAGTAAAAAGATAAGAAAAAGAGTCATTCTTTGTCACAAGTGCATGGATTGCTGTTAGATACAGACTAATAAGCGAACGAATGAAACTTATAACAAACAAATGAGGAACGAAAATGAGTGAGACAAAGACGACGCAATCTCTCACGCACGTGGGTCAGAAAGAGACAATAAAATAAAGTAGGTACCTACACGCACGCAAATCAGTTTATACGAAACTTGCTAGCTACCCACTGGCGAGTAGTGGCATCAGTGGCGAGATAGTGGCGAGAAGGTTGCAAGAAGGCTTTTACTGGTGGTAGAGCTCCAGTGACGGAGCTTGCGTTCGTAGGCACCACCGCATTACCTAATATACTTGCCGCTAAATGGTAGTGTTCAACACTATCGTGTTCCGGTCAGGTGGTAATGTACGGCCCTGTAATTTCAGGCACAGAGGCCATGACACCTTAGGCCTCAGGAGTGGCAGCGCATCTGCATTTTGACCTCTGGTCATTGTGTGGGTGTCTATAGGCTGCAGTCATCACTTAACATCAATGTGAACTGCATGCTTGTTTGCCACTTTTATTACATAAAAAAAAAAAAGAATGCTGCCGAGAATTTACGACGCTCTTAGCCATTTCGACATCGCATGTATTACTTTTGAACAACTCTTTATTCCGGGAGAATTTAGTATATTTTAAATTCCTTCCGGGAGACGGGAGATTTTAATTTTCAGAGCTCGAATCCGGGAGACTCCCGGAATTCCGGGCGAGGTGGCAACCCTAGTGCAACAGCGATAACGCTCTACGAAGTCGACCACGAACCACCGGATCAAACGGTATGGCGTTTCTTTTAGAAGATTACAAGAATATTTTAACATTTATAATGGGTAGGTACATCCACTAAGAAAGAACATTAAAATGATGTAGAAAACATAAAAAGATTACAATCAATGTGAATTTTCACACGGCCTGCCAACTACATATCTTTGCAAATAGGTCTGCGTTGTTAGCAAAAAGACTTGTCTGTGAGTCTGTAACATAACATGTGTTTTTAGGGTTCCGTAGTAAACAAGGCACTCTTATAGTTTCGCCATGTCCGTCTGTCTGTCGGTCCGTCCACGGTTTAGCGCAAAAACGATTGGTACTAGAGACTTGATTTTTGGCACAAGTATACACCTTAATCACGCCGAAAAAGTGATAGAAAAAACATGAAAAATAAAATTATGGAAGCCTTGCCTATATGTGACGCGCGGATATTATTTTTATTTTTGATTTCCATGTATTGTGGGGTATTGTGGGATAGGTCTTTTAAAAATATTACGGATGTCGGAACATCATTTTCGATATAGTTAACTGTTCGTGACTTATTATTAGCTTTAAAGTGCAAATTTTCGTTAGAGTCAAGTGTCCCCCCCTACCAACTAAACGGTTGTTGTTAGAAATTCAAACGTTACGGCAACAGTAGCTTCATATAACGAAATTAAAAGGAAAACTATCACCCTTAAGTTGGCTTTACAGTTTTGCGAGTAATAGTCGACCAAATGTATTATACTTACTCGAAAATTTTGAAGAACTCCATAGAATGCAATGTATCTTCACGCCAGGTCCCTAACGGGGTAGGCAGAGAGTGTAGAGCGTCAGACATCCCGGTTCTGACAAACCTCTCGTGCCTCGTCTACCTTCATCATTCTCTTCATACATGCACGCCGATTCCTAAGACTTTTCTAACTCCATAGAAGTATTACAAGTACAGTTTTTTCTATATTCAAACCTAAAAACTACGGAACCCTACCACTGCGCGTGGTCCGACACGCATTTGACCGGCTTTATTTTATTTATCTTCGCAAAAATCCCAGCGAAAATACTAACGGTGTGCTTTTGTATTTCAATAGCAAAAAATGTACGGTGAGGTTTTATTTTATGTACAAATTGTTTGTAGAGAAAGTTCGGATGTGTACAGTAAATTTAACAAGTAAGTTTTTATTAGCCCGTGGTGCTATTTAGATGTGTGGTACAAGTGATGAACTTATAACTTTTTTCTCAGATCATATTGGCCTTTGGAACTTTGCCGGTGAATGACAAAGAATGACTCTTTTTCTTTTCTTTTTACTCTTTGTTATCAGTTTGTAAAGGGGAAAAGAGACATTCTACTGATATACTTTTACATTAGTTTATTACATTTAGTTTTATCTTAGTGATATTCTTGACTTTACATATATTTTTTATCTTGTTTGACATATATATCAATTGTTATTCGCTTTAATTTATTTAGTTTGTTTTTGACGTGTCATAAGAGGTGCCTGTCACCCTAAATGAATAAATGAGTTTCTGATTCTGATTAGCTGATCCGGCAAACATCGTTCTGCCATACAGTTAATATTAAAGTCATTGCCGAACAAAAAAAAGCAAATGAGTCCCATGATCAGTGTGAACAACGCATTTGAATTAAAGTTATTTTTATACACGTTATATATTTTTTTTTTATGTTATGGAAGTGGTAAACAAGCATGCAGTTCACATTGATGTTAAGTGATGACTCTGTAGAAATTAAATTTGCGGACGTTTAGAAACGTCTGGTATAAGAAGAAGTTTGGGAGTGTTGTATACGCGAGAAAATCCGCAAATTTAATTTCTACAATGTATGAACACAGCTTGCGAAAACTTGCGAAAGCGTCAAGTGATGACTGCAGCCTATAGACACCCACACAAAGACCAAGGTCAAAATGCAGATGCGTTACCACTCCTGAGGCCTAAGTTGTATGGCTCTGGGCCGGAAATTACAAGACCGTACATTACCACCTGACCGGAACACGATAGTGGTGAACACTACCATTTAGCGGCAAGTATATTAGGTAATGCGGTGGTGCCTACGCCCGCGAGCTCCGTCACTAGAGCTCTTCCACCAGTAAAAAATATATTTAGGATATTAATATATTTGCGACAGCTTCTAGGATATTCATCACTCCATCTGAAAGACGTCCACTGCTGGACAAAGCCTTCCCTAAAGACGCCCACAACAGTGTTGTGCGTCATTAGGAGAGAGTAGGAATTATGGGGTTATTAGGGCGTAGGCACCACCACATTATCTAAAATACTTGCCGCTAAATGGTAGTGTTCAGCACTATCGTGATCCGGTTAGGAGGTAATGTACGGCCCTGTAATTTCCTGCACAGGGGCATAACACCTTAGACCTAAGGAGTGGTGACGCATCTGCATTTTGACCTTGGTCTTTGTGTTAGTGGGTGTCTATAGGCTGCAGTCATCACTTAACATCAATGTGAACGGCATGCTTGCTTGGCACTTCCATTAAATAAATAAGACGCCCACTGCTGGACAAACAATAACATAACATGATTGTGTTAAACACTACCATGTTCCCCGTCCACACGGAGTCATGTCTTACTCTGTCAGATCAGATTTTTTTTGTCGGATCCGGGTGAATGGTAACAGTATTTCAATGCGTGAGTTCACACAAGCATCCGATTTTTAGATCCCATTGTCGGATAGTCGTATCTTTAAACCGGAGCCGACCGTTATGGTGGGCTCGAGTGTCTTATACCCATATACGTATCCATGTCGTAATCTCGACCTTAACTCAACCTCGCTCAATGGAATTGGTATTCTTAATTCTAACTAATAACGTCAACTCGACATTCTGCCTCCGTTTGAGGCATCGACGATAGAACTGAGCTGCGTTGTATCGATGGTTTGTGGTAAGGAAGCAGTTGTCAAACTCCAAGGTACGTCACGACCTACCTTGATGTTTCGAGGAGTATTTACGGAACTGTCTGGAAATATAATTATAATGGCAACCCCTTATACGTCCCACTGCTGGGCACGAGTCTCTCCCCTTTTTGGAGGGAGGCCCGGAGCTTACTCCACCACGCTGCTCCAATGCGGATTGGTGGAGATTAAATATAATTAAATACCATATTTTTCTATAAAAATGAATTTTCAAGACTTTATAGTTTTATCTATATGATAATAATATTAATAATATATGAGTTACTGTCAAAATACAACTAAGAATATAAATTTCGAGGCGTCCTCATAAAGTGTCCTCAGCTGAGTGTGAGTCAAGGAATCTTTCAATATCTTAGAATGTAAGTGTTAGGAATCGGTGTGCATGTATGAGGAGAATGATGAATGAATAAGAAGCGCGGGTGGTGTATCAGGACCGGGATATCCGGCGCTCCTCACACGCTGTCTAGGGACTTGGCGTGAGGACACATACTACATACTACCATATATCGGCAAGTAGATTTGGTAGTGCGGTAATGCCTACCTTTTGTCTCGGTCACTCGAACTGCATCACAAGAAACTGCTTCATCTTTTAAATTAGACCACACCAAGTTGAAAGGTGGCTTGACCCGGTCTCGCGAGAAAGTCACACAATAATGTCACAACTGTTATTATGTTTGAACAAACACACGCGTTACATATCGGTATCTTTATAAACCAACTAGCTGTTGCCCGCGGCTTCACCCGCATGGATGTCGTTTTATAAATATTTTTCCTGAATTTTCTTTCCTATAAACCTCACGGAGCCCGAGACCTTTCCAACGAATGCAAAACCGTGGAAATCGGTTCGTGCGTTCTGGAGTTATTTATAGCGTCAGGAAGGAAAACTCGACTTATTTTTATACTAGCAGCTGCCCGCAACGTCGTCTGCGTGAAGGCTCTACAGCACCAAACATACCTAAGATGCCAGTGTCGCTTTAGCATTATAAGCAAACAACTTTTAAAATAGTATTAAATTATAAAGTATAAGCTTTTTTTGCAAGCGAAGCAAGTGAAGGGAGTCATATGAGAATCCTGCTGAGTTCAGTAGTATTATTATATATTCTCTGGTTCAGTCATAAGATGTGACTGAAGGAAATAGACAAAATAATGCAGGAATATATTCCCGGACACAAAAGAGTAATATTACGTACAAAGGTATCAAACCTTACAACACTTTCCTATAAACTACGTTGGTAGTTATTCTGCCAGGAGCCAAAATGTAAAAAGAGACAGGACTGGTAACGCGGTAGCAAGCGACGTACAGTTGCCCGTGTGAGAAGCAACTTGTCCTGAGGTTAACACCCGCTGACTTCAGTGTCTGCCCCTGGGACTTATTGATGGTCATTGCGAAGCAAACACTCAACTGTACGCGCTTGAACTGGAATGTGTAGTTATAAGGTATGAGGGGAATGCGTGGTATAAATACTGCCTCGCCAATGCCGGGTCCCGTTATACAACTTCGGAGGAGATAAGTTCCGAAGAAGCATAATCGGGACACCTACCTTCAGCTTGATGGTATGCGATGGAAGTCCGCTTGCTGACAGGAAGTTCAGAAATGCCATGGGATAATGTGTGGCGTCATCTTGCTCGACGACAGTATTTATGGAGGTATAGACCACTTCATTGCCTTCTAATTGCTGCAGGCTGATCATGTTTCGGCGTCAAAATGGCCCGCTTACACACCCAAAACGTCGTTTTCTGCTGGTGCGGTATACGACTAATGTCCCCGTAGACACCGAGAATGAGTTCTTCTCTCCTGGATACATCTCTGTCGAGGGTTCTGGAAACACCACCTATCCACCTCTATCTTCTGGTAGAGTGCTTCCGCGAAGACTTAGAAGGATATCGGAAAATTCTTGAGCACGTGCATTGTCGTCGAGTCGAGCTCTCATATTAATGGTCAAGCGCAGCGTTAGTACGAACTCGTTAAGATCGTTTCAACAAAGCATTCATCTCGTCAGCCCTCGATCTTCGCGTCAACACGGGAAGCGTTTGCCGGAAGTCGTCAGTGAACAGTAATGTGACACCACCCACTCAAATGTTCGTTCCTGCGGATGTCCTGCAGGGTTCTGTCCACGGCCTCAACTGCCTTTCTATTGGCCATCGTACACTCATCCCATACAATCAGAGAGCAATCCTTGAGTACGTGTCCCTTATCACTGATAACACACCAAAAACGACGTTTCAGCGCTCTCTAAATGTATGGGAATTTTAAACATGGCATGTGCTGTCTTGCTATCCGGAAGCAGTGTGGCAGCAATTCCCCTCGACGCTACAGCAATAGCAATTTTGCCTTGCCTCCTGACCTCTGCAAGTATGCCAGTGATAGTAAATGTTTTTCCTGTTCCACCAGGAGCATCCAAAATCCAGGAGAAAAACATTTTACCCTGGTTTTGCCCAACGCTTTCGAGGACGGTATCATATATTTGATTTTGCTCTGAAGAGAACAAAGCGGCATGGTCATTTCGCCCGGATCGTAATTTGTCTCAGCGTTATACTCCCAATTTCTACGGTCTTGATGCGATGATGATTTGGGGAGCTGGTAACCCATATTCGATAGTTCAATCGGTGGTGGAAAACCACATCTTGAAATGAACTAATACAGGTGTTCAGTATGCGTTCATTAGTTACTTCGACTTCGTCTCCAGTAGCACGTGTCTCAAAGCTCGTAAAAATCTTCAGACAGATGATGGCAATATTTTCCGTCACTGACGCTTGCCTCCGCGAGGGTGTAATCCCAGTTTTGGTAACCGTCGAGAAGGTGACGTGCTACGCAGGCTGCGCGGTAAGTGGGATACTCCACGCCATCAAATGTCCTCAGAAAAGTGAAATACCTTGGGCCTCGGACCGTGTGAAGTAACAACCGCAGGAAATAGCTTACGCCATTATTTGGATGCACGGTACCTATAAACCTTACCCAATGCGGTGTCCTTGAAAATTCTCGGATATTCATGCAAAATTTGAAGTAAATCCATTAAGTTCCATTACTGTTTGAGTTTAGCTCGGACATAGGTACATACAGACAAACAACAACAGACAAAACAAACACTATATTTGGCTTCGATATTGATAGTAAATCACGCCCCAAGTATTCTTTAGAACAAAAAAATCAATGTACAGTTTTGACTTTCCTACGATTTTAAAGATTTATAGCTCTTCCCCCGTAGGAGATAGCGTGATAATATGTAGCCTATATGTTGATCGGACCTTTTAATAATATTAATGCAAAATTTACTTCAAACTTTGCATGAATATTACTAACAGCCTCCATTTAGTAGGTACTTTTTTAGTTTATCCCGGACATACATATAGACAGACAAAAAATCTGAAAACTATATTTTTGGCTTCGATTTCTATTGTAGATCACGTCCCAAGTATTCTTTAAAAAAATATTTAATGTACAGTTTTGACTTTCCTACGATTTTATTAAATGTAGAGATTCCCGTGGGAATGAGGGATTTACCCGCAGTAAAAAGTAGCCTAAATGTTGGCCAGGCTTAGTATCTATACACCACAAAAAGTTTCATTCGAATCCGTCCAGTATCTTCGGAGATTAGCCTGGACAAAGGGACAAACAGACAAACAGACAGACAATAAAATTAAAAATCATTGAAAAGTGTTCTAATACTATTTTTACATCGCCCCCAATTAGTTTTTCGTAAATATATACAATGTACAAACACGCGGGTTTTACTGTTTTATTATATGTATATAGATGTATAGATTATAGATACACCTCTGTTTCTTCAAATGTGTAGTCCATAGAGCAACACAGACCACAGGCCCCGGTGGACCGGCGGCACACCGCGGACACTCTGCCAAAATTCCATACAAACGCTTCATTTGGCCTTTTTAACTTAAGGATCAATCAGTGAAAAATACCAACCGTCGCCCATAAGAGGGGAGGAGGTTGGGTGATGCGGGGAAATCGGGCGGGACGTCGAAGTGTCCATTCTATACGTAGTGTTATTACATATTCTCTGCCGGAGGGGAGTAGCCATATGCAGGCTTTCCCCTCTGTCAAAGTACAAGACCAAATGGTTCTATGAAAGCCTATGCCTGTCGCCCAGATATTTAAATGTGTGCGTGAATTTCTTTATCTATTTTGTTAAAGTCCAGGTGTGAGTTTCGTAGTAATAGATTTTTGTAGTGTGCGTGTGTGTCGCACGCATTTCCCCCCGCAAAAAATGACAGACTCTTTTGCATCTGTAATAAATGCTATAGCTACTCCCCTTCGGTCCGCCGCGGCCGGTGGCCCGTGTTGCTCTATGCTCGAGAGTCGTTGATTCATAAACGATGTCTTGTTATAATACAATACATCATCTTTTTATCGACTGTCTTGTAAACGTGCAGTTTTTTATATTTACTTTCTCAAGACGTTTGGCATTATGCGATCTACAGATGCTTTGGTATTTTAAAAAGTGGTTGAATATCGTGAACGGGTGCTGCTGGTGGGGACTGGTCTGTTCTGGTTTGCAGGAGCTACATTTCATTTAGTAGATAGCTGTTTATTTGCATTTGCTGTGGACGCTCACATTATTTGATTTTTCACGATAATCTGTACTAGATTTAAGCTATCATTTAAAAGAGCTCTTACTGAGTGTTGGGTAGCGGAGTTCTTCTCCTTCTCAGTAGTGACTGCACTTGGAACTCTGCTAAGTGAATAACATAGAGTAATATAAGTGTGAATAACGATCTTGGCGAATAAGTTTTTTTTTCTTCATTTATCATCATTGAAGGAATTGAAAAATTTTGTGATTATTATGTTTTAACTAAGTAGTTTAAATTCTTATTTTTGATTTACTTTTAATATACGTTTTTGCTTTTACTATATGTAATGGTTATTCACTCTAGGTATTTTATGATTTCTGAGTTTGAAAGTATCTGTAAAGCACTATTCGAAATAAATATATTTACTATTCTATTCTGTTAGTAGCGATTCAAGTCCTTAACAGCCAATCTTCAGAAGTTTTTATATTCTTCATTTCTTATACTAATGAATATCCATATGGAAGATGACGATGATTGAATGCTTCCATGTGGAATATGGACATAGTCCAATATGGACATAGTCCATATTCCACATGGAAGTATAAGTCCAGTAAGGACTTTACTATGCTTTGTCTATTTTGGGATGATAATTATGACAGGTATTATTTTAGGTATAGAATAGTGATGAGTCTTTTGAATCTCTAATGAATAAACGCGATTATCGATTCATTATTTTCATTGAACTTTGAATCGATATTAATTGCGTGTTTAATATGTGTGACTTTGTTGAGTAAAATGAAACGTATCACAAAATGCAATGTAATAGAAGGAGACAACACTATGGTAATGTAGCCTCTCTCACTCTCTCTCTAATGTACGTGTGGTTGTGTGTAAGGTGTTTTCTCAGTGAAATAAATAGCATTAATTAGAATATTGAGTATATTTTTTATCCAACATCCTTCTGGTTATGGGCCCAGACTCGTAATCAGATTGGGTAAAAATATACGCAAGAAGTCATCACTGGCAAATAAGTATCGACGTAAAATAGAAAGCGCGTGGCGTCGCGTGCTTGGAGGTTAGAATTTTGCCGGGAAGGAATTACTTGTTTTTGATTAAGAACAAGGCAGGAGTTCAGGAAGCAACAAAATAAGAAAATACAATGGATTCTTTATTACACGGACACGGAGCAATAAAATTAGAAGGTTCCAAGAATTGGAATATATGGCGTTTCCAGACTACGGTTTTGCTGCGAGGCCAGGGGTTGTACGACGTAGTAAACGGCACTACGATAAAACCTGAAAATGTCGCCGACCGTACTCGATGGGAAACTCAGGATGCAAAAGCTCAGACACTGTTGGTTACAAGGATGACGGAAGATGTCATGGTACATATTTTATCATGCGAAACCTCGGCTGAGATGTGGCGAAAATTACTAAGCGTCTATGAACAAAAATCGGAGACGAGCATTCATATCATCCAGCAAAGATTTTTCCAATTTAAATACGAAGAAGGTGCAGAGATGTCCACTTTCCTATCAAAGATATAGGAAATACAAAATCAATTGAAACAGCTCGGTGAAATTATATCTGATAAGTTCGTTATAACGAAAGTTTTGATGTCGTTACCAGATCATTATAAACATTTCGTATCTGCTTGGGAATCTGCGCCTGATGACAAGCAGACCTACGATAATTTAGTAGCCAGATTACTGATAGAAGAGGAAAGGATAAAGGAGAAAAGCGGCGGTGAAAGTGCGCAATCATCTTCTTCTACTGCATTCGTTGCTAGGAAAAACTTTAATAAAAAATTTGTGAAGTGCTACAAATGTAACAAACTAGGACACTTTCAAAATGAATGCAGATTGAATCAAAGTGCAACTTCGAACAATTATCGTAATAATAATAAAGACAGTCGTTTTGAGCAGAGGTGTTTTTACTGTAATAAGGTTGGACATGTTAAAAGTCAGTGTCGCTTCAAGAAACAAAAAGAAAACAATGCATTCGTTGTAGAAAGTGCAATCGTTGACAGTTTTCATAAAACCCAGTGGCTAGTGGACTCCGGCGCTAGCGAACATATGTGCTGTGATCAGAAACTTTTTTCGTCATATTCAAATGTTATGAACAAGATGGTGACAGTAGGTAATGGAACACAGATTAGTGTCGAAGGATGTGGGCAGGTGGCGCTTGAAGTATGGAACGGAAACGAATGGATTCACACCACCATAGACAATGTCCTCTACGTTCCTGAACTGAGAATGAACCTTTTATCTGTCAATCGTGTCACGAGTAAAGGTTATGTTTTGTTAACAAATCAGAATAGTTGTGAATTTTATGATAAATACAAAGACATTGTAGCAGTGGCACAGCGAAACGGCAATATGTATGTGCTGGATTGTCGTTTTTACACGGATTGCTTAGTTAATGCTGCAAAAGTTACTCACGGGGACTTGCATTCATGGCACGAAAGGTTAGCCCATCAAAACATCCAATATGTAAAGGATATATTGAAGAAAAACAATGTCGGTTATCATGAGCTCGACTCTAATAAATGTGAGAGTTGTTTGAAGGGGAAAATTCACCGTTTGCCCTATCCTGCTAGTGATAATGTGAGCACCAGAATTTGTGAAATAATCCACGCAGATACCTGCGGACAGATGGAAGAGACGTCAGTCGGAGGTTCCAAATATTTTGTTGTATTCAAAGACAATTACTCAAAGTACAGGATGGTTTACTTTGTGAAAAATAAAGAAGAAATTAAGAAGTGTATAAGAAACTATATTGCTCGGGTGGAAAATGAAACAGGAAACTCCATCAAAATATTCCGAAGTGACAATGGAACAGAATTCATTAACAAAGAGGTTCAAGAAATGTTCCAAGTAAAGGGTATTATTCACCAAACATCGGTTCCCTACACCCCAGAGCAGAACGGCAATGCAGAAAGGGAAAATAGAACGCTAGTTGAGGCTGCTCGGACAATGCTGTGTGCTAAGAACTTATCAAAGAAATTATGGGCAGAAGCGATCAATACTGCGGCCTATGTTATAAATAGAACAGGGAAAAGCAGTGTTCCAACAAAAACTCCCTATGAATTGTGGTTCAACAAAACATATGATATAAATAACCTAAAAGTATTTGGCACTACTGTTTTTGTCCACATACCGAAAGTACAGAGGAAGAAGTGGGATCCAAAAGGAGAAAAAGGTTTCCTGGTAGGATATGGAGAAACAACAAAGGGATATCGAGTATATTTCCCTTGCAGTGATAGTGTTGAAACAAGAAGAGATATCGTTTTCCTGGAGAATAATCAGAGTGATGCCAGAGAGTTTGACAGCAACTTATATGATATCCTACCTGTACAGTTGTCTGCTAGTGAAGCCGGTGAAGCACAAGATCAAAGTGGAGAGGCATGTTTAGATATTCCAGAGGAGAGTTGTCAAGAAAATAGTAGTGGTACAGAAAGTGAGGGAAGTTTGTATGAACAAAGTGAAAGTGGGGACTCAAGTGGACAGAGTGGCAATGAATTACATACCAGACAGCGAGGCATTCGTGTAAAAAAACAAACTGAGTTTTATGAATGTCACAACACAATGACCGAAAGTGAGCCAAGGACGTTTGAAGAGGCCATGAGAAGTCTGGACTCTCAAAAGTGGAAAGAAGCAATTCAAAAAGAGTTGCAAACTCTTAATGAAACCAAAACCTGGAATATTTGTAAGTTACCTGATAATTTTAAACCAATAAGTAGTAAATGGGTGTTTAAAATTAAAAATAGTAATAACACTTTGCAATATAAAGCTAGGTTAGTAGCTCGGGGGTTCGAGCAAAATGATATATTAGATTTTAATGATATTTATTCACCTGTAGCAAAATTATCGACATTCAGATTATTTTTGGCAGTAGCAACAAAATTAAACTTGCCAGTATCACAAATGGACGTAACAGGGGCATTTTTATATGGAGATATAGAGGATGATGTGTATTTAAAATTACCTGAAGGGGCGTATAAAAACGGCGAAAATATTGTAAAATTAAATAGGTCTCTGTATGGTCTTAAGAAACCTCCAAAATACTGGAATGTAAAATTCAATTCTGTTATGATTAGGGAAGGCTTCAAAAGATCTCAGTGTGATTCATGTCTTTACTCTAAATGTAATGACAAACAACAAATGTATGTAATAATATATGTTGATGATCTACTAGTTTTTGGAACTGATGCGAGCCAAATATGTGAATTTAAATTAATGCTAAATAGAGAATTTAAAATGAAAGATTTGGGGTTGGTTTCAGATTTTTTGGGAATAAATGTTAAACAGAATTTAGATAAAGGGGTAACAGAATTATGTCAAAAAGCCTATCTGGAAAATATTTTGAAAAGATTTAATATGTATGACTGCAAACCTATGAGTACACCTATGGATCAAAACTTTAATAATAAAATATTGGAAAGTGAATGTAAGACAGATAAAAATACAGAAATGTTATGTAGGCAGATCATTGGTTGTTTGATGTATGCGGTATCAGGCACTCGACCTGATCTATGTGTGGCAGTATCAATACTAAGTAGATTCCAAGACCGTGCTAATGAAACTTTATTAATAGCTTTAAAAAGGGTTTTGCGATACATTAAACATACAATCAATTATAAGCTTGTATATAAAATTAACAATGACAAGCTATTGGGTTATTGTGATGCTGATTGGGGGGGAGACCTCAGAAATAGGAAGTCTACAACTGGTTATTGCTTTATATTTTCCAACTGTCTTATATCTTGGTGCTCAAAAAGACAAAGTACTGTAAGCATTTCATCTACTGAGGCGGAATATGTAGCGATGAGCATGGCATCAAGTGAAGCTAGTTGGTTGATTAATATACTTAATGATTTTAGTATACCTAATGTATCTCCAGTCACAATATTATGCGACAATCAGTCGGCTATTATGGTAGCAAATACTAATACTGTAAAAAGATTAAAACACATAGATATAAAACATCATTATATAAGAGAGTTAATATTGCTTGGGAAAATTAATATAAAATATGTATCTACAACTGAACAAGTAGCGGACATGTATACTAAACCATTAAAAAAGGAATTGTTGTTAAAATTTATTAAAAAGTGTGGTATTATGCAATAGTTAAGTGATAGGCATAGCAATATATCTTACCTGCATTGTTAATGTTATGTATTACTTAAATATGTGCTATATTAAATTGGTTAGGTTGTATGGAAATATGTATGTTATAGTGTAGTCCCATTTATTACATTGAGGTAGGGTGTTGAGTAAAATGAAACGTATCACAAAATGCAATGTAATAGAAGGAGACAACACTATGGTAATGTAGCCTCTCTCACTCTCTCTCTAATGTACGTGTGGTTGTGTGTAAGGTGTTTTCTCAGTGAAATAAATAGCATTAATTAGAATATTGAGTATATTTTTTATCCAACATCCTTCTGACTTTTATGCTTTTAGTGTTGTTGGTTCTATTGTTACTGCTGTTAGTAGGGCAATAAAGCAATCGTTTTCAGGCGTCAGTAAGGGATGACCCCATCATTCACTAGCGGAAAAAATCTCGTCTACTGACAGAAAATAATTCCTCTAGTAAAGACAGTTAGTGATAGGGATCAATGGATGGATTCCCGAGGATAGTGGTACCACCAGACGACCTTATTTAATTATCTATGTGCCACCAAACAGTAGTGTGTCAGCCTAGTGAGTTCCAATTGGGCGATAATGTTGGCCCTGTAATTTCCGACTCAATTTTACACCTCAGAAATAGATGAACAGCAACATGAAGAGTTTCATGTATGTAGATGTCAATAGGCTACGGTATTCACTACCTATAAACTTCAAGCTTATTTGCCATTTCCATTAGATAAATAACATATAGTAACATATAATAACAAATATGGCCCGTAACTGTAAAAATGGTATATTATGTTATTTTTGTGTTAAATAAATAAACTGCCTCAGTAGCGTAGTGGTAGCAGGCCACTACTATTACGCTGGAGGTCCTGGGTTCGATTCCCGGGTCGGGGACTATCAGAGATAACGGTTTAAAATCCTTTATCTCTGCTTCTATTGGGATTTTTCCATTTTCTGGAAGTTTCCCAGTACCCCGGAGTTTGGTAATGTGCCCGGAGATGGCAACAGGTTCGCCACCTGTTACATGGGCCAAAACGTAACCGGCGAGTCGTGGGTGTTTGCATGTATGATTGAATGCATGCATTTACCTCTGCCTACCCCTTCGGGGATTACAGGCGTGAAGTTACGATTTTTTTTTTAAATAAATAAAAAAAAAACACTACCAGAACATTTACAATGAACTTTTGGAGGCAACCTGAAAGGTCGTGTTTTCGCACTGTTATTCTATTTTACTACACACGGGAACTGTAATAAACCTATATCAAACAAAATGCCACCAACTTTATTCAATATAACTAAAAAATACACCAAAAAAATGAAACAAAATAAGAGCACCATACGCCTCTTTCAAGGTTCCCGCCAGAACTCGGCCATCAAGATGTTCACAAATGATAAATCTACAGTCAGTAGGTACAATAGGCTCGGACCAATAGTATTTCTTTACGTGATGGTCGATTGAAGTATTGCCATTATAATTTTTTGGAGTTATAGTTTGTACTTTAAGAATTCGTTAAATAGATTATTTATACAGATAAAATACAATAAAATAGTATTTTTTCATTACGTTTTTTCTTTAAAAATAGTTAAATAATACACATATGTACATACATCTCATAAATATAAAATATTTCATTTAAACATTATTTTTAAAAAGGTTCGATTGTATAAATTTATTAATATCGATTTTCGGCAGTCTGTTGCGATACTTGATAACTATCGGTCTATGGACATGCATTGAAATCACTAAGTGGGCGGTACCCGTCTATGAAGAATGATATAAAATTAATTCTTATCGTAAGGGATAAATTTCAGAACCTCATAGGCATGAGCTGTCATAATTATCATCCTAGTTCGGACAAACCATAGGAGTTTTTACGAAGTTTTGGAGGAAACACGAAAAACCACTTTTCACTACATAATTACATTTTCTTACAACCGTGGACGTTATCGAATGCTTTATGATAAAAATCCCAACATTATACACATTGAAAATAATATCAGGCAGCGACACAGCTCTTTTCCGCGTTTCCGCCAAAACTCCTGGCCGAAGAGTATTTTTTTTTTTTTAAGTTTATTCATGACCATAGATACAGAGTCTTTCAGTCGTATACATATTGAATTTCACATTTCTTTAAATTAATGAATATCCATATGGAAGATGACGATGATTAAATGCTTCCATGAGGAATATGATGAGATGATGGGGTGGCTCTAGTAAAGCGATGGGGACTTTACTAGGAGTTATTACGAAGTTTTGGAGGCAATACGAAAAATCACTTTTCACTTCATAATATCACTTTCTTACACTCGTGAACATTATCGAATGCTTTATTATAAAAATCCCACCATTTTTACACATAAAAACGCGACTATACACAAATTTCGAAAATAATATCACGCAGCGACACAGCTCTCGTCCGCGTTCCCGCCAAAAAAAAACCCTGGCTTTTTTTTTTGATATGGCATCGCTATTACGCATATTGCCAGTGTCAAGTAAAACGATATTTCGCATTTATTTAAGCAGCGTAAAAATTAGTATAATATCGTGATCAAGTATAATATGTAAGTATCAAGTATATAAGTTATCAAGTATAATATGTCAGTCAAGTGTGTTACAGTCAAGTTATTCGAGTAAAGCGATGGCTACTTTACCAGAACATTTACAATGAAGTTTTGGAGGCAACCTGAAAGGTCGTGTTTTCGCACTGTTATTCTATTTCACTATACACGGGCACTGTAATAAACCTATATCAAACAAAATGCCACCAACTTTATTCAATACAACTTAAAAATACACCAAGAAAATGAAATAAAATAAGAGCGCCATACGCCTCTTTCAAGGTTCCCGCCAAAACTACCTGGCTGAATAGTTTCGATCAGTGTTGCCAGATCAGGGGAATTTTCCCTAGATTTGGGGGATTTTTCGACCGAGTTAGGGGCAGAATAACCAACCCAGGATATCTCATAATAAACATGTAACGTAGGTATTATTTATATATATTATATCCTTCTTTCTAGTTATCTTAAGTATTATTGAAATATTTTATCTGCAATAAAAAATAAACTAAATACTGCGTGACCCAGCTATCACGTACAAAAAAAACAAATACATTATGATATCTTATAATTTAAATCACCACATAGGTACCTACTAACATCTACAATAGCAAGCAAGATATATTGCGCATCGAGCCTACGAAAGAGACAATCGGCTAGTTTCGACTTTGTAGAGCGTTATCTCTGCTGCACACTGCCTACGTAAGCACTGATAGTCCGGTATTGGGCAACACTTGATCAAAATGGTTGACGAACGTCATAGGTAAGGTGCGAAAGAGATAACGCTCTACAGACCCGAAATAAGCCGAAGTCTCCTTCCTAGGCTCGGTGTGCAATATTTATTATTAGATACTGTACTATGTCATTTTAATGTGTAAAATCTGACTTACCGTCTTAATGTAAAAAATAATCCGTAATATCAATCTTCTCACAGACACCATGTGTTATAAAATAAATTTTATAAAAGTGTATCAACAATAATTAACTTTTTTTCAAAATGTTAATGTAGACATCATCATTTTTTAAGCCTACGACAGTAATTTGAATTTTATCTTTCCAGACACTATAGAATTGTTGACTTATTTAGATACAAATCTCTATGCATTGAATAATCGTTATAAATTAAATAAATTGGTTTTTATAATTGATCGGTTTAATAATAATAATTAGCAGACTAAATCAATTATTTCTCTTTCCCATAAAAATTGAAATAGAGGAAAAAGACAAAAATGTTCATCAAAAATTAATACAACATTTAACAATTTAATCATTAGCCATATTTTTTAATCATTGATTCACTTTACTGACGTTTAATAAAAACAAATGTTTTTTTTATGTCAATGACACTAATATCTTTAGAGCCTACGTCACAGATTTGTTTCTATTTATTTAAACTTTACCAACAATGTTTTAAAATGCAATTTATACTTGTACCTACAAACGCTATCAGAGCACTGACTCCGGTATTGACCTGTGATACTTGAGACGTAGGACGGAGAGAAATAATCAGGATCTATAAATAATGTCATAATAATAAATAATCTTCAATATTTATTACAAATATACACTTTCAACTTCATTAGCGTCTTTGATAGTGAAACCACAGTCTAAGGAACGTATCTATTAATTAAGTACATATGAAACTATGTATTGGCAGAGAATATGTAATAATACTACGTATAGAAGGGACACTTCGACATCCTGCCCGATTTCCCCGCATCACCCAACCTCCTCCCCTCTTATGGGCGACAGTTGGTATTATGTCATAGAGCAACGCGGCCCAGCGGTCGCGGCGGACCGGAGGGGTAGCCATAGCGTGTATTACCGATGCAAAACAGTCTGTCATTTCTTGCGAGGGGAAATGCGTGCGACACACACGCACACTACAAAAATCGTCTATTACTACGAAACTCACACCTTGACTTTAACAAAATACAGAAACAATTTAACGCACACATTTAAACATCTAGGCGACAGGTACAGGCCCATTTGGGTTTATTCACTCTAGGTAATTTTTGATTTCAAGAGGTTTTGAAAACATCTGTGAAGATGTATTCGAAATTAAAATATTTTCTTTCTTTTTTTCACCGTGAAGTGACACAGAGTAAGAAATCTGTCGAAACGCGAAGTTATCTAGACGCCACTCTATCTTTGACCCCAGCCGGCCAACGACATTGATAGCCCCACTTTCCTAATAAGATTACATTACGCGTTACATTCAATTAAGGATTACAAAATCTAAAGTTACTATGTCATTAATAGGTCTCAACCACGGCGACAGGGATAGCTATAATGTTGTGTTTTTTTTTTGTAGAGATTTATATTTCTTATGTTTTTTTAATGTAATGAAAGTGGCAAGCAAGCATGCAGTTCACATTGATGTTAAATTATGACTGCGGCCTATAGACACCCACACAAAGACCAGAGGTCAAAATACAGATGCGTTACCACTTCTGAGGCCTAAGATATTATGCCTCTGTGCCGAGAATTACAGGGCCGTGCATTACTACCTGACCGGAACACGATAGTGCTGAACACTACCATTTAGCGGCAAGTAGGTATATTAGGTAATGCGGTGGTGCCTACGCCCGCAAGCTCTGACTGTAAAAAAATAAAATACGCTTTAACTGACAGCCCCACACTAGGTATAAACCTGTGTCGTGGGTGCCATTGTTCACACACAACACATACACAAACACCCAGACCCGAAACAAATATCTGTAGGCCATACAAATATGCGTCCCGGTACGGGGGTCGAACCCGTGAGCCTCAGTTTATAACGGTCGTCTCACACCACTGAACCAACTGACTCGTCAGTGAAGGTGGCAAACAAGCATGTAGTTCACGTTGATGTTAAGTAATGACTGTAGCCTATATAAACCCACACAAAGACGAGAGGACAAAATGCAGATGCGTTGCCAGTTACCACCACTGAGACCTTAGTTGTTTTGTCTCTGTGATAGTTATTACGGGGTCATACATTACCATCTAACCGGAACACGTTAGTGCTGAATACTAATAATGTCCTCCAGACTGAATTTCGGCCACGGCGGCCAATCTCAACGGATACCTACTAGCCAACTGCGCGGGAGATAATATAGTGCACAAGTGTATGCGCAAACACAGGTGCTCTTTCTATTCCCTCACTTTCATAGCCCAGTGGGACGGCAATCCGGAGGTCCTAGGAGGAGGAGGAATGCAGTGGCGCCTACGCCTGTGAGCTCCGTCACTGGAGCTCTACCAACAGTAACACCAGTACTCTGCCACCAATATAACATTTTTAACCTTTTTGAGTAAGCTACAGAGTGAAATATGTCGGTACTTAATAACGGAGCTTTCACAATAACAAACCCTCAAGGTCGATAGCTAACCGCAATTTATAATCTGTACAGCTTACGACAACACTCCGATGGTTCATAGAGCAACACGGGCCACCGGCCGCGGCGGACCGGAGGGGAGTAGCCATAGCGTTTATTACCGATGCAAAACGGTCTGTCATTTTTTGCGGGGGGAAATGCGTGCGACACACACGCACACAACAAAAATCGTCTATTACTACGAAACTTACACCTTGACTTGAACAAATACATAAACAATTTCACACATTCATTTAAACATTTAGGCGACAGGTATAGGCCCATTTGGGCTTGTACTTTGGCAGAGGTGAAAGCCTACATATGGCTACTGCCCTCCGGTGTTGCTCTATGATGTTAAGTGATGACTGCAGTCTATACAAAAACTAGAGGTCAAAATACAGATACAACTAGTGGGATTGACCATTAGATACTGGATTGGCAATCTTCACGCCAGGTCCCTAACGGGATAGGCAGAGAGTGTAGAGCGCCAGACATCCCGGTCCTGACATACCTCTTGTGCCTCATGCAATATGCCGAAATGGGCCCATACCTGTCGCCTAGATGTTTAAATGTGTGCGTGAAATTGTTTCTGTATTTTGTTAAAGTCAAGGTGTGAGTTTCGTAGTAATAGACGATTTTTATAGTGTGCGTGTGTGTCGCACGCATTTCCCCCCGCAAAAAATGACAGACTGTTTAGTATCTATACTTATAATAAAACTGTAAAAGTGAAAATTCTGTACATTAAAAATATTGAAAAAATAAATACCAGGGGATGTTACTAGATCGATACCGAACCCAAATATGTGATTAGAAAAATTTTTGTCTGTCTGTCTGTCTGTTTGTTCAAGTATCACAGAAAAACTACCTGTCCAATTACAATGAAACTTGGTATGATTATACTTTAACCTTTGGCGCACAACACTGTACTTTTTATCCCGGAAAAATGTCTGTTTGTCTGTGTGTTTGTGCACGCTAATATCAGAAACGGCTTATTCGATTTGTGGTTTTCATTGATATATTGTGGTAAGTTTTACTTAACATTTAGTGTTTGTTTCATGTGAATCGGTTTAGAAGTAAAAAAGTAACCTATATCAATTTAAAGAATCATATCGAATACTTTTGAGGTATTCGGTATGTAAGTTCTATCTGTTAGCGGTTTCGTACCTAAAAGGTAACGGACCCTACGGATTATTAATCCTCCGCTGTCTGTCTGTCTGTCCGTCCGTCCGTCTGTCTGTCATCAGCCTGTATCTCATAAATAGTGATAGCTAGTAAGCTAACATTTTCACAAATTATGTATTTCTGTTACGGCTATAAAGACAAAATTAATTACCTACTAAAAATAAGAAAATGAAAATGTTAAGGGGTGCAAAAAAAAACTAAAAAAAAACACGTTTATTGTATGGGGGCATGCAATAAACGTGTTTTTTTTTCGTATATTTTTGCCGGATATTAATATTTAACGGTACTTAACAAGTGGACGTTTAAGATTTTCACACAATTTTTAGGTCTTATTTGGTGGCATTGGTGGTTGGTAGTGGTGGTGGTGGTAGTGGTGGTGGTGGTGGTAGTGGTGGTGGTGGCATTGGTGAGTTAATGGTCATTGATGTCGTTGGTGTCGTTGGTGGCATAGGTGACTCTGGTGGCGGTGTTGATGGCGTTGGTGGAGATGCTGGTGGTTTTTAGTCGCGATGGAGGCATTAGTATTTGTTTTATATTATTTCGCATTAACACATGCTTGTGAAATATATTTTATTTTAAAGAAAAATGGAAAGAAAAATTTGACTTCAGGCGAGACTCGAACTCGCGGCCTACCGGGAATCTAGTCCAGCCGCTCTTCCAATTGAGCTACTGAAGTCCTGCCCGATGTGTCAAATCCTTCCTTCACATCTATTGCATTGCTTTATGGTAGCAGCAGCGCCATCTATTGCCAAATGCTAGTTAGGCAAATGATATAATAGACTTTGCAGTTTATTGAATATCGTAAAGAAGTCGCTTTTACCCTTAATAATTAGTAGTGTTGGTGTCGTTGGTGGTGTTGTTGGTAGTTTTGGAGGCATTGGTTGTGGTGATGGTGGTGGTGGTTTTGGTGGCGTAGGTATTTGGTGGTGTTGGTGTTGGTGGTGGCGTTGATGGCGTTGGTGGCGTTTGTGATGGTGGAAGTGGAAGCGGTGACAGCGGTGGTGGTGGTGACGATGGTGGTGGTAGTGTTCAAGTAGTGTTCGTGGCATTAGTGGTTAAAAATGCACAACGTTAATATTCAATTTTTCACATCCGCCATTATGAACCTAAGCGCAGACATTACATGTCATTTTTTATGCCACAGATCTACTTTTTTACTTTAAAGCGATACAAAGTTCGCCGGGCCAGCTAGTCGGTAATAAACGCTATGGCTACTCCCCTCCGGTCCGCCGCGACCGGTGGGCCGCGATGCTCTATGCTTAACATCCATGTGAACTAAATGGAGTTTAATAGTTTTGAGAACTAATCACGTATTTTAAAGATCTGTAAAAAGATTTGCCCTAAAAGTTAAGGAACCGGACACAGATTAAAAATTTTCGACGGATATAAAACTGCCTCAGTAGCCTAGCAGGTAGCAGGCTACTACTACTGAGGTCCTGGGTTCGATTCCCAGAATATCAGAGAAAATGGTGTAAAGTCCTTTATCTCTGGTTCTATTGGGATTTTTCCATTTTCTGGAAATTTGCCAGTACCTCGAAGATTGGTAATGTGTCCGGAGATGTCAACAGGCTCGCCACCTGTTACATGGGCCAAAAACGTAACCGGCGAATCGTGGGTATGTATGCTTGAATGCACACATTTACCTCTGCCTACCCCTTCGGGGATTACAGGCGTGAAGTTATATTTTTTTTATAAGGCTCATCACTAGTTATAGCGGCCCGCACCACCTTCGCACGGGTGCAATTTAGGTACTAATATAATATTTGGACCATAAATTAAGATATTTACTATCCTATCCGCTCACGGTGTGCAAGTTTGATTAAATTTTTTTACTGGTGGTAGAGCTCCAGTGACGGAGCTCGCGGGCGTAGGCACCACCGCATTACCTAATATACTTGCCGCTAAATGGTAGTGTTCAGCACTATCGTGTTCCGGTCAGGTGGTAATGTACGGCCCTGTAATTTCAGGCACAGAGGCCATAACACCTTAGGCCTCAGGAGTGGCAGCGCATCTGCATTTTGACCTCTGGTCATTGTGTGGGTGTCTATAGGCTGCAGTCATCACTTAACATCAATGTGAACTGCATGCTTGTTTGCCACTTTTATTACATAAAAAAAAAAAAACCGTAACATAGGTAGTTTAGGAGTCCATCGCGGACAAACACTGTGACAGTATATCAATTAAGAAGATTAGTAAAGCTTTAACCAACTGGAAACAAGTGTGCCCGGTCACTTGTGTCGAGTTGACGAATAACCCGAGCATTCAATGTATGTTAGTACTCAGTCTTAAATGATGAATATACCTATTTAAATAATAGAATCAGAATCAGAATCAGAAACTCATTTATTCATTTAGGGTGACAGGCACCTCTTATGACACGTCAAAAATAAACAAAATAAATTAAAGCGAATAACAATTGATATACATGTCAAACAAGATAAAAAATATATGTAAAGTCAAGAATATCACTAAGATAAAACTAAATGTAATAAACTAATGTAAAAGTATATCAGTAGAATGTCTCTTTTCCCCTTTACAAACTGATAACAAAGAGTAAAAAGAATAGAAAAAGAGTCATTCTTTGTCACTCACCGGCAAAGTTCCAAAGGCCAATATGATCTGAGAAAAACTTGCCGGAAAAAACTCAGTCGGCTCTTTTAAAAATATCTCTTAGGCATATTTTTACAATTTTACATAATTTAAACAAGCTTAAAATTAACAATATAATATCAACATTACATTATTAGTAATAATAAGACTACTTGTTTAAATAAAACCATATGATACAGGAAAATTGTAAGGTTTTTCCTTATAGGTGTCATCAGTAAATTTACTACTTACCTAACTTACTAACTGATGCAGTTCACGTTGATGTTAAGTGATGACTGCAACCTATAGACACCCAAACAAATACCGGAGGTCAAAATTCAGATATGCGTTGCCACCCCAGGGGCAGAGAATATGTAATAATACTACGTATAGAATGGACACTTCGACGTCCCGCCCGATTTCCCCGCCTCACCCAACCTCCAGCCCTCTTATGGGCGGCGTTTGGTATTCTCTACGTGCTACGCACACAGGTGCGCGTGTGAATACACGTCACTATTGATGTTGCGTAATAGAGACCAAATTAAGCGTTTGCATGGAATTTTGGCGGAGTATTTGTGTGGCAGTGTGGGCCGTTTAAGGTGGCCAACAACATTTTTTTTTTTTTTTTATGTAATAAAAGTGGCAAACAAGCATGCAGTTCACATTCATGTTAAGTGAAGACTGCAGCCTATAGACACCCACACAATGACCAGACGTCAAAATGCAGATGCGCTGCCACTCCTGAGGCATTAGGTGTTATGCCTCTGTGCCGGAAATTACAGGGCTGTACATTACCACCTGACCGGAACACGATAGTGCTGAACACTACCATTTAGCGGCAAGTATGCGTATAGGTAATGCGGTGGTGCCTACGCCCGCGAGCTCCGTCACTGGAGCTCTACCACCAGTAAAACACAACACAACACTATCATTTGTCGGCAGATAGATGAGGTAGTGCGGACACGGGCACCTGTGTGCGTTGCACGTAGAAAATACCAACCGTCGCCCATATGAGGGGAAGGGGTTGAGTGATGCAGGAAAATCAGGCGGGACGTCGAACGTCGAAGTGTCCATTCTATACGTAGTATTATTACATATTCTCTGGCGGTGGTGCCCACACCCTCGAGCTCCGCTCTAGAACTCTTCCAATTTAATATATTTGTCATGTTTTCTAATTCATCCGTATTTAAATTTTGTCGTGAAAAATTATCTATACTTATAATAAAACAGTAATAGCGTGTCTGTACATTGATATATTTACGATAAAACTAATTGGGGGCGATGTTAAAATAGTATTAGAACACTTTTCAATGAATTCTAAATTTTTTGTCTGTCTGTTTGTCTCTTTGACCAGGCTAATCGCCGAAGATACTGGACGGATTCGAATGAAACTTTTTGTGGTGTATAGATACTAAGCCTGGCCAACATTTAGGCTACTTTTTACTGCGGGAAAATCACTCATTCCCACGGGAATCTCTACATTTAATTTAATTTTCCTATACAAATAGTCCGTATATCTATCAAACCTTTGACACATTATTTCATTGTGAGGCAACACGAAGTTTGCCGGGTCAGCTAGTCATAATATACACACACTATGTGTGTTTTAATGATAGTTTTGGTTGAAAGCTAATCGCAAGCGCAATTTTTTTATGTTTCAGTGAGAAGCAGAAATGTTGGTGCTATGTTTTAGTTTTTTTTTTTTTTTAATCTTTATTTAAAGAGCTTGGTCAAAGACCATGACGCTCTATACGTTCACATGAATTACATTCTTCATTTAAAAAAATAATTAAACAACATTAGCTCATTGACAATTGATATAGTTGCAACAGTATTCTGGCGTCATCTGTAGTAGGATCTGCCAGGACACTGTTGCAATGTCCTATTTCTAATGAAGCCCTGCGATGAGCCTCACCTCGAACACATTCAACCAAAATATGGTATACGTCTTCCACTTTACCACATATACTACAATTAGGGGTATCAGATTGACTCATTAAAAATTTAAACTTATTAAATGCCACATGTCCGGAGCGAAGTCTCATCATTGTGACAAGTTCTTTCCTGGACAGGGCACACTCGGTCATGTCACTATGTTTTAGTTGGAGAGCATATATATATATTACATTTGTATGTTTGTTTTTACTTTCAAAACGGCTGAAGCGATTTCAATAGGAATGGAGATAGTTCCCGATCCCGATAGGCTATATTCATCGACGACACAACGCAGCTTGGGTTCTATTATATTATTCATTTTAACAAAAACAAATATTAGACATATATTTAGATATATTAGACATATAGACATGAAAATTTGTATGTTTGTTTGTTTGTTTGTTACTCCTTCACGCAAAAACTGCTGTATCGATTTTCATGACATTTGGCACACACATAGAGGGTAACTTGGATTAATACAAAGGATAGTTTTTATCCCCAAAAAATGTTCCTGTGGGATGCTATGGGATGATTTGATGAGTTTCCTCAGGTTACGCGAAAAGCGACCCACACGCGGGCGGAGCCGCGGGCAACAGCTAGTAATATTATAAAGTTTAAAACTTTTAACTATAAACCCGAGTCCTACCCAACAATAGGCAACTCTACATTAAAATGTATCAACGTGCACACTTTTGTTTAAACAGATAATTATAGATAAAACACATAATAAGTACACCAGTACCAGAAACAAGTTTTTATTACAACAAAATTAAAAAAAAAACTCACTTGCACGAGCGCGAACAATGGGCGGCCTTGGCGCGAATTTTGACAGAACTTTTTTTTAATATATCTTTATTAAAACACGCGCGCAATTGACGCTTGTTGATCGGTGACTGAAGTGGGAAGTGGTCGAGTACTCGTCTACGCGTACAAAATGCGGTACGGTTAGCTCATTAATGCTGGGATTACATTCGTTTCTGCGTCAAATTTACCGACTTCATAAAGAAAGGGTTCTATGGGTGAACGCAATTTCATATTTTTATACATTACTTAAGACTTGTTTTTTTTATGTAATGGGCGTGGCAAACAAGCATGCAGTTCACATTGATGTTAAGTGATGACTGCAGCCTATAGACACCCACATGAAGACCGAGGTCAAAATGCAGATTCGTTACCACTCCTGAGGCCTAAGGTGTTATGCATCTGTGCCGGAAATTACAGGGCCGTACATTACCACCTGACCGGAACACGATAGTGCTGAACACTACCATTTAGCGGCAAGTATATTAGGTAATGCGGTGGTGCCTACGCCCGCGAGCTCCGTCACTGAAGCTCTGCCTAGTACTACCTAGTACTTGTTAGGACATAGTTAAATTAAGTAGGTCCAACTTCGAGAAAAAGGTCAATCGCCGAATCCATTCATTTTGACTGGTGGTAGAGTTTCAGTAACGGAGCTCGCGTGCGCAGGCACTTCCGAAGTACCTAATTCACTTGCCGCTAAACGGTAGTGTTCCGGTCAGGTAGTTTTATACGGCCCTGCAATTATAGTAGCAACGCATCTACTTAGAAAACTCTGCTTACAATCAATGTGAAGTGTATGCTTGTTTGCCATAAAAAAAGGTTGGGTAGTATTCGGAAAGCTACGAGACATTTTCTTGTACAATTTACCACTGTAGATCAATCTCAAGATGGAGATATTTGCCCAGTTCGTCTTGCCAGTGATGACATAATTATGGTCTCTTATGGGTCTTTTAAGAAAGCTTAAGGCCAGGCAAAGGGCAAAAGATAGACTAGAGAGAGCTATGCTCGGTGTTTCTCTGCGACTGCCAGGTCGAATCAGCAATAAGATCAAAAAGCCTGCATAGCCCACCGAGTAATGAAAATCATGTGACAGTGGGCAAGGCACACAGGTCGAAGAACCGATGGTCGCGAAAGTGCTCAACAGACCGATTCGCACGTTCAGTCTTGCCCAGAACGTGCAAATTTTGGAAGGGGTTCTTCAAAACTCGCTCCAAAGGAGTACCAATAGTTTTTGCGCTAACCCGCAGACAGACAGACAGGCAGACATACGGACTGACAGACAGACGGACATGGCGAAACTATAAAGGTTCCTTGTATACTACGGAACCCTAAAAAGAATAATAAAATTCGTTATAAACATTGTCATTCACTAAGCAGAGTTCCAAGTGCAGGCTCTACTGAAAAGAACTAACTCATCTTCTCTTTTTTTTTAGACTGGCAATTACCATTTGACATTGGACATTACCTTTGAGCAGCACGTAGGATAAATCCTGATAGTAAATGTCCATTATCTTTATGACACATGCAAGAACAATGTGATTACAGCTTTGTGTTTCTTATAATAATCTCCAGTCTTGACCAGTTGCGTGCTCATTGCACTGCCGATAATGTGTACTACATGAGTACAGCGATAGTGATGTACTGTCGATTGTCGATATATGTAACTTCACGCTTGTAGCCCCCGAATGGGTAGGCAGAGGTAAGTGTATGCATTCAAGCATACATGCAAACACCCACTATTCGCCGGTTACGTTTTGTCCCATGTAACAGGTAGCGAGCCTTTTGCCATCTCCACATTACCAAACTTCGAGGTACTGGGAAACTGCCAGAAAATGGCAAAATCCCAATAGAACCAGAGATAAACGATTTTAAACCGTAATCTCTGGTACCTAATCCAATGGTAAAGTGAAACGGAGTTCGCCGAGTCAGTCAGTAAGTTTTAAATCAAATAAAAAATAAGTATTTTCTCTTTATATTATAAATATTTTCAAGTCTTTAAGTAAAACGTGGGAATTTGATAACTCCAAACGCCATTGATTAATGTAAATATACATTCACTATTATAATTTAATTAATTTTAGATAAAAACAGGATGTACGCATTTAAAAACGAGAGAAATATGACTTCCGGGCATCACTCACTTTCTCAGCAATGGTAAATGCGGAATCTGGGGTTTTTTTTTTTGAAAAATTATGAACGTAGGAATAAGCATACTTTTTGAATTTATTTGGAGTTCCTTAAAAATCGTTTAGATTCATTTGGTCCGTTCCTGTCATTTACGATATCTTTAAAAATATTTTATTCCCATAAAGCATCGACGACACAACGCCGATGACATAAACATTAAATTATGTTGTAGTTTTTTTTTGTAATGGACGTGGCAAACAAGCATCTAGTTCACATTGATGTTAAGTGATGACTGCAGCCTATAGACACCCACACAAAGACCAAGGTCGAAATGCAGATGCGTTACCACTCCTGAGGCCTAAGGTCTTATGCCTCTGTGCCGGAAATTACAGGGCCGTACATTACCACCTGACCGGAACACGATAGTCAGCACTATCGTGTTCCACACTACCATTTAGCGGCAAGCTTATTAGGAAATTCGGTGATGCCTTCGCCCGCGAGCTCCGTCACAGGAGCTCTAACACCAGTGAGAATAATATAGTATAGAATAATAAAACGTAACTTCACGCCTGTAATCCCCGAAGGGGTAGGCAGAGGTAAATGTATGCATTTAATCATACATGCAAACACCCACGACTCGCCGGTTACGTTTTGGCCCATGTAACAGGTGGCGAACCTGTTGCCATCGCCGGGCACATTACCAAACTCCGGGGTACTGGGAAACTTCCAGAAAATGGAAAAATCCCAATAGAAGCAGAGATAAAGGCTTTTAGACCGTTATCTCTAATATCCCAAGACCCGGGAATCGAACCCAGGACCTCCAGCGAAATAGTAGTGGCCTGCTACCACTACGCTACTGAGGCAGTATAGAATAATATAACCTTATATTCTTCACAATCGATAGATATATTATTTTAATATTTATAAGGCAATCCCTAACATAGTATGCCCTACATAGTATACAATGTGCGCCATTTTATAGTCTAGACTCGTGTTAAAACGATTTAAGCCATAACTGAATTGAATAGATAAAGGATACCTAGGTATATATTAATATACAGTTATAAAAATTTATATAACTTGACTAGCTGTGACTCATTGAAAGAATTGTTTGCAAATAAATACATAACCAATCCATTAAAGGTTTAAAAGGTACGAAAATGTGAAAAAATTGAAGGGAAATAGTAAAAACCATAATTTCATTTTTCGTAAGTCCGTATCTATCAAACCTTTGACACATTATTTCATTGTGAGGCAATATGAAGTTTGCCGGGACAGCTAGTTTCTAATAAAAGTTGGCAACCCTATCTAGTGCAGTCAGTCAACAATGGCGGTCAAATCGGGTCAAATCATTCCAATAGGGCGATAGTAAGTGCAATAAAGCAAGACGGGCAGCAACGTCCTGCGACAGACCAAAGCCACTGCGGATGCCAATCTGCCAAGCGTGGCGATTATCTCATGAAGATCTTTCGCCCGATATGATGAAAAGCTAGTGCGAAACACGAGTGATCTTATACGGGTTTCCAAGCTTTAAGGTGCCAATTTTCGTTAGAGTCAAGTGCAAGTCGCCCCTTGATACCAACTAAACGGTTGTTGTTAAAAATTCAAATGTTACGGCAATAGTAGCTATATATGCATAACGAAATTAAAAGGAAAACTATCACACTGAAGTTGGCTTTACAAGTCAGCGAGTAATAATCGACCAAATGTATTTTACTCGAAAATTTTGAAGAACTCCATAGAAAATGTTTATTTATTTTTTCATTACAATATTCAATCTTAAAAACTACGGAACCCTATACTGCGCGTGGCCCGACACGCACTTGACCGGTTTTTTTCTTTTAAAGTACAGAGCTCTAAAATTACCAACGCTGCATTTCGACGAGTCAAAAACCTCTTCAATTTTATTATATGCATTTCAGATGTTGATTTCGGGGCAAAGCTCTCATCACTTATGATCAGAGAAGCCAAATTACTGACAATTTGTTACAAGTAACAAAATTGGCACCTTCCTATTATAAAAGACAAAGTTGTACCCTTATAGCAACACGAGCCACCGGCCGCGGCCATAGAGTAATATAAGTATATATAAATAGAGAGCCAAGTCAGAGCGATTTTTTGCCACCTTGACCGCCATTTTGAACTCGTTGCTGCCCTCTCTTAATTGGTCCCAGAACTAATCTCAGGAGTACCTATATATATATATAGGCATACCTACTATGCTTTTTAGATTAATATGAAGAATAAACCTCAAAGTTTTTAACTATATAAACGCTTTCTTCTGTTGTAAAATATGTTGAGTTTATAAACAAATATTTCACAACAGAAATTAAAGCATCTAAACAGTTAAAAACTTTTGAGGTTTGTTCTTCAGAATCATGAAACACAAAATAACATTTAATTTAACAAAAGAGATTAATTAGACCCATTGATCTAAATTAAATCATGTTTTCCATAAGTGGAACATTATTTAAATTTTAATACTGATAAGTAAAGAAGATTTTTTTGTCCCACAATCCCATTTTTCTCTAAGGTTCTTCTATAACTCCAATATTTTTAAAAAATATTCTAAATGTAACATGTCGTTTTACTATTGTAAATTACGAATGTAAATTAATTATAATCGAAGTAATGAACAATAGAACAATAGAAAAAATGAAAATTAATCATGTAAAATAAAAGAATGTGTATCAAATTGATTCATTTATTAAGATTTTACATAATGTATTACTATACGAATAAACATTTTCACTTATGTTTATAATGCATGTGAGTATTATAATACCTCTGTGCTGCTAAATTAATTTCATCCTCACCATCATAACTCAATTTGCCTGGCAAAATTCTATTTATTGAGCGGCACCAACTACAAATTATAACATTTAAAGTGACATCCATAAAGTAATCTTTTAAATTATGTTTGGTACATTTAAATGGGTAATTAGTTATTACAGTGTCACATATAATTTTTATTTTTGACTTCAATCCGTCTGTTGGAACATTTTTTTTCATAAAAATGCATGTAGCCCTTTGAATTATCTGGAAGATATTTGCTGCTGATTTTGACGGATAGCATAGCCACTTGTTATGTTTGTTATATTCCTTTGATTTTATCAATGAGCATGCGGCTGTGTTGCCATCATTCGAATCTATTAAATCTTCTTTGCATGTCTTACATTTTTTACAAATATTCTTTAAGCACTTGGTGACAACCCAGCCACATAGCCTCTTTGACCGTTATCCTCGTCATAAATGTCGTCAAATGCATTAATAATTTCTTCATTTATGTTGATATTTTCACAGATTTCTTTGGGATTATCTAGTTTGTGCTTTTCTGTGAGGAAGAATTTTAAATTTTGGAGTGTATTATTTTTGTCTTCCTCACAGTTAGCGTGGATTGAATGCGGCGAGCTATAATTATTCAACATTAGGGCCTTAAAGGCACCCTCAAAGTTAGTACTATTAGGTGCCACATTTCTCCCGCCATAACTTCTGATATTCCCAAAGAAATTCTCAAGTGGATCCTGGTGCAAATTTCTGGTCAATAGCGTGTCAAAAGAATATTTTTCATTAAGAGTCTTCCAAATCATTTGCACAGCTTCAATAGTTTTTATAAAATTTGTAATTGATGGTACAGTTGTCTCAATAAATCTTATTTTGCCATTATTGATTTTTTTCGTAATAAATTTCATTGTTTTGATAAAAATTATTGCTTTTTTCCACAATTCATGGTGAGGTGAATTCTTTTTTACACCCGCCTTATATATTTTTCCATTTGGGATGTGAAATGTATTACTGTTCAAGGAGTCAAACACATTGTCTATCATCAACACTAAGGGAATGAGATCACGGCACTCTTTATCTAAATCACCCCTGCCACTCAAGTGTTCAGTAGCAACAGCTACACTATGACTGAATACTTGAGCAGCAGTTTTCACTTTCATTTTTTTAATTTTATCTTTATTTACGTGTTCTTCTGTCAATTTTTGCACGCACCTCAGTTCCCCATATGTTTTATCAGCTGCATAGAGCATTTCAAAATAGGACCATTTAACAATTCTTCTGTTGTTTTCGCCATCCTTATAAATTAAATCTTTTGTAAGAAGATTATTGCGTATACCTTTTAATAAATGAGGACAATCGTAAAGTGGAATAATTTTTTTATTGCCTATTTTGAAATGCTCATGACGCCATTCTTGTCCCTTTCTAAGTATGTCTGCCTTGGTATCAGCAATCAAACTATTGATAGCACTGGTGTTAACAATGCTCTGATCACACACTGTGCACACTATTTGCAGACCAGTGGCATGAACATTTTTAATTATTTTAATTATTATTTCTTTCATATCTTCCTTATGAAGTGAATTAGTGAAATAATATGCCACTGGCTGCTTGAAATTTGCCTTTAGGCCCTTGACCATAAATACTAAAACGTGGTCGCATATTTTATGTTTTCCTTTATTGGAAAACCCTTTTAATTGGTCTTTTGACACATTGAAGTGAATTTGAGGAGTGATTGACATCTCATCAAAGATAAGCGTACACAGTGTGTCTTCAAGATTCATGGAAGTAACGGTTTTCTTTATTTGTTCAAATATCAATAGGTTGATACCGGGTTTTATTTCTATAGATGAGAGTAACATTTTTAAAGATTTTTTTGATGGTAATGTAAAATATTTCGCTAATAATGAGTAACGTTTTGGACTCTTTTTAAATATTGATAGTGATAATATTTTCTCATCTAGAGAAAAACCCTTCCTTTAGGTTTTTTCCCACTCTCTCTAAAATTCATATAAGTAAATAATTTAGCTGGTTCTGTCATTTGTTTAGTGATTTGGTTAAAAGCTATATAGTCACTTATTTTTTTTGCATTTTGCAGTCTTGCCGCAAAGGTAACATTCCGTTTTCTTAGACGTAATATTTCACGTTTTAAGTTTCCAATTTGTCTGTTAAATGTTTTCATTTTTGAAACTTCCAATGTAGGTGGACTGGACTGCTTAGCTGTAAAAGAAAATATAATCAAATTAGCATTTCATCGTACTATTTTATATATTATTATTTAAATGTGAAATGTATCGTATATATCGCTTTGTTAAACACAATGACACTAGTTAAATATCTAGTAGCACCTCCACCGTCTCACTGATTATTTATCGACACGCTAGCCCAATTACATTATAACAAAATATGACTGAAGAATATCAAAATCAGGCATGTGCATACATGAATGCATCCATACTAGGTTAGGTAATGCGGTGGTGCCTACGCCCTTGACTTCCTACACTTGGAACTCTACCAACAGTAAATATTTATTCATTTAATACTTACAAATATTGGTTCGGTTAGGTTTTACACAGTAGTTGTGTTCAATTTCAAAATTCCTTCTTGCAGCTTGAAGATTCAAGGTTTCTGAAAAATAAACCGTACAAAGGTATCAATAGGTATATAGAACTGAACATAAAAATTACCCCAGTATTCATGTTGTTGATAGAGGTATTTATTCATACACAATATATTTCTTTTATGTAATGAAGGTGGAAAATAAGCATGCAGTTCACATTGATGTTAAGTGATGACTACAGCTTATAGACACCCACACAAAGACCAGAGGTAAAAATTCAGATGCATTGCCACTCCTCAGACCGTAGTTATTATGTCTCTGTGATATTAATACGCGGCGCCAATAGTAAAGGTAAAAAAAACAGTAATTGACATGACAATATCAATATTTGTATCTAATAGTTATTTATCTAATTGATAGCAATAGATACTACCTATTGTTATTCACATTATTGTATTATATTGTAAATGATGAATAAACATTGACTTCATTGAATAACTTTATGACCAAATAGTTGTTAGAGTGTTATCATAACTACTGGTTTTACAGTAATCATTTTCACATTAAATCATGCTGATTGGTGTAATTGTATTTATCAGAGGTAATGGTGTAAAGTCCTTTATCTCTGGTTTTATTTTTCCATTTCCTGGAAACTTCCCAGTACCTCGAAGTTTGGTAATGTGCCCGGAAATGTGAGCAGGCTCGCCACCTTTTAGATGGGCCAAAAATGTAACCGGCGAATCGTGGGTGTTTGCATGTACGTTTGAATTCATGCATTTACCCCTTGGCGGATTACAGACGTAAAGTTACGTTTTATTAACATTAGATTGTACTGAACATAAATCTTACCTGAACAAATCACATCATTGGGCAAATACGATGTTGATGCTTCGTTTATGGGCGCAGGATTTTGATTTATACTCGTAAATCCCACATCACTCTCTGAAAAAAGCAGTGAAACATTTTTACATAAAATATGTACACCAATTGTGTTAAAACTTAGTTAGTTTTATTCTTTTATGTAATTATAGTGATACACGACAAGCAGTTAACAGTTGTAGTACACATTGATGTTAGTTAATATCGCAGCCAAAAACCAAAGTGGCAGAAATAATAGAACCCTATATTATCACCTAACTGCAACACTATAATGAATACAAATGTAATTTAGCAGAAGGTTGATTAGGTAACGGTAACAGGCTACCACAATTGTGCTGCGATCTAAGGTTCAATCCCAGTATCCCAATCAGATAAGGACGTATTCCTCTATATCTGGTGAAAATCTTTTATCTGTGGTGCTATTGGCAGTTTTCGATTTTCTGAAAGTTTGGTAATGTGCCCTTTATTAATGTAAGAGATAAAGATTTCAATAGGCTCTCCACCTTTTACACGACAATACGTAACATTCGAATCGTAGATATTTGCATGTATACTTCAATACATTAATTTTTACTGCTGGTAGAGCTCCAGTGACAGAGCTAGCGAGCGTAGGCACAACCACACTACCTAATCTACTTAATACGAAGTTCGTCGGGGTTAGTTACATAATATAAGTAAACATACTTGAGTTTTATACTTGAGATTTAAAAAGTTTTAATATACATACCTGTTTCAATAATATGATCTTTATCTTTAACGCAAGAAGTTGTTGTAGATAGACCTAAACTAATAGGTAACGTAGCACTTGGTTTAGAGGTCCCATCTGAAACAATTATTGACATTATTATTTTTTTGCTCCAAATAATGTATAATATTTACTAGCGGCCAGCACCGGCTTCGCGCGGATGCACAGTTACCTACATTATACTATCATTATTGCCGCTCCTATCCTATTCATCTTAGCGTTATGTTATATAGCCTTCCTCGATAAATGGACTAACTTACACTAAAAGATTTTTTTAATCGGTCCAGTAGTTCCTGAGGTAGAAGTATAGATATAACTGCGGGTGTGGCGATGGCGCTGGTGCATCACATCGGGGCGTGACGACCCCACCGCTTGCTAGTGGAAGAATTTCCTTGAACTAGAAGAGAATTCTTCCGCTAGTGCAGTCAGTCAATCGAACAATGGCAGTCAAATCATTCCAAGGTAGTAAATATAACAATGCGGGATGGGCAGCAGCGTCCCGCGATAAAACTACCGTCACTGCGATCGCCAATCCACCTGCCAAGCGTGGCGATTATGGCATATTCACCCCTAATGACGCACAACACTGTTGTCTTTAGGGAAGGCTTTGTCCACCTGGAATGATGATGATGATATAGTTTAAGAAATATGTACCTTTATCTAGTGACATTGCTTGGCTTGAAGATGATGTTGGAACTGAACTTCCAAGTGTAGACGGATTTTCAAATGAAGAACACCATCCTGAATTTTTTTGTATATCAGATTTAGAACAATTATAATTAATTTTTTAAGAATGCGTCAAGTGGAAATCAATTTAACTTGTAAGTCATAAAAGTTTAAGTGATACAACATTTAATCCTTATATTATGCCAGCCCGCCCGGTAACTTACAATGCAGTAATGGAAAAGCTATCTATATCAATACAGTATCAATCAATCAAATTAAACACTTAAGTTATCTTAAGAATTTTATGCACATTATGATATATAAAACACCTTAAACGTAATTAAATTTAACATCTTAGAAGTACTCGCACAAAATTAACGCGTGTAAAAATTATGGCCCATGACTCCATTGTGTAGCAGTGGTAGCAGACCACTACCGCTACACTGGAGTCATGGGCAGGGATTGCAATGTAAACTGTTTAAAAATAACTGAAAAATTCGAATCTTCTTATTAAAGTAATAAAATATACATATAATTTTACTGGTGGTAGAGCTCTAGTTGCGGCGTTTTCTTATTGACGGAGCTCGCGGGCGTAGGCACCACCGCATTATCTTTATCTGCCGCGAAATGGTAGTGTTCAGTCTTATCGTGTTCCGGTTGGGTGGTAATGTAACATAACCACTTAAGTCTCAGGCAGATGGCATCTGCATGTTGACCCCTGGTTTTGGTGTAGACTTCTATAGGCTGCAGTCATCACTTAACATCAATGTAAGCTGCATGCTTGTTTGCCACCTTCCTTACTTAAAAAAAACTTATATAATCCATTTTAATATACCAATAATCATCGATTCTCATTAATTAAATAATTAATAAATTTGTTGCATCACAGTTGTTACTCCATAAACTTACCAGGTAAATATAGGGAAGGTACAGCTAAAGCATTTAAACGACGATTTCTGTTCCTGTCTTTTTGCCTAAAATGAATGTCACAAACTCTTTTGTGGCGGTATTGAATATTGTCTTTAGGCGTTTCCAATGTTCCTCCCATTACCTCTTCCCAAGCTTTAAACTGCTCAGGGAACTTGACTGGATTTGGAAAGCGGTGTACACCTATAACAAAATAATTGCACGTGTATTTCTTTTATTTCACTCACAAAATGAATACATCAGTCCTGAGACCTATAAAAATTTTTAGCCTTTGTGCCATAAAATTCCAGGACTGTATGTTACCACCTATTAGGTAAAAGACAGTATCAAATTTTGAAGTTATTTTGGTTAAGTTGTTTTACAAATAAACCTGTTCATAACATTGTAAGTTGAGTATTCCGAACAATGGAAAATAATCTTTATAATTATACAATAATTATTCCTTATTTGCTCCCGAAATAATCCTGGCAAGATTTGTGCAGAAAAAATGAAAAAAGATTCACAGCAAAACTGCTTTGAAATAGGTGTTGTCTAGAGAACCTTATGAACATTTCCTGGTATTTAAAATATTTTTAATTTGAGTAAAAAGTTTAAACTTGAAGTTTACTATGATGAATATTTTAAATACCAGTTAATGTTCTTTAAGATCCCTAGATCAAAGCAGTTTTACGTCATACATTTTTTTTTATGTACATACCAATGTATAGATCTTGCCATAATTTTTTTCAACTTATTAACTAATGAATTATGATGGATTATCAAGATAAAGAAAAGTTTTATGAAACATGAAGCCTGAACTGGAATAGCCCATATTTTAGGTCTTCAGGTCTCCACATGTGCGTGGTAATTAATAGCACATTTGTGTTAATTTTAAGTTTTTGAATAATAATATTATTTCAAAACACTTAGATATACCTAAATTAAGCAAACAAAATTTTACAAATTGCTTGTTAGTCACACATAATTTTTTGCATAAATAGATAACAGAAACAATCAATGTGCATGCTAAATGTTCATAATTATGGCTGGATTTTAATACTAAAATATGAAATTAGTGACTGTATTGATTTATTTTTTATGAGAATCAGGAAATGGAAAGAGAATTTGACTTTGGTTAGGGATTGAACCTGTGACCTCAGGATAGGATAAAGAGTCCAACCACTTTACCACTACTCATTTATCGATGGGTATTCTAGGGGATATTGGGATGGATGCGCTACATGAGTTTATATTCTAGCAGTCTTTCAAAAAGTATTATGAGATTTAAAGTTAAACTCACCTCTTTCTTCACAGCCTAAAGCACAACGAACCGGCATACTGTGACCTGGGATTACAAAATAAACAAAACACACACTGCACAGCGTCCTTATCGCAATTTATTTAAAACGTCTTTTCGTTCACTACACAGTACGGACAGTATAGAGGAGCGAAGGTGCGTTAAGCTCGACTCTTTATACTTTGCAAAACTTGGTGAAATCTAACACGTGTCTTCAGCGGAGGAACTTTGGTTCGACTCAACGCTAAGCCAGTAGAACGGAATCCACCAAACCCGGTGAAATCTAACACGTGTCTTCAGCGGAGGAACTTTAGTTCGACTCAACGCTAAGCAAGTAGAATAGTATACACAAGATTAATTTGCGAAATGCACGAAATAAATTATATCTTCAGAATCACGAGGAAACTTCAGATGTACCTACTTCGTTAACTTCGTCAAACTTGAACTGAATTTAATTGAAATTAACTGAATGTTCGAATGACAACAATGTCAAATAAGTAACAGCTATTTGACAATGACAGCCTTACATGCGACATCTACTGAGAATAAAGAAAACTAACTGTCACTCCAACAGTATTTAGTACTCAAATATATCCGCTGGTAGCGCTGTCGTCGCCCGTCAAAGTCAAATGTTCTAACTGTGCCCCCCCTTTATATATACTTATATTACTCTATGGCCGCGGCGGACCGGAGGGGAGTACCTTTTTTTTTTTTTTTTGTTATTATGGCATCGCTATTACGCATATTGCCAGTGTCAAGTAAAACGATATTTCATATTCTTAAAGCAGCGTAAAGGTAGTATAATATAGTCAATCAATTATTTATTAAGTATTAATAAGTATGTCAGTCAAGTGTGTTACAGTCAGTTATTCGAGTAAAGCGATGGCTACTTTACCAAAAAATTTACAATGGAGTTTTGGAGGCAACCTGAAAGGTCGTGCTTTCGCACTGTTATTCTATTTCACTATACACGGGCACTGTAATAAACCTATATCAAACAAAATACCACCAACTTTATTCAATATAACTTTTAAATACACTAAGAAAATGAAATAAAATAAGAGCACCATACGCCTCTTTCAAGGTTCCCGCCAAAACTCCGGGGAGTACCTTAATCACGCCGACAGAGTGGTAGAATAAAAACATAAAGAAAAAAAAAATTTATGGTACCTCTCCTACATGAAACCATTTTTTTATTTTTCGTTTTATATAGAAAACGAAAAATAAAAAATTAAGTGTAAGATATTATTGGATAGGTCTTTCAAAAGTGTTAAGAGTGTGTCTCATTTTGTCGATTTAGTTAACTGTTCGTGACTTGTTAAGCTTGAAAGCGCCAATTTTCGTTAGAGTCAAGTGTTCCCCCCTCTACCAACTAAACGGTTGTTGTTAAAAATTCAAATTTTACGGCAATAGTAGCTATATATGTATAACGAAATTAAAAGGAAAACTATCACACTTAAGTTAGCTCTACAAGCTTGCGAGTAAGAGTCGACCAAATGTATTTTACTCAAATTTTCTCGAACACTCCATAGAAAATATTTTATTATTTTTTCATTACATTAATCAAACCTAAAAACTACGGAACCCTACACTGCGCGTGGCCCGACACACACTTGACCGGTTTTCTCTTTCTTTCTTCTTTCTTTCATCACAGAGAGACTCGAGTCTTCCCAGTATTCTTTCGTATATTTATCGAAGAATTTATAACCTTCTGCTTAAAGTCGGTCAAAACGCACTCAGCAACCAAATATAGGGAATAAATTGTGATTGCTGGTGACCCCGAGTCAACTGGCGCGACCCACTTCAAGAGTTGTCGCATTTGGGGTCAACGGGCATTTGACAATGCATCTGGACTCTCGTAGGTTAATAATGGCCAGCATTTTTGAAGTTTATTGACTGTAATATTTATTTTTCGCAATAACATGCGAGTGAACTTTAGAAATTAAGGGAACAGCGACATCTTAACGATATTTTATAAACTGCAAAGTCTATCATATCGGTTGTATTTATTAGTTATCGATGGATGTCGTTCACCGACCCTAAATCGGTGTAAAAATAAAAAAGGAAAAGCAAAAATTGACGCATCGGTGTGGGACTTCGGCAGCTTAGTGGTAAAGCGGCTGGACTGTTTTTACCTAATTTATCTGCCGCTAAATGGCAATGTTGAGCACTATTGTCACTGAGTTGTATTGGTCCTGTTTTTTTTTGTCGCACCAACCTACTTGTATTTTAAATGTTTTTTTTTTCTATTGTTTTTCTGTGCAGTATTTGATCGGCTGCGCCAGTAAATGTTTTTTCTTTTTCTCTTTCTTTCTTTTTCTTTTTTTATTGTGTTCCGGTTAGATGGTAATGTATGGCCCCGTAATAACTATCACAGAGACATGATAAATAAGTTGCCACCCCTGCAGCGCATCTGAATTTTGACCTCTGGTTTTTGTGTAGAAAAAAAATATCCGTGCGTTACATGTAGGGGAGGTACGCTAAATAATTTTATTTTTCACGTTTTTATTCTACCACTTTGTCGGCGTGATTAAGGTGTATACTTGTGCCAAATTTAGTCTCTAGTACCAACAGTTTTTGCGCTATACCGCGGACGGACAGACAGACAGACAGACAGACACGGACATGGCGAAACTATAAGGGTTCCTTGTTTACTACACCTAGAACCCTAAAATTGTGAGTAGTTATTTAGTGAGTAGCAGTACTAGTAGAGTATTAGTAATGAGGTAACTACGAAATCTAAACAAACAAAGACAAAACCGGATCTAATATTATGTGAACTGTGTCACAGTCACTGACTGACTGACTGATGATCACTGATGCATAGAGCAACACGGCACACCGGTCGCGGCGGACCGGAGGTGTTCAGCCAGAGCGTTTATTACCGATGCAAAACAGTTTGACATTTTTTGCGGAGGGAAACAGTTTGACATTTTTTACTGGCGGTAGAGCTCCAGTGACGGAGCTCGCGGGCGTAGGCACCACCGCATTACCTAATATACTTGCCGCTAAATGGTAGTGTTCAACACTATCGTGTTCCGGTCAGGTGGTAATGTACGGCCCTGTAATTTCCGGCACAGAGGCATAAGACCTTAGGCCTCAGGAGTGGTAACGCATCTGCATTTTGACCTTGGTCTTTGTGTGGGTGTCTATAGGCTGCAGTCATCACTTAACATCAATGTGAACTGCATGCTTGTTTACCACTTCCATTACATAAAAAAAAAAAAAAAAAAATGGAAATACGTGTGACACACACACTATAAAAATCGTCTATTAGGTACTACGAAACTGATACCTTGACTTTAAAGAAATACATAAACAATTTCACGTAAACATAACAACTAGGCGACAGCACACCGCGGACAAAATTCCATACAAACGCTTAATTTCGTCTCTATTACGCAGAAACTCAAACTCAAAAATTTATTTAATCACTTGGATTCAATAGAATTTGCTTGTGATAGGTCAAATTACAAATATAAACATAAAGCGAATAACAACTGATACGTTGATTTATATGTCAAAGTAAACAAAATAAAATAAATAATGGTCCAAAAATACTTAATAATAAAAATAGGTATCAACAAAATGTTCCATCCTCTCTTTTACATACGGCAAGATAAGACTAAGACAGACATCAATCAGTGACGTGCATTTACACGTGCACCTGTGTGCGTAGCACGTAGAAAATACCAACCGTCGCCCATAAGAGGGGAGGTGGTCGGGTGATGAGGGGAAATCGAGCGGGACGTCGAAGTGTCCATTCTATACGTAGTATTATTATATATTCTCTGGCGACAGGCATAATAACACCTGTGCCTGTACTTTGACAGAGGGAAAGCTTGCATATGGCTACTCCCCTCCGGTCCGCCGCGGCCGGTGGCCCGTGTTGCTCTATAGACTGATGTCAATATTGAGACGCAGGCCACGTACGCTCTCTCCGAGCAATGGCCGGTGTAACGGTGTATAATGGGTACAATTGCCTTTTACGAGTATGTTTACTAAACACCACGACGACTCGGTTAGTCCAGCGGTGTGAGATGGCCGTTTGATTCGAAGGGTCGCGGGTTCGGTCCCCGCACCGGGACAAATATTTGTATGGCCTACAGGTATTTGTTTCGGGTCTGGGTGTTTGTGTATGTGTTGTGTGTGTACAACGGCACCCACGACACAGGTTTATACCTACTGTGGGGTTGAGAGTGTAAGCGTATTTAAAAAAAAAAGTTAGTCCATAGCGGGGACATTTCTCTTTTTTATCACCATCACCTTTTACTGGTGGTAGAGCTCCGGTGACGGAGCTCGCGGGGGTAGGCACCACCACATTACCTAATATACTTGCCGCTAAATGGTAGTGTTCAGCACTATCGTGTTCCGGTCAGGTGGTAATGTACGGCTCTGTAATTTCCGCCACAGGGGCATAACACCTTAGGCCTCAGGAGTGGTAACGCATCTGCATTTTGACCTTGCTCTTTGTGTGGGTGTCTATAGGCTGTAGTCATCACTTAACATCAATGTGAACTGCATGCTTGTTTGCCACTTCCATAACATAAAAAAAAAACATCTTATCAGCCGAAAGATGTCCACAACTGGACGAAAGATGCCCCCCCATAAGGGGGATATGCCATAATCGCCACGCTTGGCATGCGGATTGACGATCGAAGTAGGTCGAGTCCTGTAAAATTTTCGACTGGTGATAGAGTTCCATTACGTAATTTATCTGCCGCTAAATGGTAGTGTTCAGCACTATCGTCAGAGAATATGTAATAATAATACTACGTATCACCCAACCTCTTCCCCTCTTATGGGCGACGGTTGATTTTTTCTACGCGCTACGCACACAGGTGCGCGTGTAAATACACGCCACTGATTGATGTGTGTGTAATAGAAACCAAATTAAGCGTTTGTATGGAATTTTGGCGGAGTGTCCGCGGTGTGATATCGTGTTTCGTTTGCCCCCTAACAACTATCACAGAGACATAAACCTGTATACTAGGTATAATCCTGTGTCGTGGGTGCCGTTGCACACACAACACACACATAAACACCCAGACCCCAAACAAATATCTGTAGGCCATACAAATATTTGTCCAATGCGGCGATCGAACCCGCAACCCTTCGAATCAAACAGTCACACCGCTGGGCTAACTGGGTTTATGGTTTCGCGTCTGGCTGTTTGTGTATGTGTTGTGTGTAGAACGACACCCACGACACAGCTTTATTCCTAGCGTGGGGCTGTGAGTATAAGCAAATTTGTTTTTAGTTTAATCTGTCAGTATGCGAGTTGAATATGACAATAACTGATTTCTAATTCTTTGTATAAAGAAGCATGTGTATGTATCTTCACGCCAGGTCCCTAACGGGGTAGGCAGAGAGTGTTGAGCGCCAGATATCCCGCTCCTGACATACCTCTCGTACCTCGTCTACCTTCATCATTCTCTTGATACATGCACGCCGATTCCTAAGACTTTTGATCCCACCATCAGACCGAACTCGACCTATTTGGTCAGTGTTGGGTCTTCCTGGGCCTCTACAAACATTTACATTCGCATTGTATATCTGTTTAGTCATTCGCTCATTCGACATTTTTTCTATATGCCCGAACCATCGGAGCATGCCTTTTTTCATTTTTACACCGATACTATCATTCACACAAAGCCTCTTTCTTACATCTTCATTACGAACGCGATCGGTGAGCGATACACCGATATAATCAATATAAAATAGCTTTGTTTCAAAATAAAACAACACATACAAATTTAACATTTAATACTATCTGCCAATCTTGTATCTGTTAATGTGGTACATAGTTCTGATAAAGTCAGTAATTGTGGTTGCTTGTCGCCCGCTGCGTACAACTCGTACCGCGGGGGGGTCTCCGTTGCGGACCGGCCGCACACTATCGTGTACGGGTGTCCCATTCTGCAAAAAATAGCATATTTATCATTTTGACGACGAATCACTGAAACTTATGACGGATTTTTAATTAGAAATTCATAAATTACATTACATCATTAGATTGAATTATAATTGAAAACCTAGTTGAATGATATGGTACATGAAGTATTAAATTATTCATTTTTTAAAGCAATTATCATCATAAATACTGGTAGTAGAGCTCCAGTGACGGAGCTCGCGGGCGTAGGCACCACCGCATTACCTAATATACTTGCCGCTAAATGGTAGTGTTCAGCACTATCGTGTTCCGGTCAGGTGATAATGTACGGCCCTGTAATTTCAGGCACAGAGGCATATCACCTAATGCCTCAGGAGTGGCAGCGCATCTGCATTTTGAACTCTGGTCATTGTGTGGGTGTCTATAGGCTGCAGTCATAACTTAACATCAATGTGAACTGCATGCTTGTTTGCCATTTTTATTACATAAAAAAAAAAAATAAGTTCAAGCAAATTAGAAATGTCAGAGAAAGAAAGAAAATATTTTTATTTCGAATAGATTTTTACAGATACTTTACAAAACGTCAAGAAATCATAAATGACCATGAGTGAACCATCACAGATGGTAAAAGCAAAATCAAATATTCATAGTAAATTAAAATTATAATTTAATTTATACAGTTAAATCATTGTTTTATATTATTTCGCATTAACACATGCTTGTGAAATATATTTTATTTTTAAAGAAAAATGGAAAGAAAAATTTGACTTCAGGCGAGACTCGAACTCGCGGCCTACTGGGAATCTAGTCCAGCCGCTCTTCCAATTGAGCTACTGAAGTCCTGCCCGATTTGTCAAATCTTTCCTTCACATTTATTGCATTGCTTTATGGTAGCAGTAGCGCCATCTATTACCAACTATGCTAGTTAGGCAACCGATATAATAGACTTTTCAGTTTATTGAATATCGTAAAGAAGTCGCTTTTACCCTTAATAATTGTTTTATATTATTTCGCATTAACACATGCTTGTGAAATATATTTTATATATATTTATATAATTATCAAAAAAAAAAACAATTCCTTCAATGATGATAAATGAAGAAACAGAAAAACTTATTCGTCAAATTACATAACTAAATACACACAAACACAATGTCTAAAACATACACACACTCACACACACACACACACACATACACACGCACACGCACGCGCGCGCGCTCCAACACGCAAATTGTGTTTTCTGTAAAATAAATATTTGTTTTTTTTTTAATTTACTAACTTGTCAGCCATCATGAGTCTCTTGCCGATGGTCAACGAATGTCTATCGTCGACGATGACGTCATTGGTAAACCCGCTGTTCTCTACGGTAGCAGCGATACCCGCTATCCGCTCCCGCCCGTGGTGCGTCCACTCCTTACTGCCTTCCTGTTAGCGTGAAAATTATTTACTTTTATTAGGATATGGTTGTGTTCCATAAATAAAAAAACGATACTCGCCAAGCTTGGCATTCGCGTTGGCAATCGCGGCATTGACTAATATTTACTATTGTGATTTTAAAAAGTATAAGAATTGTAAGTAAATGTCATTGGGACCACTAATCTATAATTAATCCCTACTAATATTATACATACGAAAGTAACTCTGTCTGTCTGTCTGTTAAATTTTCACGTCCAAACGACTGAACCGATTTTATTGAAATTTGGTACAAAGATAGAGCTGACTTTTAGAAAGAACATAGGCTACTTAATAATGGCAACCCATTATACGTCCCACTGCTGGGCACGAGTCTCTCCCCTTTTTGGAGGGAGGCCTGGAGCTTACTCCACCACGCTGCTCCAATGCGGATTGGTGGAGGTGGGTGTGGGTTAGTGGCCAACCCGCTGTCGGATGTTTTTAAACCGCCCATAAGGCCTCTGACAAGGTTTAACGACTGCTATCTATCGATAGCAACCGGGACCGACGGCTTAACGTGCCCTCCGAAGCACGGAAACGCGCATTTAATTTGCCACTAGCGGTCACCCATCACACTACCCGACCGCGCCCGTAGTGTTTAACCAAGCAGATCGCTTACGATCTACACCAGCCGCTGGGCCATGCGCGCTTCGCATTTTTTGCGGGGGGAAATGCGTGCGACACACACGCACACTACAAAAATCGTCTATCACTACGAAACTCACACCTTGACATTAACAAAATACATAAACAATTTCACGCACACATTTAAACATCTAGGCGACAGGTATAGGAATACCTGTGCTTGTACTTTGACAGAGGGGAAAGCCTGCATACGGCTACTCTCCTCCGGTGCGCCGCGGCTTGTGGCCCGTGTTGCTCTATGGGCACCAGGCATTGTTTCTAAGGTCACGCAGAGAGCAATGAAGAGGGCTATGCTCGGAGTTTCTCTGCGAGATCGAATCAGAAATGAGGAGATCCGCATGAGACCCAAAGTTACCGACATAGCTCACCGAATAGCGAAACTCAGGCAGTGGGCAGGGCACATAGCTCGACGAACTGACGGCCGTTGGGGCAGAGCAGTTCTAGTTCAACCGCGTACCGCATGACAGACCCGAACTCAAACTCAAAAATGTATTCAATCACTTGGAAATAATAGAATTTGCTTGTGATAGGTGAAATTTCAAAATATAAAATTAAAGCGAATAACAACTGATACGTTGATTAATATGTCAAAGTAAACAAAAATCAAATGAATAATGATCCAAAAATACTTGATAACAAAAATAGGTATCAACAGAATGTTCCATACTCTGTTTTACAAAGACAAAGACAAAGAACAAGATAAGACTAGATAAAAGAATATGGGACATTCCTTGTCGTTCACCCAAGACTCACTGATCGGCTCGAACATCTGAGTCTATGCAGAGATGTTAAGTCTGTGCGTTTTTTACCGTATCTACAATGGCGAGTGCTCTGCTGATCTATTTGCTAGGTGCCACCGTCTCATCGCATTGCTCGCCGAAGAGAGAACTGGTGGTAGAGCTCCAGTGACGGAGCTCGCGGGCGTAGACACCACCGCATCACCTAATATACTTGCCGCTAAATGATAGTGTTCAGCACTATCGTGTTCCGGTCAGGTGGTAATGTACGGCCCTGTAATTGCCGGCAAAGAGGCACAACACCTCAGGAGTGGTAACGCATCTGCATTTTGACTTCTGGTCTTTGTGTAGGTGTCTATAGGCTGCAGTCAGCACTCAACATCAATGTGCCACTTTCATTACATAAAAAAAAAATACGTTCACACTCACAGCCCCACAGTAGGTATAAATAAACCTGTGTCGTGGGTGCCGTTGTACACATACAACACATACACAAACATGATATGTTCTTAGGTTTTCGCGAGCTACACTCATTGAAATAAAACTATTTTTACGGATTTATCTCGCGTATATTAAACTAAAATGATTTTTAAAATCAACCCGACGTTTCGGTCGCTTTTCAGCTTCCGTGGTCCCGGGCAGACTGAGGTGACATTTGTCTGACAGAAGTTTGAAAAAATTATATGTAGCTACCTCCATCGATTTCGTAAACGCCTTGCGTAGCGTTCAGGATTAACACAATAATTACTTATGGTATCTTGAGGTCTTGCAGACTGCTGCGGCTGGGATTTAATCTTGCTAAGTATGGGATCCCATGATGTTGATAATCGCCATCCATCTTCTCTATTGAAATTTGGGTGTTTTTTAATTTCAATAGCCTCGCGTACCATTCGTGGAATGGGTTTGTGTTCTCTAGCGAGTATTTGAATTTTATCAAACCGGATGTAATGGTTCGGCTTATCCGCTATGTGTTCACAGACTGCAGACCTCCCTGTTCTTCGGTTTTTGACATCAGCAATGTGCTCTTTAACGCGGGTGGATACAGCTCTCTTCGTTTGACCAATATATGAGAGTCCACAATCACAATCTAATTTATAAATGCCAGAATTTTGTAATGGAATATTACTTTTAATGGGTCTTAAATACTGATGAATCTTTTTATATGGTTTGAAAACTGTTTTAATGGAATTCTTTTTTAAAATGTTGCTGATTTTATCTGTGACACCCTTAACGTAAGGTAGTATAGCTGGTTGTCGTTCTACTGTAGGTGGTTTCACGCGGCCTCTGTGACGGACGGGTGGTACATGGAGCTTGTTGTTATGTAGCACCTGGCGTAGGTGCTTCAGCTCCCCCTGAAGATGGTGGTCGTCACAGATGCCTCGTGCTCTCTGAAATAGAGATGAGCCAACGGCAGATAAATGTGCCGGGTGATGGTGTGATTCACCATTAAGGTACCTATCAGTATGGGTAGACTTCCTAAACACAGTGTGACTGAGTGTGTTATTGGTTTTTCTAATTAATAAAGTATCTAAGAAGGCTAATTTATTGTCCTGTTCCAATTCCATAGTGAATTTGATTTTATGGTGTATGGAATTGAGATGTGAAAGAAAAACAGAAACATTATTGCTATCCAATATGGTAAATGTGTCATCTACATATCGTTTATAAATGCGAGGTGTTATGGTTGTAGTGCTCAGGGCTCTCTCCTCAAGGTCCTCCATGAATATATCGGCGACTATGGGAGAAACTGGGGAGCCCATGGCAACTCCGTCTATTTGTAGGTAGAATTCCCCATTCCACATTAGATAGCCAGATGTCAGGCACCATTCAAGTAGTTCTGCATATTGACGGGGCATATTGTGAGCAATTAGCTTTCTTTTAACAATCTCGACACAATCCTTAACCGGTAAACATGTAAATAAGGATTCAACATCGAAGCTGACCATTGTTTCATTTGCTGATAGTTGTAGATGTTTGACTTCAGCAATGAAACTGTACGAGTCTTTGACATACGCTCTAGTGTGTCCCCGCAGTGGTGAAAGTATCTGTGCCACATGTTTTGCCAATTTATAAGTTGGAGTGTCAATTTGACTAACTATGGGACGAAGGGGAGCGCCAGTCTTATGTATTTTAGGGAGCCCATACAGTTTGGGTGGCTTTGGACAAGCAGGTAAAAGTTTTGGTACGTCAAGATCCAATGAATATGAATATTTATGCAGTAAATCGGTAGTCTTTTTTAATATACTAGAGGTGGGGTCTTTGTTTACCTTTTTATATGTGCTTTCATCCGATAACAGCGATAAGATTTTATCATTGTAGTCTGACGTGTCCATCACAACCGTAGCGTTTCCTTTATCAGCACGGAGGACGATGATGTCTTCTGATCGTCTCAACGTCGTCAGTGAGCGGAGTTCTTCACGAGACAGATTAGGTTTTGGTGGCCGGCAGTGTCGTAACGCAGACGATACGTCCTGTCGGATTTCCTCGGCTGTCTCCTTTGGAACTTGATTCCTAATGACGCAGTCCTCGACATAACTGATAATCTCTTCGTACGGTATCCTCGATGGAGCTGGTGCAAAGTTTAAACCCTTTTCCAGCACCCCAATAGTCGAATCATCCAAAGTTTGTTTTGATAGATTGACAACTGCTTTGACGTTGACATTGACGGATGACTTGTCGTTGTCTATGGGTGTGTTCAGATTTGAATGTTTTTGACCCGTAACCGACTGTTTTTCTAATTTTTCGTATTTACTTATTTGTTTAATTTTGCAGTTATTTAATGTAAATTTTGCGCGTAAGTCGGTTTGTTTGTTACAATTTTGCCAATCTTCTATTTTTAAGGTATTTTCGAGGGTTTTAGAGACTTCACTGATGTCGTGTTCTGTATGTGCGATTTCCGAACGGTTTTGTTGAATTAGCTGACATAATAATTTAGTACTTGCTTGGCGGAGGATGATGTTGCTCTTTTTTATGTCCTTTTTTGGAGCAATGCGCACACATACTGGTATCAGGTTGTTGTCTCTGCATCTCTTCAAAAACGTCAGGCCCGCCAACAACCGTGAGCGCCTGTTCTTCAGTTTCTCCAACCGCCGGATATATTTTGCAGTTAACGTTCCGTACGTTCTAACATGATATGTTCTTAGGTTTTCGCGAGCTACACTCATTGAAATAAAACTATTTTTACGGATTTATCTCGCGTATATTAAACTAAAATGATTTTTAAAATCAACCCGACGTTTCGGTCGCTTTTCAGCTTCCGTGGTCCCGGGCAGACTGAGGTGACATTTGTCTGACAGAAGTTTGAAAAAATTATATGTAGCTACCTCCATCGATTTCGTAAACGCCTTGCGTAGCGTTCAGGATTAACACAATAATTACTTATGGTATCTTGAGGTCTTGCAGACTGCTGCGGCTGGGATTTAATCTTGCTAAGTATGGGATCCCATGATGTTGATAATCGCCATCCATCTTCTCTATTGAAATTTGGGTGTTTTTTAATTTCAATAGCCTCGCGTACCATTCGTGGAATGGGTTTGTGTTCTCTAGCGAGTATTTGAATTTTATCAAACCGGATGTAATGGTTCGGCTTATCCGCTATGTGTTCACAGACTGCAGACCTCCCTGTTCTTCGGTTTTTGACATCAGCAATGTGCTCTTTAACGCGGGTGGATACAGCTCTCTTCGTTTGACCAATATATGAGAGTCCACAATCACAATCTAATTTATAAATGCCAGAATTTTGTAATGGAATATTACTTTTAATGGGTCTTAAATACTGATGAATCTTTTTATATGGTTTGAAAACTGTTTTAATGGAATTCTTTTTTAAATGTTGCTGATTTTATCTGTGACACCCTTAACGTAAGGTAGTATAGCTGGTTGTCGTTCTACTGTAGGTGGTTTCACGCGGCCTCTGTGACGGACGGGTGGTACATGGAGCTTGTTGTTATGTAGCACCTGGCGTAGGTGCTTCAGCTCCCCCTGAAGATGGTGGTCGTCACAGATGCCTCGTGCTCTCTGAAATAGAGATGAGCCAACGGCAGATAAATGTGCCGGGTGATGGTGTGATTCACCATTAAGGTACCTATCAGTATGGGTAGACTTCCTAAACACAGTGTGACTGAGTGTGTTATTGGTTTTTCTAATTAATAAAGTATCTAAGAAGGCTAATTTATTGTCCTGTTCCAATTCCATAGTGAATTTGATTTTATGGTGTATGGAATTGAGATGTGAAAGAAAAACAGAAACATTATTGCTATCCAATATGGTAAATGTGTCATCTACATATCGTTTATAAATGCGAGGTGTTATGGTTGTAGTGCTCAGGGCTCTCTCCTCAAGGTCCTCCATGAATATATCGGCGACTATGGGAGAAACTGGGGAGCCCATGGCAACTCCGTCTATTTGTAGGTAGAATTCCCCATTCCACATTAGATAGCCAGATGTCAGGCACCATTCAAGTAGTTCTGCATATTGACGGGGCATATTGTGAGCAATTAGCTTTCTTTTAACAATCTCGACACAATCCTTAACCGGTAAACATGTAAATAAGGATTCAACATCGAAGCTGACCATTGTTTCATTTGCTGATAGTTGTAGATGTTTGACTTCAGCAATGAAACTGTACGAGTCTTTGACATACGCTCTAGTGTGTCCCCGCAGTGGTGAAAGTATCTGTGCCACATGTTTTGCCAATTTATAAGTTGGAGTGTCAATTTGACTAACTATGGGACGAAGGGGAGCGCCAGTCTTATGTATTTTAGGGAGCCCATACAGTTTGGGTGGCTTTGGACAAGCAGGTAAAAGTTTTGGTACGTCAAGATCCAATGAATATGAATATTTATGCAGTAAATCGGTAGTCTTTTTTAATATACTAGAGGTGGGGTCTTTGTTTACCTTTTTATATGTGCTTTCATCCGATAACAGCGATAAGATTTTATCATTGTAGTCTGACGTGTCCATCACAACCGTAGCGTTTCCTTTATCATCACGGAGGACGATGATGTCTTCTGATCGTCTCAACGTCGTCAGTGAGCGGAGTTCTTCACGAGACAGATTAGGTTTTGGTGGCCATCAGTATTTAAGACCCATTAAAAGTAATATTCCATTACAAAATTCTGGCATTTATAAATTAGATTGTGATTGTGGACTCTCATATATTGGTCAAACGAAGAGAGCTGTATCCACCCGCGTTAAAGAGCACATTGCTGATGTCAAAAACCGAAGAACAGGGAGGTCTGCAGTCTGTGAACACATAGCGGATAAGCCGAACCATTACATCCGGTTTGATAAAATTCAAATACTCGCTAGAGAACACAAACCCATTCCACGAATGGTACGCGAGGCTATTGAAATTAAAAAACACCCAAATTTCAATAGAGAAGATGGATGGCGATTATCAACATCATGGGATCCCATACTTAGCAAGATTAAATCCCAGCCGCAGCAGTCTGCAAGACCTCAAGATACCATAAGTAATTATTGTGTTAATCCTGAACGCTACGCAAGGCGTTTACGAAATCGATGGAGGTAGCTACATATAATTTTTTCAAACTTCTGTCAGACAAATGTCACCTCAGTCTGCCCGGGACCACGGAAGCTGAAAAGCGACCGAAACGTCGGGTTGATTTTAAAAATCATTTTAGTTTAATATACGCGAGATAAATCCGTAAAAATAGTTTTATTTCAACATACACAAACACCCAGACGCGAAACAAATATCTGTAGGCCATACAAATATTTGTCCCGGTGCGGGGATCGAACCCGCGACTCTTCGAATCAAACGGTCATCTCACACCGCAGGACTAACCGGGTCGTCAAAAAGAAAGAGAAGTTTCACCCTCACCGCCTGGACACCTGGCGGTGCTCAACGGTGCGGTATCATCACATAATTACTAAACTCAAAATACATATCTAACCCACTCTATACACACCTTTCATCTTGATACTGACTTAAGTCGCCCGTAAACCGTAGCGAGGCGAGGTTCTCCTCTTGTTTAATTATACAAAGGAGACAAAAAAAAAAAAAAAAAAAACAATATGCAACTCCCTTGATGTTGCAAATGTTCATAGGCGACGGTGACCACTTTCCATCAGGTGACCCGTCTGCTTGTCTGTCGACCTTATGACATAAAAATATGGACTGGCGAGCAAACGTTGCATGAGGGCGGCCCGAGGGTTTTGGCGGGAACGCGAAAAAGAGCTGGGTCGCTGCGTATTATTTTCGAAATTTGTGAATAGTCGCGTTTTTATGTGTAAAAATGGTGGGATTTTTATCGTAAAGCGTTCGATAACGTTCACAGGTGTAGGAAAGTGATATTGTGAAGTGAAAAGTGATTTTTCATGTTGCCTCCAAAACTTCGTACAATTTCCTAGTAAAGTCCCCATCGCTTTACTGGAGCCATCTCATCATATTCCACATGGAAGCATCCAATCATCGTCACCTTCCATATGGATATTCATTATCATAAGAAATGAAGAAAACTATTTACTGAAGATTGGCTGTTAAGGACTTGCTTCCGTAGCCGTAAAACAATAAAAAAAAACAAAGTGAGGGCGGCCCAGGGCCGTTCGTTGTGGTAATCTTTGGGGGAGGCCTTTGTCCAGCAGTGGTGTTCGTCTTTTTGCTGAAATGATGACGAAAAATGCAGAGACCGAAGCGCGCACGGCCCCGCGGCTGGTGTAGATCGTAAGCGATCTTCTCGGTTAAGCGATACGGGCGCGGTCGGGTTTTTTATTTAAATAATTAATTAGATAATTGATGATTAATTTTTATTTTACGTAACTTCACGCCTGTAATCCCCGAAGGGGTAGGCAGAGGTAAATGCATGCATTCAATCATACATGCAAACACCCACGACTCGCCGGTTACGTTTTGGCCCATGTAACAGGTGGCGAACCTGTTGCCATCTCCGGGCACATTACCAAACTCCGAGGTACTGGGAAACTTCCAGAAAATGGAAAAATCCCAATAGAAGCAGGGATAAAGGATTTTAAACCGTTATCTCTGATAGTCCCCGACCCGGGAATCGAACCCAAGACCTCCAGCGTAATAGTAGTGGCCTGCTACCACTACGCTACTGAGGCAGTTACAGTTTCAATTTTTATTTTAATCATTTTATATAAATCATTTTATATAAATAAATAAAATTACATTTAAATCCATTATGTTAAAAAAAACATTTAAATAAATTTGTGTTTCCGTGCTTCGGAGGTCACGTTAAGCCGTCGGTCCCGGTTGCTGTCGATGGATAGCAGTCGTTAAACCTTGTCGGCGGCCTTATGGGCGGTTTGAAAACATCCGACAGCGGGTTGGCCACTAACCCGTATCTCCACCAACCCGCGTTGCAGCAGCGTGGTGGAGTAAGCTCCAGACCTCCTCCCAAGAGAGGAGAGGGGAGAGACTCGTGCCCAACAGTCGGACGTTTCAAAGGTTGCCATTTTTTAATGTTATGGAATTGGCAAAGAAGCATGCTGTTCACATTGATGTTAAGTGATGACTGCAGCTTATAGACACCCACATAAAAGACTAAGGTCAAAATGCAGATGCGTTACCACTCCTGAGGCCTAAGGTGTTACGCCTCTGTGCCGGAAATTACAGGGCCGTACATTACCACCTGACCGGAACACGATAGTGCTGAACACTACCATTTAGCGGCAAGTATATTAGGTAATGCGGTGGTGCCTACGCCCGCGAGCTCCGTCACTGGAGCTCTACCACCAGTGGAATATATTATTACCTTAGGTCCAATAACAACGATAGTGTACGGAGCTATTGCCTTCGGCCACCGCAGGCTGGTGTCGCTTGATAACGCCTCCACACTCGCCGCTAGCAACCTGGTGGTTTAGAAAAGGAGTTGTTTTTTAATTCAAAGTGACAAACAAGCATACAGTTCTAATGAATGTTAAGTTTTTTTTTTTATGTAATAAAAGTGGCAAACAAGCGTGCAGTTCACATTGATGTTAAGTGATGACTGCAGCCTATAGACACCCACACAATGACCAGAGGTCAAAATGCAAATGCGCTGCCACTCCTGAGGCATTAGGTGTTATGCCTCTGTGCCGGAAATTACAGAGCCGTACATTACCACCTGACCGGAACATGATAGTGCTGAACACTACCATTTAGCGGCAAATATATTAGGTAATGCGGTGGTACCTACGCCCGCGAGCTCCATCACTGGAGCTCTACCACCAGTAAGTGATGACGAGGGGCGGATTTGATACGTTGGCTGCCCTAGGCCTATGAAGGATTCCTCCTCCCCCTGTGCTGTAATGCACAATCCGCCCCTGGTGACGACTGCAGCCAATAGACACCCACACAAAGACCTAGGTCAAAATGCAGATGCGTTAACACTCCTGAGGCCAAAGGTGTTATTTATTTATTTATTTAAACTTTTGTGCACATAAATGTACATAAGGCGGACTTAATGCCTAGTGGCATTCTCTACCAGACAACCTTAGGGCTAAATAAAACTGTCGATGATTTGCAATAACAAACGATAGTAGGTAACTTGTAAAATTGAACACAAAAAAAAATCTAGTTGACAATATAATAATATTATATCTACTATAGTAAATACATATGTATATACACACATACATATACCTACATGTTATTAGTATATGAATAAATATTATATATAATAATGGCAACCCATTATACGTCCCACTGCAGGGCACGAGTCTCTCCCCTTTTTGGGGGGAGGCCTGTGGGTTAGTGGCCAACCCGCTGTCGGATGTTTTCAAACCGCCCATAAGGCCTCCGATAAGGTTTAACGACTGCTATCTATCGATAGCAACCGGGACCGACGGCTTAACGTGCCCTCCGAAGCACGGAAACGCGCATTTAATTAGCCACTAGCGGTCACCCATCACACTACCCGACCGCGCCCGTAGTGCTTAACCGAGTAGATCGCTTACGATCTACACCAGCCGCTGGGCCATGCGCGCTTCAATATTATAATATTATATATACACGCAAATAAATAAGTATAATACATAAAAATATAATGACATACTTAAACAATAAAATATAATTAAATAGATAGATAAAGGAAAAAGAAACAAAATGGTTAAATCTTTAGGCCGGGGAAGCTAAAAAGTACTCCTTCAATCGACGTTTAAAGGAGAACTTACTCGGAGCATTCTTGATAACAAGGGGAAGCGCGTTCCAGAGTTTGATAGCTGTTACAGCAAAGGAGTGGGAATAAAATCCTGAGAAGGCATTTTATATCTTAGGAGTGCGGAAGAGCGAAGATTGAGATTATGTAAATCACCAAGGATTTGGAAATTAGACTTAAGATAATGAGGTGCACAAGGATCATTACGGATAGTGTAAAACATGCAGAGTATCCGAATGGATCTTCTCTCGCGGATAGGCAGCCACTTAAGAATGTGAAATGTGGTCATACTTACGTAAGCCAAAAATGTATCGTATGACATTATTAAGAATCCGATCCATTTTGTTAAGAGGATTTTGAGATAAATCAGAGCAACAAACATCCGCATAATCAATAATGGGTAACACAAGTGACTGAACTAAGAGAATCTGCAAACTGGTAGGTAGAAAGTGCTTCCCTCCAGACACGAGAAAAATATGACAACTGAAATTCAATTGTGTCTGGGCGCCGGTGGCCTTACGATCCTTGAAAGATTAAAACGGTAAAGTGAGCGCAGTATTATTATGACTCTTTGATTTATTTCGCTGACATGATTGATCCAACTTAAATTATTATCGATAGTTAAACCTAAATCTTTAACGTGTGACAAAAACGGAATAATGTTCTTATTATAAGCAATTGGCGTGAGAATATCGAAGTTTAGAGCTTTAATAAAATACGAACTGCCCAATATAATAGCTTGTGATTTGTTTGCATTGACCGTGACGCCAAAGCTTTTAAACCACGCCGAAATGACTTCAAGATCTAGGTTAACCGAAGATATGGCATGATTGATACTATCTAAATCGGCTTGAAAATATAGCTGCAAGTCATCGGCATATAAATGATAAGAGCATTTGAGGTTAATTACGACGGAGTTTATGAAAAGTGAAAATAAAAGTGGAGAAAGTATGCCGCCTTGCGGAACGCCAGTGGTCAAGCAGCACCACTCAGAGACATCGTTATTGACCTTGACAGCCTGTTGGCAACCGCGAAGATAAGAAGAGAACCAACTCTGTTCCACTGACGAGATCCCACTGCGCGAATGGATTGCACAGAGAATATCGTGGCTGACAGAATTGAAAGCATTAGAAAAATCAAGTAAAACTAAAACTGTGAACTTCGAATTCTCCATGCCTATCCGCGCCTCTTCCGTGACTTTAAGCAAAGCAGTCGTTGTACTGTGCCCTTGTCTGAAGCCAGATGAAATTGAGGAATGAGGTTAATTTTGACAACTAAACACGACAGTTGCCAATGTACTAGAGCCTCTAAAATTTTTGATAGAAAAGGTAGTATAGAAATGGGTCTATAATGTTTTGCTAAACTGGGGTTTGAAATTTTAGGAATTGGGATAGTAAAAGCTTTACGCCAGCTTTATGCCTCTGGGCCGTACATTACCACCTGACCGGAACACGATAGTGCTGAACACAACCATTTAGCGGCAAGTATATTAGGTAATGCGGTGGTGCCTACGCCCGCGAACTCCGTCATTGGAATCGAACCTGCGACCTCAGGATAACCAGTCCAGCCGCTATACCACTAATGACAACCAAATTCATTCTTTCTCAGTTTCTTTTGAAACGGGGAAATGGAGGAATTTGTAAATAATTGATGCTTTCCATATTATACAAAATTCTTTAGTTTCTATTTAATTTATTATGTGTTTTTAATTATTATTAGTGGTTATACACTCTAGGTTAGTTAAAAAATGAAGATGTAAAAGTGCTCTCCAGGAGCCTAATTATATGAAATAAATGAATAAACTAAATACGTCAAATTTTGCCTCCCCTTTTTAGCAGCTCCTACTCCAGTTTCTGCTTTAGTTCATTCTTCTACTTTAGTTACTGCTGAAGTTTATTTATTAATTCGTTTTAATTTATTATTAATAAATAGTTTTTTTTTATTTTTAACCGATTTAGGGTCAGTAAACGACATACATTGATAACTAAGTAAGAGCTATACAACCGATATGACTTACAGTACTCGACAATTAATATTGCACATCGAGCATGCGAAAGAGACGATCGGCTCGTTTCGACTTCGTAGAGCGTTATCTCTGTTGCACACTGCCTACGTAAGCACTGACAGTCCGGTATTGGTCAAAACTTGATCAAAATGGTCGACAAACGTCAAATAGGTACGGTGCGAAAGAAATAACGCTCTACAGGCCCGAAATAAACCGAAGTCTCCTTCCTAGGCTCGACGTGCAATATTTATTGTTTTTCTTTTGAAATGGGGAAATGGAGGAATTTGTAAATGATTGATTCATTCCATATTATCTATACAAATAAATAAAATTGGAGTGTCTGTTTGTAATATAAAAACAACCGCTTGTTACTAAATGCATATGTATGTATACACGGTACATATTACATATTACCAACCAAAACAACATTTTTTAAAATTTCTGTCTGTCTGTCTGTTTGTTCCCACTAATCTCGGAAACGGCTGGACCGATTTTTGGACTTTCACTGGCAGATAGCTTATGTAATAAGGAGTAACTTAGGCTACTTTTATACTAGCTGCGCCCACGACTTCGTCCGGGTAGATATTGAACAATCATAAATTCTCAAGCGGATGAAGTCGCGGGCACAGCTAGTATACAATAAAATTGTTTCGTTTCTTTTAAATTTATTGTGTGTTTTTGATTATTACTAAGGGTTATTCACTCTTAGTTAGTTTAAAAAAAAATGAAGATGTAAAAGTGCTCTCCAGGAGCCTAATTATCCCCCCTACTTTATTAAGTTAATATTATAAATACGAAAATAACTCTGTCTGTCTGTTACCTTTTCACGTCCAAACGACTGAACCGATTTTAATGAAATTTGGGACAGAGATAGAGTTTGACAAAGAACATAGGCTACTTTTTAAACGGCAACAGCTAGTATGAAATAAATTAATCAACTGAATAAACTGAGCACTGGACTTAGCATTTAACTTACCTAGTAATACCAATCCCGTAGCAAGACATAACAATAGGTTCCAACTTCCCATCGTCTGTCGCGAAGTTCGCCCGCAAGGGGGCGCTGTAGCGGGTCCCCAGGACAAACGTGTGACCCACCTGTGCAAGTTCACAACAATATCAATGAATAATAGACCAAAAATAATTAATAATAGACCACGACCACTTGTAAGCGGCACGCGGGAGAATAACATAGCGAAAGAAAAAAATATGCGCGAAAAAAATTTATAAAAAAAATTATAAAAAAAAGGAAGAGAGAAAAAAACAAAAAAAAGGAAGAGAGAAAAAAACAAAAAAAGGTACATAATGTTATAAATCGGCTTAAAACCTACCAAAAATAAAACAAAAATAAAGAGTGTATATGACCCCAGCGAGTTTCCCCGTGTACCACAATCCCAATTGACCACGCCCCCCACGCTTCGGGGGCAGATAGGCCCGGGGTACGAGGATTCGCCTCAATCCCCGAACCATCGCCCTTTCTTTTGCGCTTCACGCGGAGGGAGGGATAATGAAGATTTTTTTTTATTGTTATGGCAACGCTATTACGCATATTGCCAGTATCAAGTAAAACGATATTACGTATTCGTAATAAGCAGCGTATAAGTCAGAGTCAGTCAGTCAATTTATCAGTCAGTCAGTCAGAGTCACAGTCAGTAATTCAAGTGAAGCGATGGCTACTTTACCAGAACATTTACAATGAAGTTTTGGAGGCAACCTGATAGGCCGTGTTTTCGCACTGTTATTCTAATTCAATTTACACGGGCACTGTAATAAACCTATATCAAACATTTTGACGACCCGGTTAGTCCAGCGGTGCAAAACCACCGTTTGATTCAAAAGGTCGCGGGTTCGATCCCCGCACCGGAACAAATATTTGTATGGCCTACAGATATTTGTTTCGGGTCTGGGTGTTTGTGTATGTGTTGTATGTGTACAACGGCACCCACGACACAGGTTTATACCTACTGTGGGGCTATGAGTGTAAGCGTATTTTATTTTATTATTTTATTATTAAACAAAATGCCACCAACTTTATTTAATATAACTCAAAAATACACCAAGAAAACGAAATAAAATAAGAGCACCGCACGCCTCTTACCAGTTTCCCGCCAAAAACCATGATAAAGATTACTAGTAAACACAAAAAAAAAATCGGGCGGGACGTCAAAGTGTCCATTCGGGTTTTTTGTTTTCAAAGCTTGAGTTTTTGAGGTCGGGGCTTGGCCCCGAAGACTCGTATTTTGTAACTTGTATTTGTAACGTTGTAACTCGTGTAACTCGTATTTTGCGTATATCTCGTTAAATTAAACACTTAACGTTACGCTAAAGGCTTTCATGCACATTATTATAAATTATATCATCTATTTAAAATGAATATCTTAGAAATTGTCGGAAAAACTTGCATGCGGGATAATTTTAATGCAAACGCGTCGCTCACACCGTTGATGGCAGCGGCTTGTTTCTTATGTATTCATTTTAAGGCCCTGGCTTAAACAAACATTGTACGGCAGAACAAAGTTTGTCGGCTCAGCTTATCAAATAGTAAAAAAAATAAAATATTAAATCACTTACTTCTATACTACTACATCGCTCTGTCTCCCTCCCGCACTTCCCGCACGCATCCCCCTCGTGCGCAAGCGCAGCGTGCGAGCAGGACGGGCACACCCCCAGCTCATCCTCTCCCGCTTCCGCCGGTAACTGCCACTCGTGTGACAGAGTACCGCCCATTTCACCAGTTGGGGCTTTTACTGGAAATAAATTAGTTTTAATTAGTCATTTTACAAGGCAAAAAGCATTTTTGCCATTTTTTTAGGGTTTCGTAGTAAACAAGGAACCCTTATAGCAGAGGTTCCCAAACTATTTTTTTCTTGTTTCTTTCTTTCCCCTTGTCAGCAAAAGTAAGCAAAGCTCGTACCCCCCCCCGCCCTCGTGCTTACGAAAACATTGTTATAGGTATGCCTTTTCGCCGTTTATTTTCAGTATTCCGTGTTTTTATTCATTCATGAGCATCGGTTATATATAGCCTATATTTTATCAATAATGATATATAATTATATCATATAGAAGATAAATATGATATAATTGTAGAAATAAAGAAACAGATTAAGGATAGAGTATTTTATACACTTAGATATTTATCAAACTTTATATTACTAAGCAAAGACAATGTGTGGGTTGCGTAAAAAACTAAATAAATACTGATGACATAATCACCATCTAGACCAGTGATTCCCAAAGTGGTCCATATAGACCCCCTGGGGTCTACGGGAGACTCGATGGGGTCTACGTATATGCGTAAATAAAAATGGGATATATGGGAAAGTGATATAAATGTTAGCAAGGGGGTCCACCGAAACCAGAAAAATTGAAAGGGGTCTACAAGAAAAATACTTTGGGAACCTTTTTTCCTTTTTTTTTTAATGTTTTGGAAGTGGTAAACAAGCATACAGTTCACATTGATGTTAAGTGATGACTGCAGCCTATAGACACTTACACAAAGACCAAGGTCAAAATGCAGATGCGTTACCACTCCTGAGGCCTAAGGTGTTATGCCTCTGTGCCGGAAATTACAGGGCCGTACAATGATGAATGAAACTCTGATCTAGACCCTCCCCCGGCCCCATTTCATCAAATATAAGCAATGCAATAACCCCCCCCCCGCCCCTCTATAGTGCTTACGTAATACTTGAACAGCCCCTTATAACACTTACCTTTATAAACTGGCAGTTGTAGTGTCCTAAATATGTCTCTATATGCCTCAGTGAGTGAGTTGTACACAGACTCGGCGCACGCTGCCGACGCGTGAGCCCCATACGCGTCCAACATGGTGAACTCCCGCGCGCGGAGAAGCCCGTGTTTTGGTCTATATTCGTCCCTGTATTTATTTGTTATCTGTGGAATCGGATGTGTGTGGGTATCGGATGGAAAAGAATATACATATATACATATTAAAAACTTACACTGTCTGCCTACTCCGTTAGGGACCTGGCGTGAAGATACATACATATTAAAAAAAAAAACGTAACACGTACTGTAATCCCCGAAGGGGTAGGTAGAGGTAAATACATGCATTCAAGCACACATGCAAACACCCGCCATTCGTCGGTTACGTTTTGGCTCATGTAACAGGTGGCGAGCCTGTTGACATCTCCGGGCACCAAACTTCGAAGTACTGAGAAATTTCCAGAAAATGGAAAAATCCCAATAGAACCAGGGATAAAGGACCTTACCCTCTGATACCCGGGAATCGAACCCAGGACCTCAGCGTAGTAGTAATGGCCTGCTACCACTAGGCTACCGAGGTAGTTAAATGATAGTTTTAAAAATATTACTACAGAAATTAATAAGAACAAAAATATTTAAATAAACAGGCCATTGGAAATACTTTTTTAATGAATGAAGAATGAAGAGAAAATACTTATGAAGAGATAGTTCATGTTGGCAGCTTGGAATCTCTTAAAGCAGCTTAAAGATACATTTTAAAGAGAAAATGGTAAGAAAAATTTACTTTGGACAGGGATCGAATCTGGTACCTCAGGCCAGTCCAGCCGCATTACCATTAAGCTACAGAAGGGTGGTAAAGCGGCTGTATCGCCCAAGTAAATCTTTTTTCAAGCTTCAAGTTTGTACTATTTTGTTCTGATTACATAAGCCTAGCGTACATGGCCCATACGCGCGCGGTCGGGTGTGTGATGGATGACTGCTAATGACGAACTAAAAATAACTAAAAATGCGCGTTTCCGTGCTTCAGAGGGCATGTTAAGCTATCGATAGATAGCAGTCGTTAAACCTTGTCGGATCTTATGGGCGGTTTGAAAACATCCGACAGCAGATTGGCCACTTACCCTTATTTCCACCAACCCGTATTGGAGCAGTGGTGGAGTAAGCTCCAGGCCTCTTCTCAAGAAGAGCAGAGACTCGTGCCCAACAGTGGGACATATCAATTATTATTATTATATTCTACATAAGCCCAAACATAGCACTCACTTGGTATAAAATGGTGGGTAGTTGCTTATACGACGGCCCTGCATCTGCCAGTAGGTCTGCTATTGCTTCTTCATGTGTCTGAAAAGTAAAAAAAACAAATCTAAAATACAATGTTTTTTTTGTGGATGCGTTGCCACTCCTGAGGCCTAATGTAATATGCCTCTGCGCCGGAAACTACAGAGCCGTATATAGTGGTGGTGTTGGTGGTGATGGTGGTGGTGGTGGTGGTGGTGGTGATGGTGGTGGTGGTGGTGGTGGTGGTGGTGGTGGTGGTGGTGGTGGTGGTGGTGATGGTGGTGGTGATGGTGGTGGTGGTGGTGGTGGTGGTGGTGGTGGTGGTGGTGGTGGTGGTGGTGGTGGTGGTGGTGGTGGTGGTGGTGGTGGTGGTGGTGGTGGTGGTGGTGGTGGTGGTGGTGGTGGTGGTGGTGGTGGTGGTGGTGGTGGTGGTGGTGGTGGTGGTGATGGTGGTGGTGGTGCCTACGCCTGCATAGTTATTATGTATCTAATTTAAAATTATCACAACCATGGCAAATAACATAACATAATACACTTTATTGTACACCAAAAGTGTAAAATGAAGTTAAACGAAAAACAAGTTGCTGAAAATGTAAAAGATTTTGGTAAAATGTCTGATGCTATGATGAATCATGATGTATACTTACTGGTGACAGCAAATATTTTTTCTTATGCCGATCCTCAGTCAACAACAGCTCCGTCCCCACTTCTTCCAGTCGTCCAGTCTTCTCCCAAAGCCTAGCTGATGTGAGACAAGGTAACGAGACTCTCTGGCCACCAGCAGCTTCTATATGATGACGTATGAGATTCTCCAGTTTATCCAGAACACGTCGGGCTAGAGGAAGTATTGTGAAGAAGCCAGAGCTTGTTGGACGGACCAGACCGCATTCTAGGAGAAGCTGTAACATTCAGTTATTTTTATCTAATGAAGTTGGTAAACAAGCATACTGTTCACTTTTTTTTTTCTGAAATGGTAATGACCTTTTGACCGGAACATGGTAGTGCTGAACACTACCATTTAGCGGCAAGTGTATTAAGTATAGTTTTTAAATAAAATAGGCTTGTGTACAATCAAATCCCTACTTAATATTATAAATGCAAAAGTAACTCTGTCTGTTACCTTTTCACGTCCAAACAACTAAACCGATTAATGAAATTTGGTACAGATATAGAGCTGACTTTGAGAAAGAACATAGGCTACTTAGTTATTCATAAAACGACATCCACGCGAGCGAAGCCGTGGGCAACAGCTAGTAACTCATATCTTCTAATGCTTCATTGGAATATCATATCAACTGTTCGCTAAAAAAGTTATTTGTTTTGTTTATATCGTTTTATTTCAACAATGAATATCACTTACTTTTTGACTGCGACATGTGATTTCTGTGTTCTTAATCTTAGCACCTTTGGGTATTGTGATCACTGGTTGAAATATTTGCGATAAATATCTCATTTTTCCATTTAATTTTGAGTTTTTTATAGATTTTCACCGATTTCGAGGTTAGATCAGCTGAGATAGCTGTCAATGTCAATTGTGACGTTATATGTGAATTAAGAAAAGGTACACGAAGCATACAGCCTTATTTTGATCGATCGCAATAATTTGATTTAAAAAGAGGTTTGTATTGAAATTATACCTAATTACCTAAATGTACAGTTCTGTGATTTTTGGCAAAGACGTATAACAATTTAGACCTTACGAGAGGCAAGAGGAAAACATTAAAACCTCTGGTTTTATGTTTGTACGCTCGACAGAATATAATACGCTAGAATCAAAGAAAATGTAAATCTGAGGTGACAAGCTTAAAATAATGATGTTCCCCTATGTTCCCACTTTAGGGAACGTTCCCGGGAACGGCTTATCATTTTGTATGCTTGTTTACCACTTCTTGATATTAAAAAAACATGATGTTCACACTTCACATCAGTGTTCCCCGAAGGGGTAAGCAGCTTGGCAGATAAATGTTATTTATACTTATCTTTAGTCGTTATAACTAGATTAGATTATTTGCAATGTTCTGCACCTTTTTTATGTTTTCTATACAAATCAAAGGTTGACTGGCAGAGAATGCTACTTAGCATTAAGTCCGCCTCATGTTACATTTTTGTGCTTGAAAGTATAAATAAATAAATAAATAAATAAATGTATCTATTCAAGCTTACCTGAGTACATGCAAAAAGTGAGTTTGTATTAAGTAATGCGTAAGTATAATATGAGTGGCATTGTTTTTGTTCATGTTTCTGAAAAGATTTTTTAAAATTAAATAATAATAAATAAATACGCTTACACTGTGAGTGTAAGCCCCACACTAGGTATAAACCTGTATCGTGGGTGCCGTTGTACACACACAACACATACACAAACACCCAGACCCGAAACAAATATCTGTAGGCCATACAAATATTTATCCCGGTGCGGGGATCGAATCCGCGACCCTTCGAATGAAACAGGGGTTTCGCACCGCTGGACTAACCGGGTCGTCATTTCAAATTCAAATATTTATTTCAAACTAGCTGTGCCCGCGATTTCACCCGCGTGAGAATTTATGATTATTCAGTATCTACCCAGACGAAGTCGTAGGCGCAGGTAGTATAAAAGTAGCCTTAGTTACTCCTTATTACGTAAGCTATCTACTAGTGAAAGTCCTGTCAAAATCGGTCCAGCCGTTCCCAAGATTAGCGCCGCCAGACAGACAGACAGACAAAAGTCGTAAAAAACGTTGTTTTGGTTTATGTACCGTGTACACATATGCATTTAGTAAAAAGCGGTTATCTTTATATTACAAATAGACACTCCAATTTTATTTATTTGTATAGATAGATATTATAAATACGAAAGTCTGTGTATTTGTTTGTTACTCCTTCACGCAAAAGCTGCTGAACCGATTTTTATGAAATTTGGCACACACATAGAGGGTAACTTGGATTAACACCTTTAATAGTTTTTATCCCGAAAAAATATTCCTGCGTGATGCCATGGGATGATTTGATGAAGTTCCACAGGTTACGCGAAAAGCGACCAAAACGCGGGCGGAGCGGCAGGTTGGTGGATAGTGGGCACCACCATTACCAAATCTACTTGATGCTATCTATTGCTAGTGTTTGGCGCTTAATATTATGTGGGTACTTAGGTATTAAAAGTAATAATAATAATACACTCGGGGGTGGAAGTGTCTAAAGGCATAATAGCGGGGAAGCCCGCTCCGAGCTCGAGATTACTCGCTCGTGATGGTGAAACCGGGGCCACACCTCTCGACACCCCCAGCCTCTCTCAACAGTGTTGCCCCCCGTCGACCATCGGGTTGGCTGTTTGGGGGGCCCACCAAGGAGAGGTGAGTCACCACCTGCCTAAAGTAGGATTCGATAATGTGAGATGTTGAATGAAGGCAGGTGCCGGATCTCACTCCATAGGCCCAGCCAGCTAGTCCCCCCAGTTCACCCACATAGCCCAAAGTTTGGCGAATCACTTATCATTACAATAGTCCCATTATATTCTGCGGGGTCTGTCTGTGCCTGTATTAACTATTGATGCAATCAGAGAGAGGTCCCGCCCAATATAACCCATTACAAAGTAGATCAAAATTCTCGAAAGGGCCTCTACGTGTTGGACCCCCCATGTTCTCGCGCAAGCCTGACAAAGGCCCGGGGTTCAAATTGGACCCCGTGCTGACGAGAGACATAATAATAATAAAATATATTTATTTCTCCACAATAAGGTCAACAATAATGTAGGTATACAATTCAATACAACATCAACATACAGTCGTATGTGTAAGTAATTATTCACTTTAAGTTATTACTGACTTCCAAGGTCTATTCAAAACGGTTGTAAAATTTTACTCGAAATAAACATATTTTCGTTCTTTCTTTCTCCCTTAACTACCTTTACTCTTATTTCTAACTGATATTTTTTTAGTTTACAACACAGAAACTGCCGTTTACCATTTTGTCGGCGGTTAAATGTGATTATGAAAATTATATATCCTATTCTAAACAGATTACTTTGGGATGACAGGTCCCACATTATTGATACTTTTCGCCACCATGGGCGTTGCGATCGATTACATTAACCCCACCTAGTACTTCGCACGGTCCCTATACGTCGTATTATTACTTATTACATTCCTGGTTGTACATCGAAAAAAGACACAAACATGAAATCGCTTCATTAATAACATCATCACTGACGCTAAGCGAAAAGGATTATCCCCACAACAAGCAAACACATCTTCCACAGGAAATCACACCCTAATAAAGAAAAGATCGCCACAATAACGGTGTTTCCCGCCATCCGCCATTAGCGGCCATTTCGCGATGCACGACAAAATGGCGGAAGTAAATGACCTGTGAAGCTGATAACGCGCGGCTGGCGGGATTGTGTTGGGCGGAGCGGCAGCGATTAGCGGATTTTTACTTCAGAGGCTATCAAGACATTATTTTTTTTTAAACAGAAGTTTAGTTGGCACGTACTTACCTACAGCGCCGGTCTTTAGATGTCTGGAAGCCTCGGAGTAGAAAATGAATGAATTTATGGGACCTCAAATCATCATTATCCTCAATTATTTTACAAATAAAATTAATTTATTTTTAATGTTGAGTTATTTATGTTATGAAGGTGGCAAACAAGCATGTAGTTCACATAGATGTTAAGTGATGCAGCCTATAGACACAAAAACCAAAAGTCAAACTGCAGATGCGTTGATACCCCTGAGACCTTAATTATTACGTCTCTTTGATACTTATAACGGGGTCATACATTACCATCTAACCACGATAGTGATGAACACTACCAAAGGGGCAGATTTACTGGTGGTAGAGCTCTAGTGACGAGGCTCGCAGGCGAAGGCACCACCGCATTACCACCATATACTTGTCGCTAAATGGTAGTGTTCAGTGTTCAGCACTATCGTGTTCCGGTCAGGTGGTAATGTATGGCTCTATAATTTCTGGCGCAAGGGCATAACACCTTAGGCCTCAGGAGTGGTAACGCATCTGCATTTTGACCTTAGTCTTTGTTTGGGTGTCTATAGGCTGCAGTCATTATCAATGTTAGAATAGAATAGAAAATATTTTTATTTAGAGTAAGATTTTACAACAATTTTCGAAAAGTCATTAAGAATCAATAATTACCTAGAGTGAATAACAATTACGTAACTTAAAAAAAAACGTAACTTCACGCCTGTAATCCCCGAAGGGGTAGGCAGAGGTAAATGCATGCATTTAATCATACATGCAAACACCCACGACTCGCCGGTTACGTTTTGGCCCATGTAACAGGTGGCGAACCTGTTGCCATCTCCGGGCACATTACCAAACTCCGGGGTACTGGGAAACTTCCAGAAAATGGAAAAATCCCAATAGAAGCAGAGTTAAAGGATTTTAAACCGTTATCTCTAATATCCCCCGACCCGGGAATCGAACCCAGGACCTCCAGCGTAATAGTAGTGGCCTGCTACCACTACGCTACTGAGGCAGTTCAATAACAATCACATAAAGTAAAACAGATATTATGTCAATTAAAATAGCGATGAAAAACTTACATTTAGAATATCATAAAAAGGAGATGTTGCATAAATGTATGGACCTCCGGCCATGTATTGTACACAATATCATTAACAGGCGAAATCAATATAAAAAGTTTTTTACTGCATATATTCACTTATTAAGCTTTGCTTGCAGTTACAAAACATTATTTGCAGTTAGAATTGCAACTCAAAACCAAGATGGCGAATATGGCGGGCGATGTCATTTTGACAAATTCCACTAATATTCATATTGAAAATGATAAAATCGTTTGAATTAAATGTGGTTGTAACTCTAAAATATATTCTTGAATAAATTAATTGTATTTTTTTCGGATTCATCTTTAATTTACCCATTTTATGAGGTAGTGTACGAACCAGAGCCGAGCTCGCAACATCTCCTTTCAATTCCTTCCTTCTAAAAAAGAAAATAGTATTCGTCAAAACAAAATCACTTAGCAGAGTTCCAAGTGCAGTCACTACTGAGAAGAACTCCGCTAACCAACAAACTCAGTAGGAGCTCTTTTAAATTTTTAACTTATGTCTAAGACAGATAGTCATTGAAATCTAATTGTAATGTAAACGTCAATAGCATGTATATTTGTATAAGTACAAAACAACAGCTATTAATTATAATGAAATATAGTACCAGCAGACCAGAACAGACCAGTCCCCACCATCAGCACCCGTTCACGAGTATGACGCATGTGGCAGACATTGCTCTCCTCGACCATTTTAGAGGGAAGTGAGCAACTCGTCACACGACGCCGCCGAGTAGATAATAAATCAATGACGACGCCGAAGGTAAAGACAATGAGAACTGCATGCTTGTTTGCCACTTTCATTACATAAAAAAAGATAGATTAGGTAATGCGACGGTGCCTACGTATTAGAGTCTTTACACTGGACTAACCAGTAAAACATGCATGAAATTATGTTTATATTACATTTTTTTTAATAACATTAAAAAATTAACTGCCTCAGTAGCGTAGTGGTAGCAGGCCACTACTATTGCGCTGGAGGCCCTGGGTTCGATTCCCGGGTCGGGGATTATCAGAGATAACGGTTTAAAATCCTTTATCCCTGCTTCTATTGGGCTTTTTCCATTTTCTGGAAGTTTCCCAGTACCCCGGAGTTTGGTAATGTGCCCGGAGATGGCAACAGGTTCGCCATCTGTTACATGGGCCAAAACGTAACCGGCGAGTCGTGGGTGTTTGCATGTATGATTGAATGCATGCATTAAACTCTGCCTACCCCTTCGGAGATTACAGGATCTGAAGTTACGTTTTTATTAAAAAATAATTACGAATTTTTTTTTAAATATAAATGTTTTCAAAAAGTTGTGAATATCAGTTAGTACAGGCAGAGAATATGTAATAATACTAGGGTACAGGTTAGTAGTGTTTATAAAGTTAAGTCCATAACGGGGTATACAGGGAACGTGGAGCGATAAACATCCCAGTATATTGGTAAAAAGTATTTATTTCTTACCCCGCAACGGCCTAACTGCCTCAATAGTCTAGTGGTCAGGCCACTACTAATACGCTGGGGTTCGATTCCCGAGTCGGGGTCTATTAAAGATAACTGTGTGAAATCCCTTATCTGGTTTTATTGGGCTTTTCACATTTTTTTGGAACTTTCTCTGTACCCCGGAGTTTGGTGCCCGGAGTTGCCTACAGGCTCGCCACCTGTTACATGAGTAAAAACGTTACCGGCGAATCGTGGGTGTTTGCTTGTATGTTTAACGTTACCATACGTCCCGTTTTAATGCAGCTCATCCAGGTATACCAGGAAAACTTTTGGGAAGCATATTATATTTAGTTTTATCATAGTGATATTCTTGACTATACATATACTTTTATCTTGTTTGACATGTATATCAATTGTTATTCACTTTAATTTATTTGTTTGTTTTTGACGTGTCATAAGTGAGCCTGTCACCCTAAATGAATAAATGAGTTTCTAATTCTGATTCTGAAGCGAAAATGTCCCGTTATCGATGCTGACATTACAGCAAAAACGTATAGAAAACTGGCGTACCCAACGAAGTTGTCCTATAAACGCATCGACGACACAACACAGCTTTCTATTGTCGATGAATAAACGTCAATCCGAAATTTTAATACTTTTTGAATCTTATATTATATATATAAAAATCAATTGCTGTTTGTTAGTCTCGCTAAAACTCTAGAACGGCGGGACCGATTTGGCTAATTTTGGTTTTGAATGATTTTTGAAAGTCCAGGGAAGGCATAAAAGGTAAAAATATATGAAGAAATTGAAGGGAAATAGTAAAAACCACAATTTCATTTTTCCGTACAAATAGTCCGTATCTATAAAACCTTTGACACATTATTTCGTGGTGAGGCAATACGAAGTTTGCCGGGACAAGTAACAATTAATAATAATCTCAAAAGCAATCGATAGCGATATCTAAAATACTTAAAACTATAAGAAGGGAGTTAAGCTGGGCGATCGTTAGTACGCCTCTTCCCGTCCGGTTCCTTGAAGGTTAATTTTGAGAATGTCACGTTTTGAGTGACGATAAAAATGGTCAAGTTATGTATGCTTCAATGCATGCATTTACCTTTGCCTATCCTTTATGAAGTTACGTTTACCCCGCAAAATACGCTGATTCATCTTTAAGAAACTTTGAATATCGAAAAACCGCTCCGCCTATCACCGCGTTCCAACGATGACTATTCTATTCCATTTATCGAGGTTAAAATGATTTGTGAGCTGTAACCAGAGCAGTGATTCGAACAAAACATAGATAAACCTTTTAATAAGCTTCAATTCCGCCGGATTAACAAATTTTATGGCTAAAGGGTGCAAGTTGAAAACATTTTTAGGGTGTTAATGGTAAGATTAGGTTTGGTGATATCTATTATACGTATTTTCGGCTCTAAACTGGTTTGGTTAGGATCCCACTGCAGAATAATTTCGTTGATCCAGATATGATGCAAACCATTTTTTCATACATATTTATATATATAATTTAGAGAATAATTTATTTACTAGGTTGCCTATCAAAAAATGGCCGCAAGTATTTTTCTATTTTTTTTTGGGAAAGAAAATTCCTTATTTCTTTTTTTCAACAAAATATCGTCCAAATACGTAAAAACGTAACTTCACGCCTGTAATCCCCGAAGGGGTAGGCCAGGTAAATGCATACATTCAAGCATACATGCAAACACCCACGATTCGCCGGTTACGTTTTTTTGGCCCATGTGACAGGTGGCGAGCCTGTTGACATCTCCGGGCACATAACCAAGCTTCTAGGTACTGGGAAATTTCCAAAAAATGGAAAAATCTCAATAGAACCAGAGATATAGGACTTTAGACCATTATCTCTGATAACACCCTACCCGGGAATCGAACCCAGGACCTCAGCGTAGTAATAGTGGCCTGCTACCATTGGGCTACCGAGGCAGTTAAATATCGTCCACTTCACGGCAATATGTATAAAGACCCTGAAAAATCACGGCTGCCGTTGCGCACTTGGCCGCCGCTACATATTTTCGTTCCGCCCGATAACTTTTTACGTCCATAACGTACAGTATTATTTATCTATCAAATGCAAACGTTTTTTTTTTCTCATGTGATATACGAGAGCCAAATTAAATCGGCAGCAAATAAGAGTTGTTGGCTGTTAAAGATAAAAAAAAATAATTAAAAATACGTGCGGCCGAATTTTGATAGGCAACCTAGTGGATATACTCTCTAGAATCTCTAGATTATAAATATGCGTAAAAAATAGTTTTGCTGCATATCTGGATGAACGAAATTATTCTGCAGTGGGATCCTAACATAGGTAGTGTTTGCAAATAATGAAGTTATTTCATGCTTGTATTGTAGGTATCTATTTTTCTATCCGATATTTCGAAATAGAAGGAATAGAATAGAATTCGAAACACTCTACCCATCACATTACTTACCACAACTGTCAAGTGTTTATCCCTAAATAAGACAGCATTAAAGCGGCGAGCTTAATTACATAACCTTAACACAACGTAATTCATAATACCGTCGCAGCTGTGAGCTAAATACAGTAATTATTCAAAATAATGAACGGTCAACATGAGTGATGCACGGCCGGGCTGAACGACCGTGATGTATTGTTTCATCCTGTGGTTGTGTACACACCTTTAGCTGAAACAGACATCTTGGCTGTCAAGATTTTTTGACGTGCGACTAAGTGCTTTTGGAGTTTTGGCGGGAACCTTGAAAGAGGCGTGCGGTGCTCTTATTTTATTTCATTTTCTTGATGTATTTTTGAGTTATATTAAATAAATTTAGTGGCATTTTGTTTGATATAGGCTTATCACAGTGCCCATGTATAGTGGAATAGAATAACAGTGCGAAAACTCGTTCAGGTTGCCTCCAAAACTTCTTTGTAAATGTTCAGCTATCGCTTTACTCGAATTATTGTGACTGCCGGACTGATAAATTGACTGATTGACTTTGACTTTTACGTTGCTTATTGCGAATACGAAATATCGTTTTACTTGACACTGGCAATATGCATAACAAGCAACGCCATTAAAAAAAAGTGCTTTTGGCGGGAAAATATTTGAGTTTTTTGTTTTTCTGTTAAATTTTCATTTAACTACCCCGGACTCCGTAATAAACCATAAATCTAACACATTATAGAGTCTTAGGGGTGGCATGACAAGGCGTCTGCATTTTGACCTCTAGTTTTTGTGTGGATGTCTAAGCGCGGCAGTCATCACTTCACATCCAAATAGATAAAAGAAAAAAAAAGAAAAAATCACACAGAGTATGTACCTGCGACCTCAGGATAACCAGTCCACCCGCTTTATCACTAAACTACCTAATAGTTTGGTGATAAAGTGGAGAGGGTGCTTATCCTTCCACAAATGTTACAAAAAAAAAAAAATTTAAAGATCTTGCTCTATCAACTAGAATAACGGGAGTTTTGGCGGGAACCTTGAAAGAGGCGTATGGTGCTTTTATTTTATTTAATTTTCCTGGTGTATTTTTAAGTTATATTGAATAAAGTTGGTGGCATTTTGTTTGATATAAGTTTATTACAGTGCCCGTGTATAGTGAAATAGAATAACAGTGCGAAAACACGACCTTTCAGGTTGCCTCCAAAACTTCATTGTAAATGTTCTGGTAAAGTAGCCATCGCTTTACTCGAATAACTTGAGTGTAACTAACTTGACTGACATATCGTGCTTGATAGCTGGTATGCTTAATACTGGCATATTATACTTGATGACTAGTTTAATATAGTCATCAAGTATAATATGTAGGTGTTGGGTGTATAAGTTGTCAAGTGTGGTATGTCAGTCAAGTGAGTTACACTTTTACGCTGCATAAATAAATACGAAATATCGTTTTACTTGACACTGGCAATATGCGTAATAGCGATGCCATAAAAACAAAAAAAAAAAACTAGAATAACATGCAATACATTACAGTTTTCAAACGAACAGACCAGTGTTACTGACATGGCGATTTTTTACGGTTGGCAACACAATGGCGGGAAAAATTGTGCAAGTGTCACTGTCAGAAAAAGGCGGGGACGTGCCTCTTGCATGGATGCGTCGGGATTAGGTTAGGATAGGTTTTTACTTTGTTTTTAAACTTTTTCGAAGTCTTGCCAACAGGCGATAGGTACCTATACTACAATAGTACTGTTCTTACATAACTTCGTAACTTTTCGTCTGTAATCGCTGAAGGGGTAGGCAGAGATAAATGCATGCATTTAAGCATACCTGCAAACACCCACGATTTTTTTTATGAAATCGAATTGGCAAACAACAAACTTTAAGTGAATAAGATGTAATTCTTTTGAGAAATAAATTCTTTAAACTGAAACAAGCATGCAGTTCACATTGATGTGTAAGTGATGACTGCAGCCTAAAGACACTTACACCAAGACCAAGGTCAAAATGCAGATGCGTTATCACTCCTGAGGCCTAAGGTGTTATGCCTCTGTGCAGGCAATTACAGGGCCGTACTATACCACCTGACCGGAACACGATAGTACTGAACACCATTTAGCGGCAAGTATCTTAGGTAATGCAGTGGTGCCTACGCCCGCGAGCTCCGTCCCTGGAGCTCTACCACCAGTAAAAAAAGCCAAATCCCAAATCGGTCCAGCCGTCCTCGAGTTTTAATAAGCGAGACTTGTGATATACCCTCCTATTCATTTTAGCGTGATGAGTCTGAAGCCTTTCTCGATAAATGGACTATCTAACAATTAAAAAAAAAATCAAATCGGATTATGTAGTTCCTGAGATTAGAGCGTTCAAGCAAACAAACAAACAAACTCTTCAGATTTATAATATTAGTATAAATAAAGAGTGCCGTTGTATGCCATTCGGCTATGGAACTCTAAAAAAAAGAACATCCCTTTTTCGAGCATTCGCTTAAAATTGAATTTAAAATAACAAATTAGAGTTCAAAAATGTGTAATTGTTGCCAGGTGAAAAAAATCAAAGCGCATTCCATTGTATACGGTACGCGCGAACAATTCGAAACGACATATTTTTTATTGCCGGTGAAATGTTGCGCTGAAATAAGAAATATTTTTACGTGTCCTGTATCATTGTGCGTTTCCATTGTGTTAGGATATTTTAATTGTTTTGACATGAATAACCAATGGCGGTCAAAGCGGCGGCGGTGAAGCGCATGGCCCAGCGGCTGGTGTGGATCATAAGCGATCTGCTCGGTTAAGCACTACGGGCGCGGTCGGGTAGTGTGATGGGTGACCGCTAGTGGCAAATTAAATGCGCGTTTCCGTGCTTCGGAGGGCACGTTAAGCTGTCGGTCCCGGTTGCTATCAATAGATAGCAGTCGTTAAAACTTGTCGGAGGCCTTATGGGTTTGAAAACATCCGACAGCGGGTTGGCTACTAACCCACCCACCTCCACTCATCCGCATTGGAGCAGCGTGGTGGAGTAAGCTCCAGGCCTCCCCCCAAAAAGAGGAGAGACTCGTGCCCAGCAGTGGGACGTATAATGGGTTGCCATTATTGTTATTATCAATTCATCCAATAAAGCGGTAGTAACAACGCGGGATGGTCAGCAGCGTCTCGCGATAAAACTACCGCCACTGCGATCGCCAATCCGTCTGCCAAGCGTGACAATTACGCCATATTCTTCCCTAATGACGGGCAACACTGTTTTACAGTATGTACCACACCGCGGATACTCCGCCAAAATTCCATACAAACGCTTAATTTGGTCTCTATTACACAGACATCAATCAGTAACGTGTATTTACACGTGCACCTGTGTGCGCAGCACGTAGAGAATACCAACCGTCGCTCATAAAAGGGGAGTAGGTTGGGTGACGCGGGGAAATCGGTTGGGACGTCAGACTGTAGTATTACATATTCTCTGACAGTACTCAACAATTGATATTGCACATCGAGCCAGCGAAAGAGACGATCGTCTCGTTTCGACTTCGTAGAGCGTTATCTCTGCTGTGTCTCTGCTGCACACTGCTTAGGTAAGTACTGACAGTCCGGGATTGGTCAAACTTTGATCAAAATTTGACAAACGTCAAATAGGTACGGTGCGAAAGAGATAACGCTATACAGGCCCGAAATAAGCCGAAGTCTCCTTCCTAGGCTCGATGTGCAATATTTATTGTATTGACGACCCGGTTAGTCCAGCGGTGCGAAACCACCGTTTGATTCAAAATATTTGTATGGCCTACAGATATTTGTTTCGGGTCTGGGTGTTTGTGATTGTGTTGTATGTGTACAACGGCACCCACGACACAGGTTTATACCTAGTGTGGGGCTGTGAGTGTAAACGTATTTATTTATTTGTGTTTATTTATTTATTGATGCTTACGTAGGCCGTGTGTAACAGAGATAACGCTCTACGAAGTCGAAACGAGACGATCGTCTCTTGTCTTTTGTTGTGTTGTAGGTGTAGGTACTTTAGTTGTAGTTTTTGGCAATAACACATTATCACATGCAAGTGAAATATTGTAGAGAAAAAATGCTTAATAATTTTTTTGATGACGGCCGAGAGCACCGCCACAAATTATTGCAATGTGAAGGTAAAGGGACAATCGGTTGTGGAATTCCGCAGCCCGATTGGGAGAGCGACTGGACGTGGGCTGCAAATAAAATCATTCAATACTAAAATATAAAATAAATTATACTAAATATAATAATATGTCTGTTATTCAACATAATACAACCTGAAAACACTACATATTTATATTATTATATTAACATGATCTAAACCTCCATAAACCCAATGAAATGCGAATAAATTTTCTCGATTTAAATAAATATATATTTTTTTATATGAAAGCGAAAGCTGGGTATGCAGGAAAGAGCATGAAAGTAAGTTAAACGCGGTCGAGATGAGATCTTTGCGCAAGATCTGCGGTGTATCACTCACCGATCGCGTTCGTAATGAAGATGTAAGAAAGAGGCTTTGTGTGAATGATAGTATCGGTGTAAAAATGAAAAAAAGGCATGCTCCGATGGTTCGGGCATATAGAAAGTATGTCGAATGAGCGAATTACTAAACAGATATACAATGCGAATGTGGATGTTTGCAAAATCCCAGGAAGACTGATCTACCATGACCAAATAGGTCGAGTTCTGTCTGATGGTAGGGTCAAAAGTCTTAGGAATCGGCGTGCATGTATGAAGAGAATGATGAAGGTAGACGAGGCACGAGAGGTATGTCAGGACCGGGATATCTGGCGCTCTACACTCTCTGCCTACCCCGTTAGGGACCTGGCGTGAAGATCATACATACATATATTTTAAACAGTAAATCATGCTTTTAAAAGACATTAATAAATTAATTGTATGCCGTGGCCGTCTGTTCTTTTTGTCCTTTGTGCAATTAAAAACTTCCGAAAATTATAAAAAAACAATGCTGTATGAAAACGCGCCCGTATACCGTGTGGACATTAAAAAAATATTAAAAACCGAGCGCGAGAACACTCCACCGCAATTACGGCCCTCGCCACACCACACATTGTTTAGAAAAAGTAAAAAAGCGCGGGAACGTGACGCTTTTGGCAATGGCCGACATTCTATCAAAAAATTAAAAAACAATCTACGCCCATTTAATCATATTCAAAGGATTCTACTTTTTTTATAATAATTTGTAATTTATGTTGAATATTTTATTTTAAAGAAAAATGGAAAGAAAAATTTGACTTCAGGCGAGACTCGAACTCGCGGCCTACTGGGAATCTAGTCCAGCCGCTCTTCCAATTGAGCTACTGAAGTCCTGCCCGATTTGTCAAATCTTTCCTTCACATTTATTGCATTGCTTTATGGTAGCAGCAGCGCCGTCTATTACCAACTGAACTGAGCGGCTGGACTAGATTCCCAGTAGGCCGCGAGTTCGAGTCTCGCCTGAAGTCAAATTTTTCTTTCCATTTTTCTTTAAAATAAAATATATTTCACAAGCAAGTGTTAATGCGAAATAATATAAAACATTTATGTTGAATGTTTGCCGCCGGGAATGTAACAAGCTGTAATAAATTGACTTAATTCCACGGTCGTTTTCTCTAAAAGAGTAAAGAGTAGGCAAAAGTTCATGCTCACATGTCATGTAACACTCACTCACAATTTGGCAGCTATGTTTAGTTCTACGCAGTAGCATGCAGGTTACCAATCTTCGAGGCGGCCGCCCCACTGGAGTTTTTAAAATTTTATGAATTTTTTTTTTTAATTGTTGTGTAATGATAAGGCAAACAAGTATGCAGTTTACATCAATGACTGCAGCCTATAGACACCAACAGAAAGACCAAGGTCAAAATACAGATGCGTTACCACTCCTGAGGCCTAAGGTGTTATGCCTCTGTACCGGAAATTACAGGGCCGTACCGTATGTTTTTATTGTATTGATGGTTTTAATCATTTTTTGAATATTCGAGACTTTCTTTTCAGAAATCGAGTGATAGATTTTTTTGGAATATGTCTTTAAATCGATCACCAGCATGTTGCATGAACACCAAGTACAAAGTTGTATTGGAAGTCCCAGAATTCAATCGATAGTATCGATACAAACTTTAAGATTATTAGATACGAATGACTTTTCAAAATATATGAAGAAGTAGTTAATTGATAGGGGGCGATGGGTATCGTCAAATCTCATAATTATTTAAACCTTTCCAATCGTGTTCGTTACCTCTAAACATCAATGGATAGATCAAATTTGGACCTTTTTGTAACAACTTTGATTTTGTGTTCTTAGTTTTAGTTTTTTGTTTTTATAAGTTGTTACAAATAAAGTTTTTCTATTCTATTCTATTCAAATAGGTGGAACTTTTAAAAAATTACTTAGGAGTTAGTGAACGTTCCAAAACAAATGTAGAACTTGGGCTTTAGCTAGTACATAAATACGGCACAGTGGCGTAGCGTGCCATGGCGGCGGGCTCTATATAAAACAATAGTTTAGGGGCTCTTTTTAAAGGGTCAAGGTTTTCAAACGCACTAGCAAAAAACTGGTGGTAGAGTTCCAAGTGTAGCTCGAGGGCGTAGGCACGACCGCATTACCTAACCTATCTGCCGCTAAACGGTCAGGGGCGGATTTTATACGTTGGCTGCCCTAAGCCTTTGAATGATTGCCGCCTCCTCCCCCCGTGCTGTAAAGCATAAAATTGATAAACTATAGAAATTTAATTAAAATGAAAAAAAAAAAAACGATAGTCCGTAAGTGATTTAATTAATATGTATATGTATATGTGTATGAAGAGAATGATGAAGGTAGACGAGGCACGAGAGGTTTGTCAGAACCGGGATGCCTGGCGCTCTACACTCTCTGCCTACCCCGTTAGGGACCTGGCGTGATTTAATTAATTCTTCTAATAATCGTAATTGCCAATGTAAATGTTTCCGCGAGATGCTATATGGACACATTTTTGAGATTTTACAAGAATGCGCGTAGGCAACTACTTAAAAAAAAAACGACAAAATTTTGCCACCCCCTTAATTTTACCGCGTTAGGCCCGGGCCTACTCGGCCTATAGGGAAATCCGCCCCTGTAAATGGTAGTGTTCAGCAGTATCATGTTCCGGTTAGATCAGAGATTCCCAAACTATTTTTTTTGTAGACCCACCAGACAGCACATTTTTTTCTGGTTTCTGTGGACCCCCCATATTTCCAATTTTTATTCACGCCTACGTAGACCCCCATCGAGTCTCACATGGACCACTTTGGGGATCACTGGTATGATGTAAGTAAATTGGTAGTATCAGTGTATGTGTTGAGATCCATTATCGACCCATTCTCATTTCATGGACCCCCAAATTTTTTTTTCACTGACGCAGACCCTTGTCAGGTTGTCATAGACCCCCAGGGGTTGATATAGACCACTTTGGGAATCACTGGGTTAGATGGTAATGTAATATTTAACAAACATAATCCCCGTAATAACTATCACAGTGACATGTTTGTGCAGACGTCTATAGGCTGCAGTCATCACTTAACATTAATGTGAGCTGCATGCTTGTTTGGCAACCTCCTTACATAAAAAAGACACCTACCATGCCAAATAGATCGAGTATAGTCTGAGAGTGGTCAAGTCTTAGGAATCGGCGTGCCTGTATGAAGAGAATAATGAATGTCGAAGGATCACGGGAGGTGTGTCAGGTTCCACCCTCTCTGCCTACCCCGATAGGGACTTGGAGTGAAGATACATTCTATCACAGTGCATGCGACTGTATCTAAATTAATTTAGAAAACATTTTATGAGTGGTCCCTTGAAACGTAGACGTCCCGAACTGGTGATAGAGCTCCAATGACGGAGCACGAGGGCGTAGGCACTACCGCATTACCTAATTTACTTGACGCTGAATGGTGGTGTTCAGCACTATCGTGTTCCGGTTAGGTGGTAATGTACGGTCCTGTAATTTCCGACACAGAGGCATAACACCTTAGGCCTCAGGAGTGGTAACGCATCTGCATTTTGACCTTGGTCTTCGTGTAGGTGTCTATAGGCTGCAGTCATCACTTCACATCAATGTGAACTGCATGCTTTTTTGCCACTTCCATTACATAAAAAAAACGTTCATTTCTTACGGTCAAATGGCCCGAGGTTGTCCTGAAAAGGCTTATGGAGAGTCATCGGACTTATCGGCCGCAAACTTACAGGATAGTGGCAAGATTTGTTCTCGCAGCGACTTGTAACTAACTTCATAGTCGCATTTTAATAATTGCGCGTACTAGGTAAGTATATACCGCGAACACCGAATATTTTTTTTACGGGTAGAGCTGCAGTGACCACTAGGGCATAGGTATCACCGCATTACCTAGTCTACTTGTCGATAAATGGTAGTGTTCAGCACTATGTATAACAGGTGTTTTGATCAGGGTCAAGTACAGCCCTGTAATTTCCGGCACAGAGGCATAATACCTTAGGCCTCAGAACTGGCAATGCGCCTATCTTATCGACGACACAACACAGCTCTATCTACAATGAAATCTTTGGTTCATGTAGATGTATAGGCTACAATATTACCAAAGAATATGTAATAATACTACGTATAGAATGGACACTTCGACGTCCCGCTCGATTTCCCCGCCTCACCCAACCTCCTCCCCTCTTATGGGCGACGTTTGGTATTCTCTACGTGCTACGTACTCGTGTAGGTATAAATGAGGTTGCGGAAAAAGTTTCTTCGCATTTTTTAAGATAATTCAAAACATTTTTTAATATAGTTTATTTAAATTTAACTAAAGTATGTATGTACCATTTTGTTCGATAACCTATTGCCAAAATTTTGGGACTTCTCATCAAAATACCGCGACAAGTGGATTTGGCAGTCCTCTCGTGATGTTAACCTAACATTGCATAAAGAATACTGAAGAGACCGAAACAGGTGGAAATCTGAAGGTGCAAGGTCAGGACTATACGGCGGATGCATTAATACCTCCCAGCCAAACTCTCTTAATTTTTGCTGAGTGGCTATAGATGTGTGAGGTCTAGCGTTATCATGATGAAACACCACACCCCTTCTGTTGATCAATTCCGGCCGCTTTCTCTCAACTTCTTGCTTTAATCTCATCAGTTGTTCGCAGTAGAGTTCAGAATCGATAGTCCTGCCTGGTGGTAAAAGCTCATAATGAATAATGCCCTTCCCATCCCACCACACACACAACATCACCTTATTGCGAGTTAACCCGGGTTTTGCCACAGTCTGTGAAGCCTGACCGGCCTTTGACCACGACCTTTTTCGCACGTTCTTGTCGTACGTGATCCATTTTTCATCACCAGTTATCAGCTTCTTCAAAAATGATTCGGTTTCATTATAATAATAAATAATAATGGCAACCCATTATACGTCCCACTGCTGGGCACGAGTCTCTCCCCTTTTTGGAGGGAGGCCTGGAGCTTACTCCACCACGCTGCTCCAATGCGGATTGGTGGAGGTGGGTGGGTTAGTGGCCAACCCGCTGTCGGATGTTTTCAAACCGCCCATAAGGCCTCCGACAAGGTTTAACGACTGCTATCTATCGATAGCAACCGGGACCGACGGCTTAACGTGCCCTCCGAAGCACGGAAACGCGCATTTAATTTGCCACTAGCGGTCACCCATCACACTACCCGACCGCGCCCGTAGTGCTTAACCGAGCAGATCGTTTACGATCTACACCAGCCGCTGGGCCATGCGCGCTTCGGTTTCATTACGTCGTAAAAAAGAATCACAAATGAGTACACGGTTCATTAGGTTTCTTTCAGTGAGCTCGTAAGGTACCCAAATATCGAGATTTTTTTTGTACCCATTTTTTTCAAATGCGCCAAAACTGTTTTGTGATCAATTCTCAGTTCTTCAGCTACGTCGTACTACTGATATGTCGATCTTGCTCCACTTTTTCAAAAATGGCATCCATTTTATCCGTAATAGGGCGACCAGAGCGAGGTGCATCTTTGACATCAAAATTTCCGGATTGAAAACGCTTAAACCAAATTTGTGCTACTCTCACAGACACTGCACTAGGTCCATAAACATCGCAAATTTTTTTCGCGGCTTGCGTGCATTTTTACCTTTTTTGTAGTAAAATTCTAAAATGTATCGAATTTCATTAGATTCACTCATCTTGACAGTACGAAAAACAAATGAAAATCACACATTTGCCTAATTTGAATTTGGAATTATGTTCTTTAAAATTTTAACTTTCAATGATACCAAAACCAGCCAGATACAAATACTACAGCCAAAGAGATTTTATTACAAGTTCATACATACTATAATGCGAAAAGACTTTTTCCCCAACCTATTACTTTAATGCGAAAAGACTTTTTCCCCAACCTATTACATACGAACGAGCGGAGCCTACCTCTTGGGCTACCTTGTTTTTTTTAAGATTTATAAATACAAGTTTGAAAATTTAACATGTTAGTAGCTGCCTATTTCAGTAATTTTTTTTGATAAAGTGCCATGCCACAGCTCTGTAATGTTCTCTTGTCGTGAGCTGTAACTAATCTAATAAAATTAATCTTTACTGGTGGTAGAGTTCCAGTGTCCAGGGACTCGAGAGCGTAGGCACCACTGCATTACCTAATGTGTCCGCCAAATTGTAGTGTTCAGAACTATCGTGTTCTGGTTAGATGGTAATGTATGGCCCCGTAATAACTATTACAGAGACATAACATAGGTCGGGGCAACTGGGAATAATTCGGTCTCAGGGGTGGCAAGGCATCTGAATTTTTCTCCTCCGGTTTTGTGTAGATGTCTATAGATGTCCGAGCCGGCTAGAGCGTTGTTTACGGCTGTCTGATGGTGGGGTAAAAATGTTGGTAATCGACGTGCATGTATGAAGAGAATGATGAATGTAGATGAGGCACGAGAGGTGTCAGGGCCGGGATATCTGGCGCGCCACATTCTCTGCCTACCCCGTTTGTGACCTGGCATGAAGATACATACAAACCTCATAATCTCTAGTGCGTTCTGTTTATGCCAATTCGCGGGTAGACTTTCTTTACTCAAACTTAATCACTTTTCCTGCCTATGTCCAGCTTATTACAATTAAAGCAGTAATGTCGTTATCTATTACTTCAGTAGGCAGTATGAAAGCGATAGCTATAACCGGTTCCGTAATGACAGGTAACGCCGAGGTCCGACCTTGTTCGAGCGAAGTTGGCATTTTGAGATGATACGAAGAATCATGGCAAGTTTCATACATTGATTTGTACAAAAAAAGTTTTTTATCTAGGGAACCTAAAGAACATTTTCTGGTATGTAAATTATTTTTAAATCATCGGAATAAAAATCGCCTTTCCTAACAACAGTAGAAGCAGTACAGTAGAACAGTAGTAGTTTACTGGTGGTAGAGCTCCAGTGACGGAGCTCGCGGGCGTAGGCACCACCGCATTACCTAATATACTTGCCGTTAAATGGTAGTGTTCAGCACTATCGTGTTCCGGTCAGGTGGTAATGTAGGGTTCTGTAATTTCCGGCACAGAGTGGCAGCGCATTTGCATTTTGACCTCTGGTCATTGTGTGGGTGTCTATAGGCTGCAGTCATCACTTAACATCAATGTGAACTGCACGCTTGTTTGCCACTTTTATAACACAAAAAAAAAAAGCACTCCATACTAAAGTTCAATTTCAAACTTTTTAATACGGAGAGTTAAAAAATATTTTAAGTATCAGGAAATGTTGTTTAGGTTCACTGGATAATATTTCCGTGCTGTTTTACCGTGTACCTTTTTTTCATTTAATCTGTACAAATTTTGCCATGATCCTTTTAGTCTTTGCTGTAAATTGAACGAGCTTAAATTTGGTGGACATACTCAACAGGGTGAAAGGTGTCTCCCATACCTTAATCCGACGCGTTAAATTCAAAAATCCCCTCTTGGTCTCCCCTACTATTGTTATAACGCCCAGCACAGTTCCATTCGACGATAGACCTCTTTCTTCGAAGTTGGAGCAAGCTGGTAACTGGATTGTCTCCGTCAGAGAATGCGCAGCTCTCAATGAAATATAGCATTTAATACTGCGTAAGGTGGCGATGTGGTCTACTAGTTCCCAGATAATACAATTACGACGTTTCAGTCCAGAATGTCAAATTCCCAAAATGTCAAGTGGTTTCAAAATGTCAAGTTCCCGGTATTCCAAATTCCCAAAATGTCAAGTTATCAAAATGTCAAGTAACCATAATGTAAAAAAGTGCAAAACCGAGAGAGTTCCCGAAATAATATTTTTAAAATAGTGCAAAACCGAGAGATGTAAAAATGACTCAAAACACTATTTCAAATGTATCCTTAAGCTCAGTAAATGACGCAACGCCTATTTCGCGAACACTTCTACCTCTGCCACTGACTATGCAAAGAACAAAAAAAAACGTCTTCAAAATCATTTTGACATCTCACGGTTTTGCACAATTTAAAACTATTTCGGGAACTTGACGTTATGGTAACTTGACATTTAGGGAATTTGGAATACCGGGAACTTGACATTTTGGGAATTTGACATTCTGGACTGAAACGAATTAGGACAATGCTATTCGACTGTGAATCTAAAATTAATCACAACGTCGTCTCGCTTCTTTACACGCGCAATCGTATAAAGAAATGAAACGATTGATTCAGCGTTCAGTTTAGGACTCCCGAATTGTATAATGCTATGATTGATGATGCTGAAATTGGAACACAAAGATAAATAAAAGCAGAAAATCGAATGTAAATCATTTATTTTGTAACCGTTTTCGAAAGTTTCGACGACGCCGGTCCCCGACTCCGCTTACGTCGTAGACAAATATACAAAGCTAAGTTAAAAACTCTCAATACATTCAATATTTTATCTTCACAATCAAAAAACTACTGATGACTAGTTTAATATGTGATATCACGTCGTAAGTTTGGCTGTAACATGACCATATAAAAACATTTCAAAATTAGGCCTTTTATCTATAAAAAATAAATAAAATTGGAGTGTCTGTTTGTAACATAAAAATAACAGCTTTTTACTAATTGCATGTATGTATACACGGTACATATACCAAAACAACATTTTTTACTTGTCTGTCTGTTTGTTTGTTGGGGCTAATCTCGGGAACGGCTGGATTGATTTTGTCGGGACTTTCACTGGAAGATAGCTTATGTAATAAGGAGTAACTTAGGCTACTTTTATACTAGCTGCACCCACGACTTCTTCCGGGTGAACAATTATAAATTCTCACGCGGACGAAGTCGCGGGCATAGCTAGTAACTAATAAATATTGCACTTTGGATTATTTGATTTAATTCCGTTGTCTCAATATTAAAAAAAAAAAGAAACAGCCTTTCTCACAAGGATAATAAAAAGAATATTAATAATAATATTGAAAATGTTAAATAACTTCTGAAATTCAAAAATAAAACAGGTAGGAAATGCTGAATTTTGTATTTACCTTTCCCGATTATAGATATCTAGCTGTTGCCCGCAGATTCGCCCGCGTGGATGTCGTTTAAAAAGTAGCCTATGTTCTTTCTCAAAGTCAACTCCATCTCTGTACCAAATTTCATTAAAATCGGTTCAATCATTTGGACGTGAAAAGAGACAGACAGACAGTTACTTTCGCATTTATAATATTAAGTATGGATAGTAGGGAAGTAGGGATAACTATCTAATAGATAAGAAAATAATAATATACTAAACGAGAAAATATAAAAATGCTCCACACTCGACCCTACCCCGTTAGGAACCTGGCGTGAAGATGAACACATACAATACGAGAATCATATTTTTTGGGAAATTATAACAGACTAGTATCTAAATGGTCATGTCACAGCATTTTATACGTAGAGCAACACAGTTTTAAGATATGTCAGTGTCAATTTTAGCTAACACGAAATGTTGCAACTAGATGTAATGTAGTTTTATATTGTAACGTTCAAGTAAACGCATGTTTTGTCTTTTCTAAATTTTCTCATTGAAACTTCTGTTTTACAAAACATACCTAATGTTCTTAGATTTTTCTAGATAATAGTCATTGAAATAAAAATATTATTTCTTATTTATTTCGCATATATTCAACTACAATGATTTTGACAATCAACCGATGTTCCGGTCGCTTCCGTGGTCTCAGGCAGACTGAGGTGACAATTGTCTTGGAGCAGTTTGAAAAGTTATGTGCAGCTACCATTTATTTCGCAAACGTCTTGCGAAGCCTTCAAGATTTCCACAATTAACAGACCTTGTTTAATTTATTTACGAGAAAATTATTGGTAGTTTGTCTTATTTGTAATGCCAGTAATGTCAAATTCCAATTGCATTTTTTTATGTAATGGAAGTGGCAAACAAGCATGCAGTTTATATTGATGTTAAGTGATGACTACAGCCTATAGACACCCACACAAAGACCAAGGTCAAAATGCAGATGCGTTACCAATCCTGAGGCCTAAGGTGTTATGCCTCTGTGTCGGAAATTACAGGGCCATACATTCATTTTAAACATGAACAAGAAAGTTTTATAAACATTTTCGTTGATATATCAAATCAAGGGCTCATGATTATGAGCCTGAACTGAACTTGGGTGGAAACCCAAATTCGGTCTAACCATGACGAATCTAGCTTCTGGTGTTCGATTGTTTGAATTTAAAGTTCCAACATCCAAAGTGTTGTAGTTTAAGGGGAGTAAAAACCAAACTACCCTCCGTGTAGCTTTTTCTAGGGCTGCGATATCGAAAAGTAAAGACGTATAGGGTAATTTTATAGTTAATTATAGGGTGTTCATTCTTACGAATACTACGGTAATAAACCGTACTGTATAAAATTGATAATACGTAAATTCAATTTTCATAGAATTAAGCTATGCAATTTTCAGGATAACTTTAAATCAAAATCAATTTGTTGCAAATACACCTGCAAAGATACTTTCAAAAAGTTATTCAAGCAAAAGTATCGAATTCGTTATTAGGTACCTAAAAATGCTGCCACCTGTCATACAAAATACATGACGTGAATTTTATAACGAACCTGCTTTTGTAGTCAATTTTCAATTTAATCCAGTTGCAACACTCAACGCGTCTAACGTCGAACAGACTGTGTTGCCACAAAATATAATTAATTACAGTAAAAAATCTATACATTCCAATATAGAATTACAAATCACAAGCTACTTCTAGTGTAAATATGATATATTAATGAGCTTACATTATACAAATTCGTGGGGCACTTGTATATCACTATAGTGTCGGGTAGTAGTGCTTCAGGTACCGTGCATCTGGTTTGGACCATGCATGCATGCATAAGTTTACTGGCATGATATAATCAACATTTGAAATCCGTGTATCCGTATGTATTTCCGCTAATTCTATCTCTGGCTAATAATGTTGCAACTATTCAAATGAAAAAATTCCGAAAAATTCGGGTAATTCTGTGTGACGAAAAATCATTCATAATTTAGACTTCTCTTCTTAGCTTACAAACAGATTGTGGTGATAAGCGTTTTCAGAGGCAGATTAACAGTCTTTCTTTGGTATAAATATTTAGGCAAGTCTCGTATCTCACGTTTTTTTTTTCTTTTTATTTGCCTGGGTTGGGCACTGAGCGACCACGACGCTTCATAAAAATCACATTAATATCATGTCACCACAAACATATTATGTTCCCATTGGCTTTTATTGTTGCGATAATATACTCGAGCAAAGTCTCCTTTTGAAATCCACCTGATGATATACATTTATGTGAATCATGTTATGTTGGTGTTTTTATCAAGAATTTCCACCATCTTTGGTTTAATCATTTGAATTTATCTTTAATTTTGTCTCTAATAATGCCTTGGTGGCTTATGTCTTACAGACTACTGGCCTGTGGAACTGAGTTCGAATCTTTGGTAAGAAAATAAGATTTTTTTTTAAATCGTAATACTTCATTTTCAGTTGGCAGTTTTTGTGGCGTGTATGCGTGTATCCATGCGATACTAGTTCATTTATGAAAATACATTTAATTTTTGTATTGTCATGTAGGTAATATTATTGTCCTTTATTTAAAAAAAAATATCCTAAAGCCAGTTTCTCACTATTACCCGACACTTAACGATAATCTCTAATTACTTCGAATTGATAGAAAAAACTATTCATCAAATTTCAAAGATCAAAGATCAAATAAGAGAGAGAGAGAGAAACACCTAGTCTAAGAAACACCCCTAATATGATGTCAATAAATTACTTACACACAATATTTCAAATAACAATTCTTAGAACTAGTTATATACAGGGTGGAAAAAGAAATTAAATATGATACAAAAAGGTTTTTTTTTTTAATTTTATTTTCATAGATAATCGAAGCTCTGGTTGATCTTTTGCATTAAAAAAAGTATTTTCATCGCCACTTTAATGTAAGGCGGGATAATGGTATGTCCCGCCATGTTTCAACCCATTTACATTAAATTTAGTTATAATTGAATAATTAAAAATCACAAGAAAAAATAATAATTCCTTTTTATATCAATAAAGGAGTAGTTGCGAAATGAGCGACCTTCTTACGATAATTACGAAAAAGGATGAAAAATTAGTCGCCCAAACCACATGTCAAATGTACTTATCTATCAAAATAAAAAAAATCTTAGCTAATCTATCTGTTTTACAAAATCAACAATTCTTCGACTAGACTATTTTCAAAAGGGAACAACCAAAATAATCGATTTTTGATACTCAAAATTAAAAACCGATATTTTTGTAGTTCAATACCGATTAATAGGTACAAGCGGCAACGCTTCAAAATAACGTTTATAAAGCACTTTTTTAAACAAATAGTGTTGCCGCTAGTACTGTGGATATAGGGGTGTGAATTTACGATATTGTCACACGAGGCACTCTGCGTTTGTAACTTGTACAGGGGTTTATTTCTACATGAACACTCTTATATCAACTACAATGATACTATATACTCTTAGTACAAAGAAGCACTTTTTCAGACCAACTTTTCAATATGAAAACAAATGGAATCTTCTTAACTGAATTGACATTGAAAGATCCAAATAAGTGCCCTTACAAGTTCTATTGTTACATCGGAAACAAAACTAGTGCATCCCAGTGAGTCGGGATTCAATACAGGTGACTAAATCAGTCTATCGTTCTGAAGGAAGACATGGCAAAATTCAACTGACGTTAAATATAATGGTTTAAAAAATACTTAGTTTACTTTGTACTACTACACAATGGTTACTCTCAGTTATATCTTTAACAATCTCTAGATATACAATTCTACTGAGAAATCTAATTCGTTATTACGAGACTGATCACATCCGAGTTAATAACGGGAAAAAATTAAATACAAAAAATATTGTCATCATTTTCCAAACTAGATTTTGGTCCGTTTACTAAGCTATACTTTTTTTCGATAAAAGCAACGTTGAAATAAACTAAATAAGGCACAATATCATTTGTGTCTGATCGGGGATTTAATCGGTGCCTAATACTATACTACACCAGACTATAAACCACTACATTGAAAAATAAATTCTTCAAGCATTTTCCAATTCGTATCACAATTGATCGTTTAAAAGTAAAAAAAAATGACTAAACCATTCAACTACGATTGTAAAACTCCAAAACCCAGCACCCAACTCTATTTAACTACTTAACTATAATACTGGGATGCACTTTGCTAGAAATGGTATGAAGAAAAAACTAAGCAGTACCAGCTGTTATCCAATGGACCAACAATACTGATAACTAATGGATTAGAGTTATGTCACACAAGCGATTATACATATTTATAAACTATCGCGTCATATTCGTCACTAGTGATATGACCAGAAAATTAAATTATTCTGCCTTCATAGTGTTTAAAAGTTAATAATCAGTATTGTCATTTTCACTAAGAATGAGACGGTAAAAAACCGTAAGAACCGGTTTTTAAAACCAATAAATTCTCACCGATTCACATCTCCATTGCAACACAAACATTTTAGATCATAAAAAATCACTTGTATAACACACTCCCATGCCACAAACGTTACCGAAAAGTCGTCAGTATTGCAGACCCGTATGTTGTCTTCGTCGGTCTTCGACGTCCCGTGGTCCTTCGTCGTCCGCCCGCTAGTAGACATGCAAACGTTGTTCAACGCTGCCATGCATGCTATGTTCATCCCTCCAAACTATTCTCATGATGGACTTTACTCTACATAAACTGGGGTTAACTAATAATAAAAACTGGCGTCCATCTGGTACCGAAGCTGAACTAAAACTACGTTGATCCAAAAGAAAATGAGGTACGAATAAGCGATAAATGAAAGAACGGCTGTGTTTGTTACCATTTATTTCTAATACTCGACTAAGTGAAAGATGAACCATAGATTTATTTTTCAAAGGCTTTGAAGGAGGCGCGCGGCCCGCGAACTACAGCGTCCACTAGCTAATAAACAGATGGAACGCCTCTTTTGAAGCTCCCATATTGACTAGCCAAAAAAGGCGTATTACCAATACTCGTTATACATAAAGACTACAGAATATGATTGCCGGTACTATTATAAAACATTCACTTATCATCAAAAATTGCGATAAAAGCAGAGCTTCCAATCTCATAGACTCGGTTTGGAATACATTTAAACACATTTAAGACCTTTTATAAAGGATGCAAAGTGTACTCTCTGACATTGTATAGTCTATGCTCTGGAAACTCTTTGAATCTGACGTATCTTGTATTACGGAACTCTACACTACAAACGCAAACCCACCCCAAACTACGGGTAATTAATATCCAAAAAATATTATACAAAGTGGGAAAAATTCGTTATTGCACATTATTCACTTGTAGCAGTCTGTGTAGAAATAAAAAACAGCCCATATCTACATTGTCTATGGTTCTATTTTAACAGGTTATCTACCATAAAATGCCATTACAACCAAAATATACAAAGGAATGTTCGATACAGCCTCTATTGCACTGTTTGTTTAAACACTAGCATTTATTTAAATATTTTCGCTGTCAAATTTTTCAGACCAAAATGGCGCGAAATCAGAATAGGCGGGAATGTTTGACAACTCAAATGTTGCCAGTATTCAAAGTCAATTTTACCCTAGATTAAGCAATGTTTTAGTCTGAAATAGATACACGCACTGCGGAGAAGCTGGGGTTTTTAGTTGGGCCTCCGAATTGACTAGTCTTTCAAAATACCGCAGTCTTATACCATAAAGAGGCCATGAGTAAGAGAATATTGTTTGTGCAAAGTCCATTCTATTTTCAGCAGTAAAGACACTTCTACTGTACCTTTAAAACATACATTCTTAATTTAAAAAGTGCTTTTTTGCAAATATCTAATCGCTTCAACCGCAGCGCGCGTAAACTAAAAAAATACTGCAAAAGAAGATGGCCGCACGCCCCAAGCGGCGGCACTACCTACGTATAACACGTTAAAATCACATACTCTCACTTATTAACAAGTGTACGAATATTTATCACGAGTAACGCCTTTAAAAATACAAGTACCAACTCGCTACAGAATACACCGATTCCTATAATACAAAAATATTGTAATATTTGTATGCAAGTGTGTATAATACTAAATAGACGCGCGCTGCCGTGTCAATCTCACCTAGCGTACAAATGGTGCAAGGTTTTTTTTATTATACATTCATTCATTTCTTTTTAAATTAGGTACTTGTTGTACACGTGTTGAGTAGCCGCAGCGCGCGCGTGCTGGTTTTAATATAATGTTTATTGCTTTCGGTTAGTCATACTTATATCTTACTTTATATACGTAATGTAAAACTTCAAAATCACTACACTACGTCACTACTCTAGCATCTGCCGTACATTAAACACACAACATATTTTATTATAATTATTCTTTTAATAACATACTTTATATTATACCAATCCAAAAATTGTATATTAATCCATGTATATATGTAACCTTATTAGTAATTAAGTAGGTATATACTTTTATTTATTTTTTTGTTTACATTGGTCCAGAGTATCTGGAATTGCGAAGCGAACGATGTTTCGTTGCTGTGCTATGGCGTGTATGGCACATCACTACTGCGTAAGCGATTACCGATAAAAAGAGAAATTAACTACTAGGCAAGAGAATTAGTATTGAGCAAGACGAGACTGTAGATTTCCCTTTTCGAAATAACACTTTAAAAAACAAATTAAAAATAAAATGACTAGAGTGGAATGTTTATGGCAACAACTTAGCATCTCAGTTGGCAACGTCTTCGGTTTTTTTTATTGTCGTGTCCTTATGCTAATGCGGATAATTTGGCAATTTTTTCGCAACTACCCGACATTTTCACTGTAAAACAAAGATGGCGGGTTTTGACGTTTGACATTTGCGTTCCGTTTGTCCGGTTGAGCAAAAAATTTAGTTTTGGCTTACTTTTGGCCTGTCCATTGGCAAATTAGGTTCGAACAGGAAGACTGTGGGCCTCAAGCGAAGCGCTTCTACAAGGTCTAAACTACGTGTCTACTTCAATAATATTTCTCTTAAAGTCAAACGTTTTGGCGTTAAAAGAAATATCTATATAGCACGTTTCACAACCACCGTGTGGCAAACGCCTCGAGAGAATTGACAGTGAATTTGGAAGATACAAGTTTTTTTTTTCATTTTTACTTTTTTACGTATGAATCCATGCCAACCATGCCTTACGCCTAAGTCCGGAGACGAGTGTTAGTCACTTGTACAAGACGTCGTAACTACGTTTTTTTTTTTAATTACATTAGGTAAAGATTCACATGCCGAACAGCCACTAGGCGACTTACCGATGTCAGCGACCCCACTCCTTCCGACGATAGGTACGGAGCGCGGAATGAATGTACACACGCAAGTAAATCTACAATCGTGCATCTACTGAAGGAAACTAGACTGTGAATGAAAACCAGAGCCCAACAAAAGGTACCCCCACGCGCTAAGTAAATAAAACACACAGTTACTGTTCTAATATTATCCATGTAATGACATTAGATTAACTATAGGTGCTCATTTACATACAAGTTACGAGCATACACTAAGCTAAATACAAAACTACAGCTAGCGCCGACGCCGAATAGCGTCGGAAAACATACACGGTGTGTAGAAAAAAAAAATAAATTTACTCCAGTTAAGTCAGTCGAAGCCCCACCGCGGCGGCGAGCGCACGCGTTGGAAGTTCGACAAAAAAATACATACTATAATATGAGAAAGAAAAAAATTAAGTACATTTTCAACTCTAAAGGTGCCGCCTATCTAATATTTTGGCAAGATCAGCGGCTCCCGGAGGGGTACTAAGTGTGTAAGACATCACAATAATATTATCAACCATCTAATACTGAGAATTTCAGGAAAAATGCTAATATACAAAAGGTGTTACCGATGGGTATGGCGGGCGTGGCGTTTCTGTGTCGCGCTCGTTTGTAGCCTATTCAATGACGTGAGATTGCGAATTTGAATAAGCTGCCATACAAAATTCCCCTGCGTTCAGAATAAATTATAATAATTTGGCATAATCCCCAGTATTTTGCGATTTCTTGTTCCTACAACAATATATAATATTTAAATGGTACCTGAGTACAGATTATGTATTTTTTTGTAAGAATGAAGTTTTAGTATCTATATCTTTAGTTTTTTAATCTATAAAAATCAAAGGCTCAAAATTAAATAAACAATAAAATAGAATAACAAAAATATCACTTTAAGATACAATTATCACCAATCTTATTTTTAAATTCATTTCTGAGATGCATTTAATATTAATAGATCCAGTTTTTTGTTTTAAAATCATTGATTTTGCGATTTGGCTCAGAAACGCGACGCCCGCGATTAATCTCAGGAGGTTCTAACCTACTTATATTAAGAATACTGCTATAATAATAAGGTATGTGTATACATGTGAAACAACAGCAGCTCTGGTGTGTGGAAGGGCCTTAGGAGGGAAAAAATCAAAATATCCAAACCGATAAAGCAGGCAAGAAAGCTAATAAGGGTGAATAATTTTCAGAAGAATAAACCTCCCGTACCATTAATGACAAACAATTATTTATTAAAAATCATAATTTCAACATGAAATTTGAAAATTAGGCGCATTTTAATTCCGCTGTTTGATATTTTATTTGTCTTATTTTAAAACTTCATATAAGTTATGATTTTTAATCATTAACAGCTGACACAAAAATACAGAAAGTTTACTCAAGATTCACCCACAAAAAAGAATCCCAAAGCATACTACTTCTACAGTATGAAAAACGTCAAAATAAAGTCTTAGGGTGATCCACACACCAGGGCTGCTCTCATGAGTCGACCGGCGGGGGAATGTGGCCGACCAAGCTACCGCATGCATCTGCCTCTACAACGCCGCCTGTCTTTGCCCCGATATCCATATCACTAGCAGCTCTCAAGTACGTCGATTTGAAGTTTGAATGAGGAATGTCAGTTCTCCGAGGGCGTGTGTAAGGTTGACATCAATTTCAAACGCTAACACTACATTGCTGTTTTCCTATAATTATTGCAATTCTTAGGTTACGTCACAGCAGCATTGTAAAGTGTCTTTCAAAATGATGTCAACCAAGACACATTTTAGAGTTGTTTTTTTTTAATGAATATGCTTTGGATTTTTTTCTGGATTTAGTTTATTTTTCACGCGATATATCCAAGAGCCAGGGGATATATTTGTTTCCGTAAGTACGTAATTAAGTACGTTTTAACAATACTGAAAGGACCATGTCCCGAAAATTTCCGTCTTAAACCTAGGAATTGCACAAACACAACCATATACGTCTTTTATTTTTAAATATTATAGAATAGAATAATACTTCTCTAATCACAGAGGTCACTAAGTAGAGTATTGCTTTTGGACACCTAACCTACGCTAAGAAAAAAAAAACTTTGGACGAAATAATTTGAGAGGGTAGATTAAAAATTGACTAAGAAAAATTATTATATTCATTTTATAAAATCGTCAAAGATACCCGATTTGAAATTAAACTACGTAGACTAAATTAGTAATACTATTTTTTTCATACTAAGTTATTTTTATAGGCATAGAGAACTGGATAAACGTCAATTTAAAGCAAAAAATAAAACTATCACCAATTTAATCCACAAATCAAAATCGGAACCGTTACTAAAATGAATTAAAATGTATACAAGTCCGTTATTTGGCATAAGTCACATTTCCAATAAAAAATGAGGCCTCCAGCGAGGCCTATAAAAAACTGGGGCCCAAACGGGCTCAGGCAAAGACAGGCGGGAAAACTACCGGCTTAATTACTTAGCTTATTGTCACAAGACACTCTGGGGGTGTTAGTTAGCATTCCCTGATTACTAATACTATATTTAACTTACTAAGTCTCACCCTACTAAACGGTTTTTGGTCTTGGTCAGTCGTTTGAGATTTGGATTATGTTGCCAGAAGCAAAAAATATTACTTTAATTTGGGGAAAATATCTAAATTATACATATATCTTACTGTATCTTCCATTCAAGAATAGTGTATTATGGAAACAACCTTTATGAAATTGGCCAAGAAGCACCATTTTAGTGTTCAATGTGTGAAATAAATATTATAATTTCAATGAAAAACAAACACAACTAAGAATGGAGTTCACCGTCATTCTTCCCCTTAAACCGAGGTTCAATTTAATATTTGAGCAACAGTTATGTCACTTTAATCTTGGTTAACGTAACGTCGATGAAATCCATTCCTAGACGTGTTATGATGGCAACACTGCATTTATCAGTACATTTGTGAATTTAAATACCAAAAAAACTTGGTTTCAAACGCGATATGCTGGCACATAAATAATCCAAAACCAAAAACGGCTAACCAATGATCAATAGACAAAGATCCGTCGACACATGCCCTTTACAACACAATATACTAAGCCGACGGACATTATCACCGTAGTACTGCGATCTCATGGGATTCCACCGTAGCCTCTTCGTATGTTAGAATTGATTTACGCTATGTTGTTAGTCTTAGTCTGTACTAGGGTTTAAAATATACAACATGTAACGGGACAAATGCTCACTATCAAACACCGCGATTAGAAAATCAAGTTATAATCATAATACATGTTTATGTATTTAATATTTTTTATTCAAGAAATAAGTTGTCCTCAATTTGTACGAACAGTATGCACACCCTATGCATACTTACCCTACCGCTACCTACGGCCGCACATAAAACAAACTTACTCACACACGCACACTGTCGCAATGTGATGTAGCGTAACCTGCGTACACCTATTTAACACTCGCTAGTAAGTAGATTCATTTTCATTATTTAATTTCTTAAATTATTATTTATAATAAAATGCACGTCTCAACGAGTTCTAATAAACTTGTTGAGACCAACATCTTATTTTGGATAGACGTTAGTGTCATGTTCGTCTGTGACTGTTCACCAATTGGGTGACCATAATTTCCTTAATTGTAATTAATTTTGGGACAAAATATAACCTATATTAAAAAGGTCTGAAATCGATTCGGTTATCGATTCTGAACTAACTAGTTTCGGGTTGTACATTGAATCCTGTTACACGTTGTATAATGAGTACTCAAGAAATATAACACATCGAGCTTAGAAAAGAGATAATCGGCTAGTTTCGACTTCGTAGAGCGTTATCTCTGCTGCACACTGCCTACGTAAGCACTAAGGGCTATATCTCACCGGGACGCCATGGCGGTGCAACCAGTCGCCACCACCAACAAAATGTATACAGCTCTATAGAGCGTCACTCACTGGTGTACGTTTGGTTGCGCAACCAATTTGGCGGCGCGACCAGCTCGGACGCCGGCACGCATTGTTACTACGACCTTTATTACGATTATTATTTATATTACGATTGTTATTACGACGACCAAATTCATTCTTTCTCAGTTTCTTTTGAAATGGAGGAATTTGTAAATAATTGATTCTTTCCATATTATACAAAATTCTTTAGTTTCTTTTTAATTTATCATGTGTTTTGATAATTATTAGTGGTTATTCACTCTAGAATAGTTTTAAAGGGAGGAGCCTAATTATATGAAATAAACTGAATAAACTGGTCGCACCGTCACGCTGGTTGCGCCACCACTAATTACAATAGCGTATGGTGACTCACTCGGCCGCCAGACTAAACTACGGTGGAGCGAATGGTAGCCCCGCCATGGTTTCCCTTTGAAATATGGTCCTAATAGTCCGGTATTGGTCAAAACTTGATCAAATTGGTCGACAAACGTCACATAGGTTGTGCGAACGAGATAACGCTCTACAGAGCCGAAATTATCCGAAGTCTCTCTCCTATGGTCGATGTGCAATATATTGCTGCGTACTGTATCATGATTTTACGTAACGGGGAATATATTGTTTGAGGGTATTAATGGGTATACAGGGGTATCGTTCTATCGCGGGAAAAAACCTACAAAAAATGCATCCTGTATAATTTGTGAGACATTTAAGGAGTCGCATTACTTAATGTTATGAACAACTAATGCTATGTAGCTCACTGGGATATTGTGACGAAAAAAACAGGTGCTCCATACAAAACAAAGGCAAGAATTTATCAAGTAATTTGGCCTAGATTTAGGAACTTTTGGGCAAGTATTTTATTTCAAACTCGACCAATGGCATAATGGTCAGACTCTTTGCCAGTGGAGAAGAAAAAAAAAGTATAAATTTCAAAGTAAGTAAAGAAAAGTAATGTCAAATATGACAGGGCAAGGATTGTTATTTTTTTTGCTTATTTAACTAACATCGAAAATGGGCAGTTAAAATTTAAAATTATAATGGTTTTAAACGCTTTATGACCAAGAAAATCATGTTTTGAGTCGCATTTTGGATAATCAAGTTTCCGATTTGGTTTATTTTTGAGAAAAAATAGGCAGTTGTCAAATATTTTTTTAAATTCTTAAAGCAACGGGCACGTTTGTGTAAAGCCTAAACCTAGTACAGACTATGTATAGAGGCGGAATTCCACAAGTCGAATCAATAGAGCAACTATAACTACATTCATACAATGCCATGATGATTGCTTACTCGTTAGATATGTATGGGTGAGCTGTAGGCGGTGGACGCCGCGTGACGGGCGTGACGTCACTCGTGACGTCACACGAGATTGTCGTCCCATGATTATGTTCGCTCATTGAGTACAAACAAACACACGATATGCCGTCATATTATTAATACCAGCTTTTAGCAGAACGACAAACTTTTTTCTCCCATCCTAAACAACGAAAGAACGCAGTTTGGCACAATTTAGTTTTTTCACCGTTCAAAAAATGGCACGAAAACTTAATACTGATTCGAGTGGTTTCAAAATTGGCAAAATGACGTCGCAGATTACAAAAACCAAGATGGCGCGTCACCCGGCGTCCGTCGGCCGCGTTATTATTATCATTTTTAAATAATATTAAAAAAATACAGAGCTGCAATGAGATTCACGTACACTCTCACGAGTATAAATAGTTAATATTGCCAACGTTCGTGCACTAATACTACTACAAATCCAAGACAAATATAATAAGAAACTTCCATTTTTTTTTTAGTTCAAACTAAATTATTTGAGATCTTCGCCTTATATTTAACTTTTAAAAAAAATGCGTATTCTTTGCTTCGGGTCCCGCACCGGGCGTAGTATTGCTTGAAAAAAAAATGACTTAACCTACGACCTTACACTGACACGCGAGCCGTCCGTAACTTAGGAACTGTTAGAGAAATAAAATAAAACAAAGATGTATAGCTGCGAGCGCAGTTACAACCTAACCTTAGGCGGGGGTGGGGTATCTTCGTCGGCTTAGATGTACATGGGGAGCCCGTACATGGCGCTCCAGTCGACGCCCTGGAAGGAGGACATGTCGACGCCGGCCAGGGAGTACGCGGCGCCGAACTGGGGCAAGGTGGGCGCGGGGGCGGGGGCCGGGGGGGCGACTAGGGCCGTAGCCGCCGTGGCCGCCGTCGGCAGCGCGTACGGCGCGTACCTGTAGGCGTGGGTCCCCACCGTGGGCACCGCCCCGACCCCTCCGGCGGTGGCGTACACCAGCCCCCGCCCGGGGCGCAGCACTAGCCGCTTGCCCAGAGCCAGAGGCGCGGCCGCGACGGCTTCTTTTGGCTGCGCGCGTTTGCATTCCACCTTCTTATTCTTAATGGTGTGGAAATGTATGTCACATACGCGCTCGACGGCCTCCTCGGAGTGGAAGGTGACGAAGCCGAAGCCGCGGTGGCGTTTCGTCTGCTGGTCCATCAGCATGACCGCGTCTTCGACGAGGCCGAACTGGGAGAAGTAGGCGCGGACCTCTTCGGCGGAGGTGTCCTGGCCGACGCCCCCGACGAATATCTTCTTCGTTTTGGCGGGGCGCGGGGCCGATTTGGGGGTCGCGTGCTTGGGGTCGATGCGTTTGCCGTCGAGCGTGTGGACGGGCACCGCGAGCACCTTGTCCACGGATGACGCCTCCTGGAAAGTGATGAAGCCGAAGCCGCGCGAACGCTGCGCGCGGCGTATTTGAGTCATATGTTTGGGACGAGGTTATGGTGTATTTATCTCGGCTAATACGCCAAGTGCTATATCTGGCTTACGCCTACTAAAGCTCAGTGTAGACGGTAGCGGTTGGTTAAAGCCAGGTGTAACAGATCTGTTTTAAGACTAGGTGCAGCTGATTATAATATGTTCTTATAGTAGGTGAGCCCAAGATTATCATTTACGTAACTTCACGCCTGTAATCCTCGAAGGGGTAGGCAGAGCTAAATGCATGCATTCAAGTATATATGCACGCCGGTTGGCTCATATAACAGGTGGCAAGCCTGTTGCCATCTCCGGGCACATGACCAAACTCCGAGGTACTGGGAAACTTCCAGAAAGTGGAAAAATCCCAATAGAACCATAGATAAAGGATTTTAAACCGTTATCTCTGATAGCCCTCGACCCGGGAATCGAAGCCAGGACCTCCAGCGTAGTAATAGTGGTCTGCTACTACTAGGCTACTGAGGAGTAAATCATTTTAGTTTAATATACGCGAGATGAACCCGTTAACATAGTTTTATTTCAATGAGTGTACCCGGTGATACCAAATATTAGGGGAGTTTTTAGTTTAGAGCTTCAGTGACGGAGTTCGCAGGCGTAGACACCACCGCATTACCGGCAAGTAGATTAACTAGACACTAAATGATAGTATTCAGCACTATCGTGTTCTGGTCAAGTGGTAGTGTACGGCCCTGTAATTTCCGACACAGAGGCATAATACCATAGGCCTCAGGAGTGATAACGCATCTGAAATCTCTGATTTCATGTAGATGTATACAGTATTACTTATCATCAATGTAAACTATACGCTTGTTTGGCTCTTCATGACATGAAAAAAGCCTCAAAGGAGATTCTTTATTTACTAGAGCGCGTCAGATTAAAATATGGGGAATACCTAGCACATCTATACCAAATCTGAGCTTTCTTTAAGGTCGCCTCTTTAATAGTAGGGGATGCTATTTTTGTATTTACTAGAGCGTGTCACATTAAGATATGGGCGATACCTTGCATCCTGTTGGTTACATCCACTAAATCTAGTTCTAGTTTGTATATAGAGAAGCGCCCGAAGGGTAGCCCTTAAAAAAAATCTAAAGGTCGCTACGATCTTACTCATCTGCCGAATCGTCTGAATTTTGGATAGGCGCATTGTGTGGGCACATTTTACACCCTCTCAGAATATCTTGTAATAATAATAACCCATGACGTATGTGCCGCGCCCTTTTTAGAAACATTTCAAAAATGAATGTGAACAATTACTCAAGATTGTCAGATACTCAGAGAGCATGTAAAGTGAACCCAATCAAAGCTCCCATCCAAAATTCTGACGAAATTTTGAATTATTTATTTATTTATTATTTATAAATAAATACATTGATTTATTTATTATTTATAAATAAATAAATAAATAATCTGACGCGCTGGAGTAAATCAAAAAATCCCTTCTTGGGCTTCTACTATAAGGCAGCTGTTCAAATTGAGTTACACTTAGGTTTAACCAACTACTACCGGCTACACTTAACTTTAGCTGGCTATAGCCGCACTTCGGGTATTAGCCGTGACATATCGATCTAACGGGACACTAGTCTAAGTTTTAATGGTCCACACAAGATTGTTTCTATGCAAGTTTGAACAATGCTTTCCTCCATCAAACTAAGATTTACTACGGCTAATGACGAATGCCGACTTTCGCAAGTATTTTCTTGGAAATTTAATATTATTTGTTAAGAATACCTTTATTTACATCAAACAGCTGTCATGCTATCATCACAATACGGATTCATAGAGTAAAATAGGGAAAAATACGTTTTTTTAGATTTGAGAGAAAATATCTACTATAAGACAGGATTCGAAATTATCAACATAACTATTTCCTTTTAAAATTTTATGTTAAGTGGATAATATCGATATTTCTCATAGCAAAGTATATTTTGTACTAAAAAGATGTGCGAATAGGAATTTTTGAACTTCTTGGACAAAAATTCTTCATATCTCTAAATACCTAATTATAATAGAATTCAATATAAATACAGCTAGCTGTGTTTATAACCTACCAAGCTATGTTAACCGGTGAGAAAAGTCTACAACTTTATAAATTTGTAGACTTTTCTCACATTCTCCCCAAATTTACCAATTTGGGGAGAATTTATAAAGAGACTAAATATACTTAAGGGACTATAACTTCAAATCTGTTACCTACACCTGATAATTAGCTAAATAACTAATCTTAATATAACTCAATATTTTCAATAACTATAAAGTCAATGTTGCTACGTAATTTAAAAAAATATATTTCACTACTTGCCCTAAAAATCGGCAAAATGATAAATTTTAAACACAGCAACACTGATAGAGTAAGATCTACCAAAGACCACAAATCTGTAGAGATAGAGCGACAAAAACTAACCTAACACTATAATGTTAGTGGTTCAGCATGCCTCTTGTCTATGGATTATTATTTTTAATGTTAATACTCTGTACCAACCATAGCCCAACTATAAAACTACTGTACCATAAACAATGTGTTATTTTTTTACGGCTACGGACGGAAGGAAAGGAAATTACGTACCAATTATATCAAATAAAAAAAAATATATAGAAAAAAAATCTAAATTTGACCAGGTTTAATACCTACCACCATTTACTGGTGGCAGAGGTCCAGTGTAGGTACCACCGCATTACCGAATCTATCTGCTGTCAAATGGTAGTGTTCAGCACTATCGTGTTTCGGTAAGATGGCTATGTATGGTCCCGTAATAACTATCACAGATACTAACACCTCAGGTGTCAGGGGTTGCAACACATCTGCAGTTGGCCTCCGGTTATTGTGTACATGTCTGTAGACTGTAGTCATCACTTGACATCCATGTGATATGCACGCCACACACACACACACATTGTTTGCCACCTTTATTACAGAAAAAATGGCTTAATAATGATGAAATTGTCAAATGCATTTGAAGTCACATTATATTATGTTAAAAGGAGCTAAAGTAATGGATATTACAAAAATAAAATTTATTTGCCAAATTTCTGTATTTTTCTATTATTAAATTAGTTAGTTAATTTCATAACAACCTTCCCCTGACATTAACAAATACAAAAAAAAAATATATAGAAATCTGTTCAGTCGATCTTATGTATTATGTTTAGAAGATGGCATATTTTGGACTGGCAATACTGGAAGCTATCTATAGGGAAAGGATTTTGCGGCGGGAACGCGGAAAAGAGCTGTGTCGCTGCGTGACATTATTTTCGAAATTTGTGTATAGTCGCGTTTTTATGTGTAAAAATGGTGGGATTTTTATCATAAAGCATTCGATAATGTTCACGAGTGTAAGAAAGTGATATTATGAAGTGAAAAGTGATTTTTCGTATTGCCTCCAAATCTTCGTAAAAACTCCTAGTAAAGTCCCCATCGCTTTACTGGAGCCATCCCATCATCTCATCATATTCCTCATGGAAGCATTTAATCATCGTCATCTTCCTTAAGGATATTCATTAATTTAAAGAAATGTGAAATTCAATATGTATACGACTGAAAGACTTTGTATCTATAGTCATGAATAAATTAAAAAAAAAATCGATAGGGAAATTTCAAAATAGATTATTTGCATTCGATGAAATTCGATCCCACAGAGTCATTGAATCCCGCACAAAATAGATTTTTCTTTATTTACCGACCACAGATAAAACAACACTTGTTTATGGTACAATAAAATATCAGAACAGTGAGACCTATTCTACCTAGTTCCAAAAATAAAGGCTTCGCCTTGCATAGTAATCTTTACACTGACCGATCGAGCTGATCACCGCTTCGCACACTATTCTGTCTTTGAAGAAATTCGTGTTAGAATATTGAATAGGATCCCTAACATGCTAATGGTCCAAGATCTAATGAACCCTTCAAGTATCGGAACGCCTGTGAGTCTAGAAATTTTTTTAAGGATGAGTCATAATATGCTAAGTGCAATAACAGAAAAGTTACTTCCATATTTTAGATCGGGCAGCCATAGCTTTGCGACGTTAATTGTTGGGTCTTAGCCATATTTGTGAGAGGTGAGAGGTGTTTCCATGACAACGGAAGTGTGTTTCCATGACGACGAAATTGTTGGGACGAATACATAGATTATGCCAATAATCAATTACCCTGCTATAGGTATACGATTGAGTCGCTCATTTGTAGTAAACAAATCGTGATTTTCTTTAAATATCCGAACACACAAAAATTTAACTTTAAGACGCAACATAAATGGTCGTAATCGAGCCAGATCTTAAAATAAGTATGGAAGTAACTTGTCTCATCAGATGACGTGACGGGTGGACCCTTAGCATGTATGATTTATCCCTACAAAAATGTCTAGCCTTACAGGGCCAACGTTACTCGGAGGGTTCAGTATCTCTCCTACTATAAGAATTAATTTAATTGGAGGTAGACTGTAGGGACTCGAAGGCGTAGGCACCAGCGCATTAACTAATCTATCTGCCGTCAAATGGTAGTGTTCAGCACTATCGTGTTCCGGTGAGATGGTAATGTATGGCCCCGTAATAACTATCATAAAGACATAACAACTAAGTTCTCAGAGGTGGCAACGCCTCTTCATTGTGGTTTTATAGGGTACAGTATTACTTATCATCAATGTGAACTGCATGCTTGTTTGCCAATTCATGACAACAAATAGATTACAAGTAGGCAAGTAGATTGACCCTTTAAGGAAAGTAAAACCGCCGGCGGCTAGACACAACTGAAAATCAATTGTCATATTTTTCTCGTGACTTGACGGGTCAAGCAATATGGTACACGCTCGCGAGCTCTCGCTCACAATTGCAGGAGTATTCTTCCACTAATACAGTCAGTCTATCGAATGGGGGTAGTAAACGCAATAAATTGCGGTGGACAGAATCGTCCTGTGACAAAACTGCCACCATAGCCATCGCCAAGCGTGGCGATTATGGCATATTCTAGCCTAATGACGCACAACACTATACATTGTTAGCATCATTGGGGTAGACTTTTATTCAGCGATTGTCATAGAGCAACACGGGCCACCCGCCACGGCGAACCGGAGGGGAGTAGCCAAAGCGTTTATTACCGATGCAATCGGTCGGTCATTTTTTGCGGGGGGAAATGCATGTAACACACACACACACACACACCCTACAAAAATTACTACGAAACTCACATATTGACTTTAACAAAATACATAAACATTTTCACGCACACATTTAAACATCTAGGCGACAGGTATAGGACCACTTGGGCTTGTACTTTGACAGAGGGGAAAGCCTGCATATGGCTACTCCCCTCCGGTCCGCCGCGGCCGGTGGCCCGTGTTGCTTTACGGCGATGGATGTCTATCTAATAATTACATCGATTTTCTTTCTTTCTATAACGTATTAGTAGCGCGCGTTTCAGTTGAACAAATTTAATGTTTATATCGTCATGTAACTCCACGCCTGTAATCCCCAAAGGGGTAGGCAGGAGGTAAATGCATGCATTCAAGCCATCGACTATGGAACCAATAGACACCTTATTTAGGGCGAACGGTTTCTGTCAACGGATACGCTAAATCAAGCTTATATTATCCGCCATCTTAAAATGTTAATTTAATACCAACCACTTCCGTGATCAGAGAGTACATAAAATTTTCAAAAATAAAACGAATAAAAAAAACATAAGATGCCGAGTTGTAGTGTAAGAAGGTGCAGTAAAATCACTTACACTTCTAATTTGAAAAAGGATGGTATTTGTTTTCACCGGTCAGTATTATAATACACATAATAAATCTATAAATAATACAGAATAATATTCATGGTAGCTCAAATTACGCTGGACATGATTTGTTCTTTGACGTATTAAAAAAATTGATATCTCTTTTCTTCGTATGCACGAAATTCGCTATTTCGTTTTTTCATAGACGTCATGAGCATTGTCAATAATTGACATTACAGACGGATGGAACTCTAGGGAGGCTCTTAAAGTCCTATCGATATAGTCGATATAATTAGGGAAAGTGGGGTAAATTGATGGAGCAAGGATTATGGGATAATTTCCATATATAAAATTCTCGTGTCACAATGTTAGTTAACATACTTCTCTGAAACGGCTTTACCGATTCTCATGAAATTTTGTGTGCCTATTGGGTAGGTCTGAGAATGGGCCAACATCAATTTTTCATACCTGTACGAGCCAATATTGCTCATACAGCATTTTTATTGCTAATTACCTAATTAAGCCAGTCGTAGCTTGATAACATAACATACGTACGCGAGTCATTGTATTTCACAACAAAAAATGGGACTCAATAAATATTCTACTATAACCTTTTAACGTTGCTTTACTTGGTGTGAACTCCTAACGACTTCAACCAACAACCGAGGGTACTGTCTACGGCAGAAACCCCAACAATATCCCTAAGTAATAAGGGTGATTCTAGGCAAATATTTTTTTTACGACTTATTTTTTTCATACCCATAAAGAAGGTCGTCGGGGCAGCTAGAATTTATTAGGCTTTTCCCAGTTTTAATAAGGGTTCTTAGGGTTCTTCCGTTGTAAACAAGGAACCCTTATAGTTTCGCCATGTCAGTCTGTCTGTCTGTCCGTCCGGGGTTGAGCGCAAAAACTATTGGCACTAGAGATTTGAAATTTGGCACAAATATAGGTATACCTTAATCGCGAATAAAATGTGAAAACTAATATGATTTTAATTTACTATGACCTATCTGTACTTATTTTATAGTATTCGCTGTATGTATTTTAAAATTTTTAATTACTTCACTTATGTAGGTATCTAAAAAAATTTAGATACTTATCCAAAATAAAAACATTTTCTCTATTTTTTTCTCGTATTATATTATTAAGAAAATCTGTTAACAATATAGTCCCATTTCCTCAGAAGTTCATAAAACTTTGCCATATTTCGATATAAACGAAGTTTGTTAGTCATCCCTATGATTTTGAAATATTATGATTTTTAGAATTAGAACGCAACGTCCCACTTCGTCTAGAAATAGAAATAGAAAATATTTTTATTTCGAATAGATCTTTACAGATACTTTCAAAACGTCAATAAATCATAAACTACCTAGAGCGAATAACCATTACATATAGTAAAGAAAAATCATATATTAATAGTAAATTAAAAATTAAAATTTAAACTATTTGGTTAAAACATAATAATCATAAAATTTTTCAATTCCTTCAATAATAATAAATGAAGAAAAAGAAAAACTTATTCGTCAAGATCAATGTTATTCACTTAGCAGAGTTCCAAGTGCAGTCACTACTGAGAAGAACTCCGCTACCCAACAAACTCAGTAAGAGCTCTTTTAAATGAAAGCTTAAATCTAGTACAGATTATCGTGAAAAATCAAATAATGTCAACGTCCATAGCATAGATGCAAATAAACTGCTATCTACTAAATGTGATGTAGCCCCTGCAAACCAGAACAGACCAATCCCCACCAACAGGTCTGCCTTCAGGCAGTTGACAGAACTAATTGTATGCAATAAATTGAACATTCTCAGTCTATAGGAAGGCTGATTGGTCTGTGATTCAAGCATAGAAGCAAACATCCTCGATACGCCGGTTACGTTTTATCCCATGCAACAGGTGGCGAGCCTGTTGACATCTCCGGGCACATTACTAAACTCCGAGGTAACTTTTTTTATGTAATGAAAGTGGCAAACAAGCATGCAGTTCACATTGATGTTAAGTTATGACTGCAGCCTATAGACACCCACACAATGACCAGAGGTAAAATACAGATGCGCTGCCACTCCTGAGGCATAAGGTGTTATGCCTCTGTGCCGGAAATTACAGGGCCGTACATCACCACCTGACCGGAACACGATAGCGCTGAACACTACCATTTAGCGGCAAGTATATTAGGTAATGCGGTGGTGCCTACGCCCGCGAGCTGAGTTACTGGAGCTCTACCACCAGTGAAAACTTACAGAAAATGAAAAAAAAAAAACATTAGAACCAGAAATAAAGGATTTCACACCGATATTTCTGATAACCGCCGATAGAGATAGATAGGCCCGAGAATCGAACCCAGGAACCAGCGCAGTAGTAGTCGCAGTTTTATATCGTCAGGAATACCATGACCAAATAAGTCGAGTGTTGTCTGAGGGTGGGCTCAATTATCTTAGGATGATTTAATCGGCGTGCATGTATGAAGAGAATGATCAAGGTAGAAAAAGCACGGGAGTTATGTCAGGACCGGTTTATCTGGCGCTCCACATTCTGTCTACCCCGTGAGGGACCCGGCGTGAAGATACATACAATGTACTATTTATTTTTCGCAATAACACATGCGAGTGAACTTAAGAAATTAAAGAAAAAACGGAAAGAAAAATTTTATTTCCGGCAGGAATTGATCTTGCGACCTCAGGATAACCAGTCCAGCCGCTTTACCACTAAGCTACCGAAGTCCCACACCGATGCGTCAAATTTTGCTTTCCCTTTTTGATTTTAACCGATTGTTCTTTTTGTTTTCTTTAATTTCTAAAGATACATACATACATATGAGTACCAATAAATTGTCTGGTGACACAAAAATCTTTTACTTATTAAAAAAAAAAAAACCAGAAGAGAACCAGAGATAAAGGACTTTATACCATTATCTCTGATGACCCCATACCTGGGAATCAAACCCAGGACCTCAGCGTAGTAGTAGTGGCCTGCTACCACTAGGCTACCGAGGCAGTTGTACATAATACAGTATTTAAGTAATAAAAAATGAACTCATCCATGCTTGAATGGAGGTTGCAATAAAACTAATTGGATCACTTTCATGTTACAATATCTATTATAGCTCGAGCAGAGTAGAAGGTGCCTAGTGGTAGCAGGCTACTACTACTACACTGGGGTACTGGGTTCGATTCCCAAGTCAGGAGCTATTAGAAATAAGGGTGTAAAATCCTTTATCCCTGGTTCTATTGGGATCATTGCACATTCTGGCAGTCTCTTAGTACCTCGGAGTTTGGTAATGTGCCCGGAGATGTCAATAGGCTTGCCACCTGTTACATGGGCCAAAACGTAACCGGTGAATCGTGGTTGTTTGCATGTATGATTGCCTGATTGTAGATTTTGATATTTAGAATATTACTGGTGTACAATAAAGAATATTTATTTATTTATTGAATGCATGTATTTACCTCTAGGGCTAGGCACCCCTTCGGGGATTACAGGCCTGAAGTAACATTTCGTTTCATTCTTTAACTCACCTGTGTAACTGGATCCTTCATGATCAGCACATCGGAGACAGCTCCGAACATGGCAAAGTACTCCCTAAGCTTCTCAGAGCTGGTCTGCCAGCTGAGCCCGCCCACGAACAGCTTGCTGGGCGACGGGGACGTGGAGCCAGGGTTTGGGACCGGTGTGGAGCGGCCCGATGATGGGGAGGTTTCTGTTGGATGGTGTTCAGATTATTCACATGTTTAATATAAATGAGTTACATGGAGCGCGCATGGCACTGCGGCTGTTGCGATCTACTCGGTTGTTCTATACGGGCGTGGTCAGGTGTGTGATGGGTGATCACTAGTGGAGGACTTAGGTCATCACCACTAGTGTGATGGACGAGCATAAAAAAAAAAGGTCATGAAGTAAAATTTAGGAACCCACCTCCATGCACATATTGAATACATTGCACTTTTCTTTTATGTAATGAAGTTGAGTAATAATAAATATATGAAATATGAAGTTGAGCATGTACTTCACGTGGATGTTAAGTGACCACTGCACTTTATTACATCTACACAAAAACCAGAGGTTAAAATGCAGATGTGTTACCACTTCTGAGGCCTAAGGTGTATTACACGGAAATTACAGGGCCATACATTACCACCTGACCGGAACACAATAGTAACTGGAGCTCTACAACTGGTAAAATTTTATAGACATATTTACAAGCTGCAGTCACGAATGGACCCCAACAATGATCTTGGAGGATTGTTAATACCCTTTTGTATAATATGAGGGGGGAGTAGGGGGTCATGGCCTTTGTTATTGGCAGTGTTCATTTTCAATTGAATAACATGTTGATACCCAAACAAAGGTGTTTATCTTCACACCAGGTCCCTAACAGGGTAGGCAGAGAGTATAGAGCACCAGATATCCTGGTCCTGACATACCTCTTGTGTCTCGTCTACCTTCATCATTCTTTTCTAATTTATAATGACAACATACTATTTAGCAGGATGTATGTAACATCTGGTGCTGTACACTGCCTACCCTGTAAGGGACTTGGTGTGAAGAACCACGCATACAATTTTACAGCATTGAATAACAATTGAATGAGAACATAAACAAAACACTATCACTAATAATTTCAATGTTTATTCTTGAAATAAATACTATATATAGAACAAAAAATTAAAACCCAATCCCTAAATAGATAGAGCATGATAAAAACACATCAGTTTCAGTCATTGTTTCAAAATCAAATATGCAATTCCACTGTAAATGAATAAATAAGCTCTTTACGACAAGACTTTTAAAAGTCTCTAAGTTGCTCAATTACAAATTTCTTTACAATTTAATTATGAATGCTGTGATATTATTTCACATTACCACAAACAAAGGCAAAGTTTCCCGCCGAATAAGCACAGAGAAGTCTTTTAAAAGTGTAAAACTTACTTATCTGTTGCACAGCGATTTGTTGATGTGCGGCGGCGGCGGTGGCTGCGGCGTGGGCGGCCTGAGCGTTCAGGACATGCGTCAGCTCGCCGCCGACCAAACCACCCTCCAAAACCTCCACTCCGCCGAGCGCGCCACTGGAATACACCATCATCTTACAAACCACTATCAACAACTATTTGAACTATTGAAAATTGAAACGATGGCCGTCTAGATTTGCCACTTTCACTTTTTTTTCTCAACGGCCAGTGTTTTGTGTGAAACAGTAAAACCTATTTAGTTAAGTAAAATGTAATTGAACAAAGAGTTTCAATATTTACATTCCGATCAGAGCTATCATTGTTGGTAAATAAATAATTTCAATTCAAATCTATTTTCGTGGGCGGATCGTTTTTTTTCTTTAGTATGGTAAATCAGTCAATGTCACAATGGCACCTGTCAAGTTGTCAAATATTGTCAATTGAAGAATTTTCGGAAATAGAACGTAACCGTTTTCGATTGCGTTCGGTTTTTATTAAACTAATTAATAATTGAGTTTTATGTTTTTTTTATTATTATGTAATTTATGAGAGGTTTAGATAAATCTGCTGTCAATAATACCTATAGGTCATTAGTGAAATACTAGGTACTATTTTATTAGCAAACTCCGCATAAAGCTTCGGTACTTTTGGTTGATATTGCAGTTCAGATGAATGATAAAATGCATGCTTGCTTATTTCATGTAAAGTAACAAATTGTGCCCATCAAAAGCTTCCGGAAAAAAATATATTGAAAACCACATTATAATCCGGTGCCAGGCATAGACATATATGCAAAAAACGAGCTTAATTTATACCTACTAAGTTTAGTTCAGTGTGCGGTGATGATTTTATACGATAGTAATGAATACTACCATTTAGCGGCAAGTATATTAGGTAATGCGGTGGTGCTTACGCCCGCGAGCTCCATTATTGGAGCTCTACCACCAGTAAAAAATATGTATCGTATATAGGCATATTAATATTGTGTTTTATAGGGCAAGTTACGCAAACAGTACCTAATTGATTGATTTTACTGTAACCGGACTCTCCGCGCAGAGCAGCGACTGTGGCGATGCTATTCAATTATATATTTACTACTAGCGGTTGCCCGCGGCTCCGCCCGCGTGTAGTTAGCTTTTCGCGTAACCTGTGGAAACTTATCAAATCATCCCATGGCATCCCACAAGAACATTTTTTCGGGATAAAAACTATCCTGTTAATCCAAGTTACCATTATTTCATGAAAGTCGGTTCAGCAGTTTTTGCGTGAAGGAGTAACAAACAAACAAACATACTAACTTTCGCATTTATAATATTCATACGATATACATACACCTACATCGTTACATAATTCCTAACCTCAATTTAAATATGAATAGACCATAGACTCCAGAAAATCCTAAGCACGTAGGTAGGTAAGTTCGGAACATGTCCAGGAAAAATATTCTCAGTTTAAAAGTTCTTACCGCCGCCGTGCGTAATAGAAACATAGCCGGCGGGAAGAGTCTTTATTTTATTGAAAATGAACTTATTCCAGTATAGGCCAGCTGCTCCACACACATTACCCTCCTACTGGTTGCGCATTTCATCTCCAGGGGTGGATAGCGCTGTTCCTCTCTCACACACGGTCCTCAGTTAAATACCCGTGAGTTCCTCACGAATCTCCATCCTCTTCGCACTCGTTGGTTATTTATGCAACTGTCCCACTCACACGGAGGGGTGTGAAGGGTGGACCTCTCATATTTCTATGGGCTCCTAGTATTCGCGCGCGGTTTTCGTCTCCAAATATTTGAATTCTATTTATATATTGATTTGATTACGTTTGTTTATTTTTATATATGTAACTAGCTGACCCGGCAAACTTCGTATCGCCTAAGAAATCTGAGAATGAAATAATGTGTCAAAGGTTTGATAGATATGGACTTTTTGTACGGGAAAATGAAATTGTGGTTTTTACTATTTCCCTTCAATTTCTTCATATTTTCTTACCTTTTAAACCGTCTGGACTTCCAGAAATCATTCATAACCAAATTTGGCAAATCGGTACAGCCGTTCTCGAGTTTTAGCGAGACTAACGAAGAGCAATTGATTTTTATATATTTATTTATTTATTTATTTATACTTTAATGCACATGAGAAGTACATATGGCGGACTTAATGCCCCTAGGCATTATCTCCCAGTCAACCAGAGGTAGAACAGAAAGTCAACGAAAAGGTGCAAGGATATTAAATAACTCGAAACAACTTAGAACGGGAAAGATGGATAAATTTAGCACAGGCAAATATGAGAAACATAAATACGTAAGGTAAGTATATATATAGTAGGTATATATAATATATTATTACTTCTTAATATTACTTAAAATACATAGAACTAAATCGATATACTAAAATATAAATTATATATATAAATATATCGTATATGTACATGTATACAAATTGGTGTTAAAATTATATGATGACCATGAATTACAAAGCAGATTTTAGAAAATGATGGCGAACCTTAGATTTAAACGAAATTTTACTCCGAGCTCTTCTTATATCCACGGGCAGCCTATTCCAGAGTTTTATAGCTGTAACAGCAAAGGAGTTGGACATAAAACCAGTGCGGTGAAGCGGGATATCAAGAGTAAGGTTTTCAAGTGAGCGAAGGTTCAGATTGTGAGAATCACCCAGAAATTTAAATTTATGCCTAAGATAATCGGGAGAACATGGATCGTTAATGATTGCAAAAAGTTGGCAGAGAATCCGAACGGATCGTCTCTGACGAATGGAGAGCCATTTAAGCTTGGAACGAAAGTGAGAAATATGGTCATACTTTCGAAGACCATATATGAAACGAATGCAGTTGTTGAAAATGCGATCCAATTTGTTTAATTGTTCTTGAGAGATATCAGTGTAACAAACATCAGCATAATCGATGAGTGGAAAGATAAGAGATTGGACAAGAAGGGTCTTTGTCTGAGAAGGTAAAAAGTTCTTGAGCCTATAGAGAGAGCGCAATGTGGCAGTGGTGCTTCTACAAATGTATGTTATATGCGTATTCCAAGTCAAAGAGGAGTCGATATGCACACCTAAGTCCTTAACGTTTTGTGAGAATGGAATAATCATATTGTTTAAAACTATAGGTGATAATTCTGAAAAATTGACATGCTTAGAATTGAACATACTGCCTATAATAATGGACTGACATTTAACAGGGTTCACAAGAATGCCGAAATTACGCGACAGATTAGATAATGTTTCAAGATTTTTATTTAAAACGGAAATAGCATTATTAAGATTGTTAAAGTCTGCATGAACATAAAGTTGGAGATCGTCCGCATACAAATGATAAGAACAAGAGAAGTGGAATGTGAGTAAATTAATAAATAAAGAGAATAATAAAGGAGAAAGGATTCCGCCTTGTGGCACACCAGCTGTCAGCTCACTCCAATCGGACAACTCACGCTCGACATGAACAGCTTGCTGACGGCCACGAAGATATGATGAGAGCCAATCCCGTACAAGGGAAGAGGTACCAATGTTTCTTAGCACAATGAGAAGTAGGTCGTGATCCACGGTATTAAATGCATTAGTAAAATCTATAAGGACAAGTATTGTTAGCTTGGAAGATTCCATAGCACATCTAATATCTTCAAGAACATTGAGCATAGTGGAAGTGCTGTGCCCTGTTCGAAAACCTGACTGAAATGGGGAAAGTAAATTATTTTTAAAGACATATTTGGATAACTGTAAATGTACGGTAGCTTCTAAAATCTTAGACAAAAAGGGTAAGATAGAAATGGGTCTAAAATGATTTATCAGACTGGGGTTAGATGTTTTGGGCAGAGGAATTATATAAGCTTTTCGCCATAAAGAGGGGAAAGTCCCAGTCTGAAGTGAAAAGTTAACTAAATGAGTTAAAATTGGAAGCAGAGGATCCAGTAACAACTGCAGCATTATTCTGCTCACTCCATCACAACCAGAAGCTTTCGATTTTATGGAATTGAAAATTTTTAGTACCTCATCGCAAGTAACGGGAGAAAATGACAGTACGTCTTCAGAGTAGATTGGCATGGAAGTAAGATAACTTATGGTTTGAGTTTTAATATTATCATGAAAGGGAGGACTTTTTACAAAATGTTGGTTAAGTTCATTAATGGTAAAATTTAATGTAGACAAGTTTAAAGAAGGCTTGGAAAACCCAATCGACTTCAGAAACTTCCATATGTTAGCCGGTGAAGAATTCATAACATTTTCAAAAATAAAACGGCGTTTAGCAGTTCTTACCATTTGATTGCATCGATTTCTAGCTCGTTTATATAAGTCCCAGTTAACCACAGTGCGATCCCTTCTATAGACCCGAAACGCTTTGTCACGTCGAGACATCGCCATCCGTACACCACTGGTGATCCAGGGTGCGGGAGGACGTTTAACACGAACTTTACGAACGGGAGCGTGGGTATCAAACAATGTTAAAATTACGTTATTTAGCAGAGATACTTTGTCATCCACCGTAGCTGCCAATTCGATGTTAGAGAAATTAATGGACATTGCATCATGTTTTAGTTTATCCAAATCTAAGTTCAAAAAATTTCTAAGGTATAAGAATTTCGGTTCAATTTTAGGGGGTTTAAGATTGTACGACGCGTATAATAAGTCATGCCTAGAAAGACCCGGGGTTGAAAGCTGACCATAGTTTTTTACTTTATCAGGGCAGGCGGTAATAATGTGATCTAGCCACGAGTCGTCGCAGTCAAAATTATGGTGAGTGGCATGAAGGTCAAGCAAAGTCAGATTCGACGATTCAAGTAGAGAACGCAGGTTGAAAGATCTTGAATTAGCTTTAAGCATATCGGTATTAAAATCACCCATGACTATGAGATGTTTGTAGTCAAAGACAAGGGAATTCAGGACAGTGTCTAATGTAGAGAAATAATCAATAGTGGGTGGGCAGTAGATCACTCCAAGAACAGCCTTGACACCGTTGACGGACAATTCAATAAAAATATATTCTGCACTCCCTGTATAAAGGGAGGGGGAAGATAAAATGATTTTATATGAGATGTTGCTACGTAGGTACATAGCAACACCTCCGGCTCTTTTCCCAGTGCGATCATTGCGAATGAGAACAAAGTTAGGAAGACTGTACGAAGTAGAGAGAAGTTCGGGTTTGAGCCAACTTTCAGAAATGAGTATTGCATGGACTTTAGTATCCAAGAAGATATTTATAAGCTCGGAGTGGTGCTGAGGGATGCTCTGGGCGTTGATGTGACAAATATTGAGGCAATTAGATTGAAGCGAAAGAGCATTATTCAGTTGTTGGTTCACAGGAATAAGATCTTCCGAAGAAGAGCAAGATAACAACGAACTATTATGGGCCGAGTAGAAACTGTCATCATCTGACATCATATACTACGATATAATACAATACGAGTAATACCAATAAATATATAATAAATAAGTTCTAAATAAATATGTTTACAATGAACACTATGTACAGTGTATACGAAAAAAAAATGCAAATATACTTTCAGCAATGCAGAAGCATACCTGCCGGTTGACTGTTCACAAAAGTAAATACACGAAAAAAAAAAAAAAAAACAGAGATACGAATTAGATAATAACTCACTTGCTGAAAAAAAAACATGAATTCATACAAAAGCTAAGCTAAAGCTACGTAGCCAATGCCGTAAAATAACAAAAAAAAAAAACATTTTACATTTTACCTGACAAGACACTGACAGATGACACTTGACATTGACAAGCTAAACAAGCAATTAAAAAGTTACTGAACTAAAACCATCGAATCATTGAAGTAAAAGGGTAAAAATGAAGTCAAATTAGCTATTTATACTATTCAGACATTAGAAGGTACTTCGAAACACATAAAGTCAATTTACGAACAGTGATAACATATAACAGCAAGTGAGTGAGTTACGTGATAGCGAATAAAAATGACATGAGAAGGTTAATCACAACCAAAGCACGGCTATTTATTCTTGATTGCCCGCTTGGAACGAGAAGAAGCAGCCTCTTGGGTCGCTTTGCTCTGAGACTCAGCATGCTTAATGGGGATATTCCGGACATCCAAAGCGGGGGCATCACTCAGCGATTTTCCGTACTTCGCGGCCAAGACGAAGAGACTATCAGCATCCAACACTCGATGTCGCTTTCCGTCTGGGAGCTTTATAGTTATGTTTCCGTCACGAGTCCATACGTTAGGCATACCGAAAAGCTTCCTCGCCAACATAAAGATATTTTGCCGTTGCTTAGTGAGAAACTCTGATAACACAACTTTGGACCCTTTCAGTTTAGCCTTCCTATGCCACACCTCACTTCTCATGATGGGATTGGAGAAACGTAGAAGCACTGGTCTTGAACGCCCTTCAACAAAGTTACCGAGCCGATGGCAGACAGTTAGAGATGAAGGTTCCAGATTTGTGGCACCAATCTTGCTCTGTAAGATGTGCAGTACCGCAGCTGAGATATTCTCATCACTTGCTTCTGGCACACCTCCAAGCAGTAAAAACTTTCTCCTGTGCCTCATCTCAATAGCATCAACGCTCCTACTGACCTCCGCTATCTGCTGTTGAAGTAAGCTTAGAACCGACCACACATGTTCTTTAAAGGCTCCAAATTCCTTGTGCAAAGAAGCCAAGTCTGACCCAGTCGAAGAAGCCTTCAAGTGACTCTCAAAGTCGGCCATACGTTGATTTAATGCAGCCATAGCAGACTTCTGAGTCTCCGCAATGTGAGCAATGGTGGCCATAGTGATAATTTGGTGATTAAAAAGTGAAGTGGCAAAGAGTAGGTAGTCACCGGCAAGTAAGTGCTTTTATTTACACTTTAGGACATAACAGTGATCTGCCCATACACTATATGCTGAACTGATTATTTATTATTAGAAATTGAACAAAAATATTGTCACAAACACAATAAACATAATTAATTTCAAATATATTATTGCAAGCACATGTGCTACTTTGTTTTGCACCTACCCGAAAATTCGTGACCTATATATATAGACTAACTTGGTCGGCATAGCCGACTACTACGTCTACGACCCCGAGTTCGATTCCTGATAACTTATACCTATTCAAATTGTTCCAACGTAACTTCACGCCTGTAATCCCCGAAGGGGTAGGCAGAGATAAATGCATGCATTCAAGCATACACGTAAACTATTGCAGACACTTACAATTCGCCGGTTACGTTTTTGGCCCATGTAGCAGGCACCGAGCATGTTGACATCTCCGGGCACATTACCAAATTTCGAGGTACTGGGTAATTTCCAGAAAATGGAAAAATCCAAATAGGACCAGAGATAAAGGACTTAACACTATTATCTCTGGAAATCCCCTACCCGGGAATCGAACCCAGGACGTCAGCGTAGTAGTAGTGGCCTGCTACCACTAGGCTACCGAGGTAGTTTTTTCCAACATTTGTCAATATGCACCAATATACTACTGGTGGTAGAGCTCCAGTGACGGAGCTCGCGGGCGTAGGCACCACCGCATTACCTAATATACCTACTTGTCGCTAAATGGTTGTGTTCAGCACTATCGTGTTCCGGTCAGGTGCACGATAGATGCCTCAGGAGTGGCAGCGCATCTGCATTTTGACCTCTGGTCATTGTGTGGGTGTCTATAGGCTGCAGTCATCACTTAACATAAATGTGAACTGCACGCTTGTTTGCCATTTTTATTACATAAAAAAAATATGCCCGCGTGGAGGAACGGGTGGAAGTGTTCCTCCGACGAAAAGGGAGGATCCTCCGACCAGGCGAGGTGGTAGCGCCTGGCGGGCCGCGGCCCAACGATCGACGCTGGGAAGTTGTATATATGCCAACTCTTGAGAAATCTTCGCATGTGCGATGTAATTCGAATGTACGCCATCTATCGTACTAGACAAGTACTGTGAGGTTACATCTGTGTTCCACTAGTTGGCGCCTTAATGTAGTGGACGCTACACCCGATAACTATCAATAGACTCGCTATTTTCCTTCCCTTCTTCTTTTTTTGATTAACTGCTTTTTAAATTGCTACTTTAAAAAAAAAACTCGCACAATACAATGCATTTTTTTATGTATTTTTGAAACTAATCTAACAAATTTTTCAAAACCACCTGAGAACAAAATTTATCTGATAAATATGATAATTAAAAGCTCAAGTCCAAACTTGCTAGATAGATGTCGGCCATGCTATCTTCTTTAAGAATTTCTTTTCCGACAATAAATCAGTGCGGACGGGGGCCATTTATCTTCCCGTGCGTAATGTGGGCCGGGATCTTTCATCCACGGACCTTCCCTTTGATATGTCTAATACGTGTTTGAATTAAATTCGCTACTCGCTCGTTAAGTAGTTTTACTATCCATGAAAAATCCATTATAATGCCGTCTAAATATTACGCATTGTGGCAAAGCTTTTAGTTACAGCTCTTCGGTTTACGATACGCCAATAAAAATTGAGATACAGCAAAAACCGAACTCAAAATAACACTATATTGTTCAAAACAATGGATTAAATTTGCAAAGGTTTTTTTTTATAATTTTCTAAATTTGCACGAGCATACAATTCATTGTAGTGTATTTTAGTGAGTGTTTACCTATTTTTAGACCCACTCTGCTACGAGTTCTACACTGGAGGTCCTGGGTTCGATTCCCGGGTCGGGGGCTATCAGAGATAACGGTTTAAAATCCTTTATCTCTGGTTCTATTGGGATTTTTCCATTTTCTGGAAGTTTCCCAGTACCTCGGAGTTTGGTAATGTGCCTGGAGATGTCAACAGGCTCGCCACCTGTTACATGGGCCAAAACGTAACCGGCGAATCGTGGGTGTTTGCATGTAGGCTTGAATGCATGCATTTACCTCTGCCTACCCCTTAGGGAATTACAGGCGTGAAGTTACGTTTTTTTATAAAAATTGGTTGTCCGGAAAGTGGTCACATGACAATCGTGCTGTCCTACCGCTTGTTCTAGCACGCTGGTCTCAAGCAGAACGTTTTTTTATTGTAATGAAAGTGGCAAACAAGCATACAGTTCACATTGATGTTAAGTGATGACTGCAGCCTATAGACACCCACACAAAGACCAAGGTCAAAAATGCAACTCTACCTCTAGTAGAGGTGTTCTTATTATTTGTATGATATTCAGCTATAAGGGTGGTAGATAAATTAGTTCGGAGAAATGAACGAAATAAACGTTCTATAGGGAACAGATGGTTTGGTACCCGTTCATTTTACCAGCAAACGTTTCAAAACTCTTCATTACAAAACCAACGTTTCGTTTACGACACTACATAAATAATTCACTTGGCAAACAGATTATTACAAAACTATTCATTTCATAACTCATCACTTCATAAATAATTTAGTTGAACAACATTTTCTCAAATTGTACGACATAGTGATTAGGTCGTTCGGTGTTAGGTTATTTTTTGCTGACGGTATTAGTTTTATACTTTTACGTAATCAAATGTTTGCGAAATAATTAGTATAAGAACCGTTGAGTTGCGAAATGATACAATTGCGGAAATATATATTTGTGGAATTAATAGTGTACAAAACGTTGGTTTTGAAATGAAGATTTGCGTAACGTTTTGCGGTGAAACATTAGTGACCCATAGAGCAACACCGGAGGGGAGTAGCCATATGCAGGCTTTCTCCTCCGTCAAAGTACAAGCCCAAGTGCGCCCAGATGTTTAAATTGTTTATGTATTTTGTTATAGTCAAGGTGTGAGCTCCGTAGTAATAGATGATTTTTGTAGTGTGCGTGTGTGTCGCACGCATTTCCCCACAAAAAATTACAGACTGATTGCATCGGTAATAAACGCTATGGCTACTCCCCTCCGGTCCGCCGCGGCCGGTAGCTCGTGTTGCTCTATGAGTGAATCAGATGGTTGATTCTTAACTAATTAGAGATTGTGATTACAATCACACAATAAAAATATAAAAATACAGAGAGATGCATCAAACCGTAAGCTGAATAGAAGTGAAATCTATTTACAACTCGATTGATCTTGCAACCACAAATCTAAACCATCTCGGTGATGTAACGAATTCATTCAAGCATAAATTAGTTTCACAAATAATCTAAGTCGACAATAAGTGCAAAACAAATCCATTTGAAACTAAGAAAGTCGAGTGTCGTAATGTGGACCGTGAATAATGCTGAATTATATCGGTCAGAGGTGAAAAACAAATTGGTGAGTCAGCTGTGAATAGGGTTACCGCATTTGTCCGGAAGTGGTCGAAGTTTTGGCCTTTCTTCCGGATGTTTTTTTTTTCTCTTTATAGGAGATGTTGCAAAAATGTATGAACTTCCGGCCATGTATTGTACACATCATTAAACAGGCAAAATCAATATAAAAACGTTTTTTACTGCATATTTTTCACTTTTTTAGCTTTGTTTGCAGTTACAAAACATTATTTGCAGTTAGAATTGCAACTCAAAATCAACATGGCGAATATGGCGGGCGATGTCATTTTGACACTTTAATTTTTTGAATTGTTTTTTGATTATATGTACTTGGAGAAAAAAGTGATATTTTCTAAATACTATCGAAATCGATTGATCCCATGCGTCGGCTGTATCGCCGACACGTTGAAAATTGTAAAATCGTTTGAATTGAATGTGGTTGTAACTCTAAAATATATTCTTGAATAAATTAATTGTATTTTTTTCGGATTCTTCTTTAATTTACCCATTTTTTAGGACGTGTACGAACCAGCCGAGCTAGCAACATCTCCTTTACCTACTTGGATGGAGGTCCTCTTTATATTAAACAACATTGTTGTGGTAACCCTAGTCAGAGTTGAAAAACCAATCCAAGCCAGCTGCGAGCTGTGAATGCATTAACGTTCGACACAGTGAAAACAAGGGATCGTTGACTTGTAATGGCATTGGTGAAAATGGTTAGTACTGAAAAGTAACCTGTTATTTTTAAATTGTTTTTATTTCTAGCTTCCAATGATCAATAGTGAAGGAATGTATTGTGCCGCGTGATGTTAATAAATAAAAACAACCAATTATAGGTACGTCCCACTGCTGGGCACGAGTCTCTCCCCTTTTTTTGGGGGGAGGCCTGGAGCTTACTCCAACCACGCTGCTCCAATGCGGATTGGTGGAGGTGGGTGGTGGGTTAATGGCCAACCCGCTGTCGGATGTTTTCAAACCGCCCATAAGGACTCCGAAAAGGTTTAAGGACGACTATCCATCGATAGCAACCGGGAACGACGGCTTAACGTGCCCTCCGAAGCACGGAAACGCGCATTTAATTTGCCACTAGCGGTTATTTGAGTTTATTCTTTAATTTATATACTTTAGGTGGTGGAAGAGTTCCAGTAAGTGGTGGTTGAGCTCCAGTGACGGAGCTCGCGGGCGTAGGCACCACCGCATTACCTAATATACTTGCCGCTAAATGGTAGTGTTCAGCACTATCGTGTTCCGGTCAGGTGGTAATGTACGGCCCTGTAATTTCCGGCACTTAGGCCTCAGGGGTGGTAACGCATCCGCATTTTGGCCTTGGTCTTCATGTGGGTGTCTATAGGCTGCAGTCATCACTTAACATCAATGTGAACTGCATGCTTGTGTGCCACTTCCGTTACATAAAAAAAAAAAAACATAAAAGCAACAACTTTCAGTTTAGATTAGTAGGTAGGGCCTGTAATGAAATTATGGACAACCAAATTTAAAAACTTGGTTTCTAAGCATTAATAATAATTTGAAAAATTGCGGTAACTTTAAATTAAACTGAGTAGAGTAATAACGTAATTGAATATTACAATAATATACCTAATTGCACATTCCTTATTATTACAGCACTAGATTACTAACTAATGAGTAAAGTAAACTAAACCTAATGAACCGTGTACTCATTTGTGATTCTTTATTACGACGTAATGAAACCGAATCATTTTTGAAGAAGCTGATAACTGGTGATGAAAAGTGGATCACGTACGACAAGAACGTGCGAAAAAGGTCGTGGTCAAAGGCCGGTCAGGCTTCACAGACTGTGGCGAAACCCGGGTTAACTCGCAATAAGGTGATGTTGTGTGTGTGGTGGGATTGGAAGGGGATTATTCATTATGAGCTATTACCACCAGGCAGGAATATCGATTCTGAACTCTACTGCGAACAACTGATGAGATTAAAGCAAGAATTGATCAACAGAAGGGGTGTGGTGTTTCATCATGATAACTCTAGACCTCACACATCTATAGCCACTCAGCAAAAATTATGAGAGTTTGGCTGGGAGGTGTTAATGCATCCGCCGTATAGTCCTGACCTTGCACCTTCAGATTTCCACCTGTTTCGGTCTCTTCAGAATTCTTTATGCAATGTTAGGTTAACAGACGAGAGGACTGCCAAATCCACTTGTCGCGGTATTTTGATGAGAAGTCCCAAAATGTTTATAGCAATGGGATCATGTCCCTACCTACAAGGTGGCAAAAGGTTATCGAACAAAATGGTACATACATACTTTAGTTAAATTTAAATAAACTATATTAAAAAATGTTTTGAATTATCTTAAAAAATGCGAAGAAACTTTTTCCCCAACCTAATATAATAATACTACGTATAGAATGGATACTTTGACGTCCCGCCCGATTTCCCCGCCTCACCCAACCTCCTCCCCTCTTATGGGCGTTTGGTATTCTCTACGCGCTACGCACACAGGTGCGCGTGTAAATACACGTCACTGATTGATGTCTGTGTAATAGAGACCAAATTAAGCGTTTGTATGGAATTTTGGCGGAGTGTCCGCGGTGTGCTAGAGTGCTAGTAGAAGAATTTTCCGCTTCTTCCGCTATTGGACGGCGGGGTCGTCCTGGGGTGCAACCGCAATAGAGCATCGCGGCTCACCGGTCGCGGCGGACCGGAGGGGAGTAGCCATAGCGTGTATTACCGATGCAAAACAGTCTGTCATTTTTTGCGGGGAGAAATGCGTGCGACACACACGCACACTACAAAAATCGTCTATTACTACGAAACTCACACCTTGACTTTAACAAAATACAGAAACAATTTCACGCACACATTTAAACATCTAGGCGATAGGACCATTTGGTCTTGTACTTCGACAGAGGGGAAAGCCTGCATATGGCTACTCCCCTGCGGTGTTGCTCTATGGCGACCGCCTATCGACATTGCTATTGTCGTTGTCATTGCTGTCAAATTTTAATGTCGATTTTTGCTTTAACTAAATAACAATAATCGAAATAATCTACCATTATCGCTTGTTTCTCACCTACGAAAGCAAGAAAAACGATCAGATTATCACTACTGCTTTTAAAGGAGCTACAAATCGACATGAAAATTTGACAGCTATGACAACGACAATAGCAATGTCGAGAATCGGTCGCACCCCTGTCCGGACGCCAGCCAAAATATTCGAGCATACCTTCTCTCATCGCATAAATTGTTTTGTGTAAATACTTCTGTTTCTGGTTACAAATAACGTAGAGATAGTGGGGGTGTGGGAGGGGGGTGGGTGGGTATCGCCGGAAATTCTAGACGCTGTAAATAACCGTCATTTCAAGAAGTTTCGCAAGACGTAAGCAACACTAAAACCAGGTCTTAGTTTCTATTTTTGGTCTGAAATTTTGTACGGGACAGGCTTAAGAATTTAATGTTACCTTTTTTGTTCGTGAATGTCCACTTTTGTCTAATAGTTAATCTGGTATGCGTAGTCAGTATGTCTATTGTTGTCCACGTTAATACTTAAAACCGGTCAAGTGTGTGTCGGGCCACGCGCAGTGTAGGGTTCCATTGTTTTTAGGTTTGATTAATACAATGAAAAAAAATAATGAATATTTTCTATGGACTTGCTCAAAAATTTCGAGAATTACATTTGGTCGACTATTATTCGCAAACTTGTAAAGCCAACTTCAGTGTGATAGTTTTCCTTTTATTTCATTATACAACATGTAAAGGGAATTATGCACACTCTCTAACACCCCCATTATGAAATCGAGTTATAATCGTAATACATGAACTGAAATCTCATGTATAAGTATTTAATTAACTGCTTTTAACTGCCCCAGTAGCCTAGTGGTAGCAGGCCACTACTACTACGCTGGAGGTCTTGGGTTCGATTCCCGGGTCGGGGACTATCAGAGATAACAGTTTAAAATCCTTTATCTCTGGTTTTATTGGGATTTTTCCATTTTCTGGAAGTTTCCCAGTACCTCGGAGTTTGGTAATGTGCCCGGAGATGGCAACAGGCTCGCCACCTGTTACATGGGTCAAAACGTAACCGGCGAATCGTGAGTGTTTGCATGCATGCTTCAATGCATGCATTTACCTCTGCCTACCCCTTCGGGGATTACAGGCGTGAAGTTACGTTTTAAGTATTTAATATTTTTTATCTAAGAAATAAGTTGTCCTCAATTAGTGCGAACAGTATGCACACCCTATGCATACTTACTCTACCTACAGCCGCACATAAAACACAAACCTACTCACACACGCACACTGTTGTAATGTGATGTAGCGTAACTTGCGTACCCTTATTTAATACTCGCTAGTTATAAAATTTATTTCCACTATTTTATTTCTTAAATTACATGTACTGACACTGTATGTACATAGGAATTGTCTAATTATATGCAATATTAAGCGCGCATGACCCCGCGTCTGGTGTAGATCGTAAGCGATCTACTCGGTTAAGCGATACGGACGCGGTCGGGTGTGTGATAGGTGACCGCTAGTGGCAAATTAAAATGTGTGTTTCCGTACTTCGGAGGGCACGTTACGCCGTCGGTCCCTGTTGCTATCGATAGATAGCAGTCGTTAAACCTTGTCGGAGGCCTTATGGGCGATTTTGAAAACGTCCGACAGCTGGTTGGCCACTAACCCGTATCTCCACCAACCCGCATTGGAGCAGCGTGGTGGAGTAAACTTCAGGCCTCTCTCCAAAAAGGGGAGAGACTCGTGCCCAGCAGTGGGACTTATAATGAGTTGCCATTATTATCGTCTATACGGTTTTAGATAGATATTGTCTTGGTGATAGAGTTACAGTGTTGGGACTCGAGGGCGTTGGCACTACCGCATTACCTAATCTATCTGCCGCCAAATGGTAGTGTTCAGCACTACCGTGTTCCGGTTAGATGTATGGCCACGTAATGACTATCACAGAGACATAACAACTAAGGTCTCAGGGGTGGAAACGTGTCTGTATTTTGATCTCTGGCTTTCGTGTAGATGTCTATAGGCTGCAGACATAAATTCGCCACCTTCATTGTATTAAAAAAAAAACTGACAACTGAATTATACATGTTTATACATCCTACAAGAACCATTCTTATCTATTAATTAAAACCGCATCAAAATACGTTAAATAGTTTTAAATATCTGAGCATGCAGAGGGACCAGTGCCGGATTAGCCAAATAGCAGAAGGCAGCAAATGCTACGGGCCCCGCGCACTGGGGCTCCCCGCGCCTGTGCCCAAAAAGCTACAAATATCTAAAATATGTAATACTTAGTTAATCTCAAAATGAGCGCTGGCCACACTGTTATTATATAGTTATATTATTAAGTTGCAAGTTGGCAATACCACAATAGTTACAGGCGGCATCCCCTAATATTGTTTTCAATTCCTTTTTGTAAATGTTCTGTTTTATTTATATCCTAAATTTCAGTAGGTGATGTAACTCTAGGGCCCCATGGTCACATTTGCTACGGGCCGCATCGATTTTATCCGGCACTGATAGGGAAAGACAGCGGATAATGGTGCTATGTAGTGATAAGGAATAAAGCATTTTATAACATACTAGCTGTTGCCCGCGGCTTCGCCCGCCTGTATGACGTTTTATAATCCTTAATTTTCTTTGCTATAAACCTCACGGAGCCCGAGACCTTTCCAACGAATGCAAAACCGTGGAAATCGGTCCGTGCTTTCTGGAGTTATAGCGTCAGGAAGGAAAACCCGACTTATTTTTATATAATAGATTAAAAACTTGACCCTGCCTATGAGGTTAAAAGTAGAAAGAAAGAAATAAATGCTTAAGCCCACAGTACAAAGACTTTAAGTATTATTTATTTACGTAACTATACAAACAAACTTGAATGTGTTTATCTCCAAAGATTCATACGTAGGTGTATAGTACGCAAACCGAGTGTTTTTGTCACATGCCAACGAAAAAAGAGAGTTTTAAGCCTACCACCGCAAAGCCATGGACCGTGTGAAAGGAAAAAAAAAACAATACGTCACAAAAATAATCATTTTTCCCGCCGTGGTAAGGCTAAATGGATCAGTGGCTTTTACAGCCGCGTCGTAGTGCCACATGAATTACACTCCAAGCGCAAATGGAATGCGCTCCAAGAGGACTTCACCAACTTCAACGAAAATTCGTGACAGCGGACTCGCGAACGCAATCGGTAACCTAACAGGGCGAAACGGCGAGGTCAACGACCCATAACCTAATTCCAACGAATCATAGACAACAAATTTTTTTTTCACACATCTCAGAAAAAGGTAGTTGTCTTAATTTCGAAAGATGCAAGGATATAATGAATTAACGTTTTTTGTAGTGGAAAATCGATAGTTGATTGAGGGTGGCGTTCATTGAGGGTGTGGAGGGGGTGGCTCGTAGGGGTTGGAGGGAGCGCGGCGCGCGTGCGCGGGGGCGGCGGGGCGCGGCGCTCAGCACGCTGCCTCGCGCGTTGGCTCACACGCTGCCCGAGCCCCGCCGCCGCCTCGCGCTCCTCCACCATATTGTCCTGTCACAGCAGTACGTGCAGGCTACTGCTGCGTCCGGACAAACCGGTGGTGGTGTCGCTAAATCAACGCACCACGAAGAAGACGGAATTTTTAAATGTGTATTTGTATTTTCTGTGCGTGTATCCTCTGTTCGCAGGTTGATTACCATGTGTTTGGGGAGCGGCTGGAAAGACTCGAATCCGCAGCCTCGCTGAAGACCTCAGTGTCAGTGTTGTGTGTCTATGGAATGTGTGATAAATATGATTATATTTTTGTTAGTTAGGATTAAATTTAAAGTGAGATTAATCGGTTCTGACCGCCGGAGGGTGCATGTATCGAGCGGCGAAGCGCGCACGCGCGCGACATATTTCTGCATCCGACAGAGCTACGGCCATTTTCTTTGGGGGTGTGCGAATTCTCACCCTTTGCTAACAATGGCTGGTCTTTTGGGAGTAATTGTAGATATTTTATCGTGGATGATCTGATGTGCATTTGCCTTTCATTTTGTAATTGTAGCGTTTGAGTAGCTTAGATTTTGATTGAATAGTTTTTATTATAGCAAAGGAAAAAGATGTTCATAATTTAGAAATCAATAGAATTTGAAATTAATTTTTATTCTAGTTTTGTTTCGTTAAAGTTACAAATAAATTTAATTTGATGTTTTAGTTAAAGGTAGCATTTGTCTGTAACTTCGTAACTTCATGCCTGTAATCCCCGAAGGGGTAGGCAGACGTATATGCATGTATTCAAGCATACATGCAAACACCCACGATTCGCCGATTACGTTTTGGCCTATGTAACAGGTGGCGAGCCTATTGACATCTCCGGGCACATTACCAAACTTCGAGGTACTGGGAAATTTCCAGAAAATGGAGAAATCCCAATAGAATCAGAGATAAAGGCCTTTACACCATTATCTCTGATAACCCCCTACCCGGGAATCGAACCCAGGACCTCAGCGTAGTGGTAGTGGCCTGCTACCACTAGGCTACCGAGGCAGTTAAAAGCATTTGTCTGTAGCTTATGTTTATATACCTAATGAGTTGAATTAAAGTTTCTGGTATGGAAGATAGGTTTAAGTAGGTATGTAAATCTTTTAGTGTAAATATAATTGAAAACTTTTTAAACTTTACTCTTTTATACCTTGAACGTTAATTTAGAGCTAGTGGTAGAGCTCCAGTGATGGAGCTCGCAGGCGTAGGCACCACCGCATTACCTAACAAACTTGCCGCTAAATGGTAGTGTTCAGCACTATCGTGTTCCGGTCAGGTGGTAATGTACGGCCCTGAAATTCCCGGCACAGAGACACAACACCTTAGGCCTCGGGAGTGGTAACGCATCTGCATTTTGACCTTGGTCTTTGTGTGGGTGTCTATAGGCTGCAGTGTCGTGGGCTCATGCACAACAACCTTGCTAAAGATCATCACATGATCAAGTACGTAGTTTACGATTCTATAAAGGACAAAGGTACAGACAAACATTCATTTTTAGGGTTCCGTAGTAAACAAGGAACCCTTATAGTTTCGCCATGTCCGTCTGTCTGTCTGTCTGTCTGTCCGTTCTCGGTTTAGTGCAAAAACTGTTGGTACTAGAGGCTTGAAATTTGGCACAAGTATCTATACATCTTTACTACGCCAATAAAGTGGTAGAATAAAAACATGGCATATTTTCTTATTTCGGGCATCTCCCATACACGTAACACACGGATACTTTTGTTTTTCGTTTTCTACATAGTGTAAGGTATCGTTGGATAGGTCTTTCAAAATTGTTACGGGTGGGCTGTCATCATTTTTGGATTTAGTTTTTTTTTTTTTTTTATGTAATAAAAGTGGCAAACAAGCGTGCAGTTCACATTGATGTTAAGTGATGACTGCAGCCTATAGACACCCACACAATGACCAGACGTCAAAATGCAGATGCGCTGCCACTCCTGAGGCATTAGGAGTTATGCCTCTGTGCCGGAAATTACAGAGCCGTACATTACCACCTGACCGGAACACGATAGTGCTGAACACTACCATTTAGCGGCAAGTATATTAGGTAATGCGGTGGTGCCTACGCCCTCGAGCTCCGTCACTGGAGCTCTACCACCAGTACATAGTTTACAGTTTACAGTAGTTAACTGTTTGTGCGTTATTATGCTTTAAAGTGGCAATTTTCGTTAGACTCACGTGTCCCTCCCCCTAGAGACTAAACGGTTGTTTTTAGAAATTCAAACGTTACGGCAATAGTAGCTACATATAACGAAATCAAAAAGAAAACTATCACCTAAGTTGGCTTTACAAGTTTGCAAGTATTGTCGACCGAATGGAATAATCCAAATTTTTGCACAACTCCATAGATTTTTTAAATATATTTTTATCATTACATAAATCAAACCTAAAATCTACGGAACCCTGCACTGCGCGTGGCCCGACACGCACTTGACCGGTTTTTATAAATGTATTAAGATAATTTTTAATTACATCTCTAGTCTATATTAGGTTTTGTGATTCTCACAATCATTCAATTCAAGTCATAAATTTTATTTTAAAGAAAAATTTGACTTCAGGCGAGTCTCGAACTCGCGGCCAACTGGGAATCTAGTCCAGCCGCTCTTCCAATTGAGCAACTGAAGTCCTGCCCGATTTGTCAAATCTTTCCTTCACATTTATTGCCTTGCTTTATGGTATCAGTAGCGCCATCTATTACCAACTATGCTAGTTAGGCAACCGATATAATAGACTCAAAGAAAAGTCATAAAGTCTAGTTTCAAGTTTAATAAATCACATTTTTTTATTACGATAGCACAGAAGATGTAATGGTACAAAATTGTTACTCCATATTACTAGAGATAAAAGGATTTCGTGGGTGTGTCCACCCCTATCAGATTACCGAGGGTCAATGCACCATTTCTTTACAGCCCTCTGTGAAATCAACTTATAAACAAACTAGCGGCACACCCCGGCTTCGCTCGGGTGCATTGTTACCTACATTACTACTGTATGTATCTTTCACGCCAGGTCCCTAACGGGGTAGGCAGAAAGTGTAGAGCGCCAGACCTCCCGGTTCTGACAAACCTCTCGTGCCTCGTCTACCTTCATCATTCTCTTCATACATGCACGCTGATTCCTAAGACTTTTGACCCCACCATCAGACAGAACTCGACCTATTTGGTCATGGTAGGTCAGCCTTGGTCTTCCTGGGCCTCTGCAACCATCCACATTCGCATTGTATATCTGTTTAGTCATTCGCTCATTCGACATTCTTTCTATATGCCCGAACCATCGCAGCATGCCTTTTTTCATTTTTACTTTTTTCATTACTACTATCATCCCTACTATATAATATTATAAATGCGAAAGTAACTCTGTCTGTCTGTCTGTTACCTTTTCACGTCCAAACGACTGAACCGATTTTAATGAAATTTGGTACAGAGATAGAGTTGATTTTGAGAAAGAACACAGCCTACTTTTTAAAAGTCGCGGGCAACAGCTGTTAATAAAATATAGCCTAAAGCACTTTTTTATGTTATGAAAGTGGCAAACAAGCATGCAGTTCACATTGATGTTAAGTGATGACTGCAGCCTATAGACACCCACAGATAAACCAGCGGTCAAAATGCAGATGCACCACTCCTGAGGCTAAAGGTGGTTTGCCTCTGTGTCGGGAATTACAGTGTCGTACATAACCGGAACACGATAGTGCTGAACACTACCATTTTGAGTTAAATGAATTTTTGAAGCGGTAAGTACATTAGGTAATGCGGTGGTGCCTACGCCCGCGAGCTCCGTCACTGGAGCTCCACCACCAGTAAAAATATCCTAAATAGTGTAGCTTTCTGATTGTAAAATAATTTTCGGTTCAGTTTTTTCTAAGATTACCTACACCACATGGCACATCGCTGTACCTGGGTCGTCAATAATTACTTTGGTAAGGATTTAAGGTTTCCCGGACAAAGGGAACAACCTCGTAGGAGGCTTGTACCCGTCACTTGGCAACACAAAACGGAATATGATTAAGATTAATACATCGCGTTTTAAACCGTCGGCAACTTCGCTGTAAAATCAATATACGTAACGTAACTTCACGCCTGTAATCCCCGAAGGGGTAGGCAGAGGTAAATACATGCATTCAAGCATACATGCAAACACCCACGACTCGCCGGTTACGTTTTGGCCCATGTAAAAAATGTGTGTGGCGAAGCTGTTGCCATCTCCGGGCACATTACCAACTCCGAGGTACTGGGAAACTGCCTGAAAATGGTAAAATCCCAATAGGACCAGACATTAAGGATTTTAAACCGTTACCTCTGATAGTCCCCGAGCCGGGAATCGAATCCAGGACCTCCAGCGTAGTAGTAGTGGCTTGCTACCACTACGCTACTGAATCAGTCTCTGCCCAATATGCTTAATCGCTTTTATGACAAAAGAAAATAAAACAAAAACACGCTTGTTGTATTCGTTAAGGATGACTTTTGAATGATTACCACGGAACGAAATTAAACGCGTGTATTCTATTTGATTGTTTATTGCCAACTGACTTCAACTAACTTGACAGTCCTGTACCAACAAATCACAACATGCCGCCCACCAAAGGACGGTAGTACTTTAACAGATAGTGTTTTGCAATCACAACAAATTTTAAGTAATAAATTAAGTTAATTGTCATCGTTTATAGGGAAATTACATAGTTTGCCTAATGAACGTTTCACAATTTCACCACGATACCGAACACTATACACTCTCGTAGCACCATCTTCTCCGGGATGTTTAGTTATCACTCTGGCGAGTGGCCATTTTCCTGGTGGGAGTTGTTCATCTTTCAATATGACAATATCTCCAACATTAAATTCTCCTTTGCGTTGTAGCCATTTAGATCGTGTTTGCAGTTTGTGTAAATATTCTGATTGCCACCTGTGCCAAAAATCCCTAACCAGTCTTTGTGTAAATTGCCAACGATCAAGTCGATTCATAGTTATGTCTCTAAGGTCCGGAGAAGGAATGTTGATTGGTGCCTCTCCTATTAAAAAATGTCCTGGGGTAAGGGGTTCCAATGCCTCGGGATCGTTCGTATCAAGTGGACTCAAAGGCCTAGAATTTAGGCACGCTTCTATGTCACAGAGTGTCGTTATTAGCTCTTCGAATGTCAGATTCGCGGTGAGTATTCTTCGCAAGTGGTATTTTGTGGATTTGACACCGGCTTCCCATAAGCCACCGAAATGAGGGCTGTATGCCGGGATAAAGTGCCATTGAGTGCCCTCGAATGCTAGGAGTTCTTCAAGATCGCCAGGAAGTTCTAACTTTGCCTCTTCAAATGCTTTTGCTAGCTCTCTATTAGCGCCGACAAAATTTCGGCCTTGGTCACTCCAGATGTGTGCACACTTGCCTCGGCGCGCCACAAATCGACGAAATGCACCGATGAATGAAGCTGAAGTGAGATCTCCGACCAGTTCCAAGTGAATGGCTTTGGTAGCCATGCAAATAAATACTGCAATATATGCTTTGCTCTGTCTAGCTCCCCGTCCTCGAGATAATAAAACAGTTAAAGGACCTGCAAAGTCTACACCAGAATACAAGAACGGACGTGCAGGTGTTACTCGAACTTGAGGTAAGTCTCCCATCAATTGTGTTTTCGTAATTGCCCTTTGTCTAGCGCATATAGTACATTTATGTATGTATGATTTAACTAAGTTTTTTGCATGTATAATCCAATAGTTTGTTTTCAGGTACGTCAACGTTAATTGGGAGCCTCCGTGAATGGTCTTCTTATGAGCATCAGCGACGATAAGGTAAGTCAAATAATTTTTGTTTCCAAGTATTATAGGATGTTTAGTATGTTCGGGTAAACTCGAATTACGCAGTCTTCCGCCCACCCTGAGGATGCCATCACCATCGAGGTACGGGTTTAGTTGTTTTAATTTACTACCCTTTGAAATATTGTTAGATTTTTTTACATCATCTATTTCTTGCTTGAAATCTTTCTGTGATATTTTCAAACATTTCTTTAAAGCTTCACTTAATTCTTCGGTTGTGATTTTCATATCTACTTGATTAGGTTGTTTTTTATAACGTAACATTCTTGTGCAAAATACTATGACAGTTAAAAGTTCATTAATATTATTATAATTTTCGAATTTTACAATTTCTTCTTCTTCTACTTTCAGGTTCACTTGTATCCCTTTCATTTCTAAATCTGTAGTAATCTCGAATGGTAGTTTGTAATTTACTGTAGTGTCTTTTAACCACTGTGGTCCCTCCCACCATAATTTAAATATTTTTAATTCATACAGAAATGCACCTCGTGAAGCAATATCTGCTGGATTCTCTTCAGAAGCAACGTGGTACCAATGTTCTTTACTTACATTGTCTAAAATTTCGACGACCCGATTAGCAACAAATTGTTTCCATCGCAGCGGGTCTCCATTAAGCCACGACAAAACGATAGTGGAATCGGTCCATGCAAATATTTTTGTTGCGTTTATTCTCATTGCTTGTGCAACTTGTTTTAAAAGTTTAGAAACCAGGACAGCTCCACATAATTCTAGACGGGGAAGGGATACACACTTGACGGGAGCTACACGTGTTCGTGCTGCAAGTAAGTTCGTTGTTATGTTTTCATCTTCATGTGTAACTCTACAATAGACGACGGCAGCATAGGCTCGCTCTGAGGCATCGCAGAATCCGTGCAACTCAATAGAATTGTTTATCATGCTATTACTCCCTATCCATCTATTAATCTGAATTTCTTTAGCGTTTTCATAGTCTTGTCTAATTCTAATCCACTCCTCTTTCAGATTATCTCCAAGTTCTTCATCCCAATCAACCCTTTGCAACCATAGTTTCTGCATGAAAATCTTTGCTGTTATCACACATGGTGCAATCCATCCAAGCGGGTCAAATAATCTTTGCAAGTCGGATAGCACAGATCTCTTCGTAATCGTCTCGGATATGGGAGGTAAGTTCAAATTATAGTTAAATTGATCATTTGCTAAATTCCAAAGAATTCCCAATGCTTTTATTGTTCCATCAATTGTTATGTTTAACTGTACTCTTGTTGATCTATCTTCTGGTTCTACTGTCTTCAAAAAATCTAAATTATTAGACGACCACTTTTGTAATTCAAAACCCCCTCGTTTCAGTATCTCTTTTAACTTTTCGCTTGCTTCTATTGCTTCTTCCACGTCATCAAACCCAGTAATCAAGTCATCTACGTAAAAATCTTCTTTTATCATTTTGGATATTAACGGATAATTAGTTGCTTCGTCTTCTGCTAATTTTAATAAACTCTTTATAGCCAGATAAGGTGCAGAGGCAGTCCCAAAAGTCACAGTAAGTAGACGGTATTCTTTTATGTTTTCAGATGGGTCTCTTCTCCACAAAATGCGTTGGTAATCAGTATGTGGTGGTGTTACTAATACCATCCTGTACATCTTTTTTAGGTCTGCTGCAATGCATATGGCATGCATTCTACTTCGCATTATGATACTTCGCAGATCTTCTTGAAGGACTGGTCCAACGAGTAGCTCATCGTTTAGTGAATTACCATTTCTATCTTTGCAAGAAGCATCAAATACGACGCGGGTAGGAGTACTTTCGCTGTCATGTTTAATAACGGCGTGGTGACTTAAGTAAACTGATTTATTGTTATATTCATTTTCAGGAACTTCTTCTGCATGATTTAGGTTTAAATATTCGTTAATTACTTTTGTATAGTCTTTTTTTAATGTTTCGTTTCTTTGAAATCTTCTTTCTAATTGTAAAAATCTTCCTAATGCTATATCTTTGCTATTTCCATCTAGTGTTGCTTGTTTTTCGGTTTTAAATGGTAAGTGTACTACGTATCGTCCATCTTTATTTCTTGAGTGTGTCCTTTCATATATCTCTTCGCATATCCTTTCTTCTTTGGTTAACTTTCTTTCGTTATCATTATCTAGTTCCCACATATTTTTTAACATATTGTCAATATTAATCTGATGGTGCATTACAAGTATAGTAGATGTGCTTGATTGTTTCTCTTCTATTTTTCCAAATAAAATCTACCCCAATGCAGTTTGTTGTGCGCATGGAGTGCCCGGAGGTCCCTTTATAATGCCAGGTTGTAAGATTGCAGAAAATTCTTTCACTCCGAGCAACAGATCTATAGGTGCTGACTTGTTATAAGATTCATCGGCCAGTTGAATATCTTTTAAGTGTGGCCACTCCATAGTACTTAAAGTTTTAGTAGGTAGTTTTGTTGTTAATTGTTTGGAGATGACATATGCTTCTGTAGACAAACTAAACTCTGGATCGTATTTTGATAAGATTTGCAGTTGTACAACGCTATCAATGTCTGTATTTGTAGATCCTACTCCTGTGATGGTACCTCTAATATGTTTCTTTTTTAATTTCAGAAATTGAGTAGCTCGTTCGCTAATGAAAGTAGCTTGTGATCCTTGATCAACCAAGGCCCGTAAGATCATTGTGTGTCCTTCTTCACTTTGTATTTTCACCCTTGCAGTAGCTAACAGTGCGTAATCTTGTGTTGCTTTTGTACCGACATGTGACGCCATCATTGTATTTACTTGAAACTCACAATCTTCTACATGAGCATAATTAGGAATCTGTGGTTGTATATCTTCGACACTCGTGTGAGCCCCAGCTTCCTCTGGTTTAGTTTCATGTAGCAGACTATGATGGCGCTTGTGACAAATTCGACAAGACATTGGCAATCGACATGACTTAACGGAATGGCCTGTGAACAAACAATTATAACACAAGTTTTTGTTTCTAACATAATCATTTCTCTCACTGACTGACATTGTTGTAAATTGTTTACAATGGCACAACGTATGGTTATCGTTACATAATAAACATGTTTTCACATAAGGAGATGCAATATGGTAAGTACGTTCACGGAAATTCTTCTCACGTCCCTTCTCAGGTAGTGTGTTACAAACAGCTGACGGTGTAATGAGTTCAAGTGTACGAAATTTTAATTCCAGAAATGTTTTCAAATCACTCCATGAAGGTAACTTATTTGTGTTTAATGTATGAGAATAATTCTCCCATTCTTTGTGTGACTCTTGGTCTAGTTTCTGTGTGAGCAAAAATATAATGATTGGGTCCCAGTTTTCAGTTTTAACGTCTAGGTTTTCTAAGGTGTTGAGGCACTCTGTAGTAGTGTCAAGTAACAATTTAATATGATTAGCAGACTGAACATTAAACTTCTTTAAGGAGAATAATCTTTTTAAAATCGTACTTACAATAATCCTCTTGTTACCGTACCGCTGTTGCAATGTTTCCCACGCCTGGGCATAGTTGGCTTCGGTTATCTGGATGTGTCTTAAAAGTACCTCAGCCTCACCTGCAATGCTTGTTTTTAAATAATGTAGCTTCTGTACATTTGATAGTGACGAATTGTTATGTACTAAGCTCACAAAAAGATCTTTGAAAGTAGGCCACTCTTCGTAACTTCCTCTGTAGGTAGGTAACTGTATTCTAGGAAGTCTAACTTGCGAAAATCCATCCGACGACATAGTACTGTCACCGTCACTTTTATTCGCAGCATTCATAGAACACGACGACGACTCCATTTGTAAAAGCATATCCTGTATGTCCGATTTAATGAAGATGTATAATTCTTCATATGTACTGTACTCGTCATTAACAAAGTACGCCATGTCCGTGCGTTGTGCTGAACTCGTTCCCTTCACTAATTCTTGATGAGTTGACGTAAACGACTTCCAATAATCGTCTATACATTGCAAGCGCGTTGTTAAATAGCCTTTCGTTAATCGCGGCTTGGGACATTTCTTGAGATTAATTTGTGTTTTTTTCAATAAATTAGCCGTATCTCCTAATAAACTTATTAATTGTTCCGCGGTGGCAGCCATTGTTTAGTTATAATGCAATGCAAATGATGTACAAATTATGTAATGAATTGAATGTTTGTCACGAAATAGGTATTGCACTAGTTATTAACTCGTATTTGTAGCACAAAAAAACTTGAATAGATTTCTCGGAAAATGAATTAATACGCTAAGATAAAAAATCTATTGTTCTCCGGCCGGCCGCCCGACCCTTTCACTGTCACACGTAATGTCTTATGTAGTTCACTGATCCGGCTCGATTTTCGACCATATGTTGTATTCGTTAAGGATGACTTTTGAATGATTACCACGGAACGAAATTAAACGCGTGTATTCTATTTGATTGTTTATTGCCAACTGACTTCAACTAACTTGACAGTCCTGTACCAACAAATCACAACACGCTTAACACTTCAATTCAGCCGCATAATACAGAGATAAATCCTCTATATATGCGTGACCTGCACTTAATGACCTCTGCCGTCGTCAACAAATATGGATAATACATTAAATCACAACCCCAAAATATGAAAGGACCCCTCGATTACGACGAACAGAACTGTCAGCGACATGGCCGTCATAAAGAGCAGACTCCACTTGAACGGGCGACAAAAACTGAGATAATGTCCTTTGTCTGTGTGTGAGTTATGAGGTTTTGCGATTAACCCGAAGTTTATTCAAAGTTTTACGCGCCAGCGCCCTCTAATGACTCGGCGCGAGTAATTTAGTTCAGGCTAATACACTTTGGTGTGATAAAAGTTGGCGGGTTCTCGTGTGGTTTGTGGAAAAATAATTAAAGAAAGAAATGTGGTACTTGGCTTTAGTTTAAATGAATGATTTTATTTAAGCATAGAGCAACGCGGCCCACCGGTCGCGGCGGACCTGAGGGGAGTAGCCATAGCGTGTATTACCGATGCAAAACAGTCTGTCATTTTTTGCGGGGGGAAATGCGTGCGACACACACGCACACTACAAAAATTTTAATTTACTGTCATGCTCTTTGCTGCAAACCCAGCTCTCGCTTCGCTATAAAAGCGTCGGAGTGAGTATAGCATTATGTACGGCTAGTCGAGCCCGCTGGCTGAGATGTTTTGATTCTAGCAGCTTACCTAACGCTGCATTCACGCAATTCCCAGCAAGCACTCTTATCTCTGTCAGTGGTGTACCTACCATCCTTGCTAAAAGCACATCCAAGATATACAATTTCATCCACCTGTTCTAACACCGCATCATCTACGAGTACTACTACCCTTGCATTTCTTCTCTGTTCATCTCTTTCAAATAAGAATAAGAAACATTTATTTGACACACAGCGAGACACATAAGACAGACATAAAACGTAACAGGTAACAGAAAAAAGACAACACATTTTCTAAAAATTAATACATACCTATACACGTAATATGTGTCTCACGGCTGCCAAAAAGGTGTCCTGTTCAGCAAATGTCAGGTACCTTCATATAAAAGGTACCTGACGCTGGTTTTCAACAGGACCCTTAGTGAGTGAACCACGGATGTCAAATTTATAATAAAGGATAATTGTACTAATACTTATACAAGGTACATACATACGGATATAAAACAGATAATAATCCATTAAAATAACATACTTAATAAAACGATAAATGTAATACATACTAGTAGGTACAAACAATAATAAATAGATTAATATCAAAGTATGTATGTATGTATCTTCACGCCAGGCCCCTAACGGGGTAGGCAGAGAGTGTAGAGCGCCAGATATCCCGGTTCTGACAAACCTCTCGTGCCTCGTCTACCTTCATCATTCTCTTCATACATGCACGCCGATTCAAATCAAAGTAAATAAAATATAAGTAGATAAAACACATCTTAGGGGTCGTTCATAAATTACGTAAGAGGTTTCGAGGGCTAATTTGACCCCCTCTCCCCCTACTGTAAGACATCATAAGATTACGACTAGTCCCCCCTGCCCCTTAATAAGAAATTTTCGTAAGAAAAGATTTTTGTAAGATTCAATATCAAGTTAAAGAGATGAAGTACAGATGGCGCTATTCAATAATGCCAATTTTTAGCGCGAAAGTGGTAGAATTTTCAATTTCAAATCTTACGTAATTTTAGATTCTCTGCCCCCCTTACCTATAGTAAGAAGTTATAATATTCAGTCAACACCCCCCCTCCCCTAAACGCCTTACATAATTTATGAACGACCCCTTATTAAATATCATAATAATAATATGCAATCAAAGAATTACTAATACTTTAGTTTTATTCACAGGTAAGTGGTTACATTATTATTATATTATGGTGGTTTACTGCATAATACATCCCTGATTCATCAGTCTAACTACATACGAGTCACCAATACTGATGTACGACGAAAATGTCGCTCGTTACAGTGATGGATTAAAAAACTCATCCCTCTCGATGACACGGCGCTTTCCTCATTAGGCTCGTACCAAACCGTTGTCAGTCTTGTACATTTTTTGCACGGACCGAGGGAACTATTGAAACTTCATTAAACGCCTTAGACCAGTGATTCCCAAAGTGGTCTATATCGATCCCTGGGGGTCTATGACAACGTGAAAGGGGTCAGCGTCAGCGAAAAAAAAATTTGGGGGTCCATGAAATGAAAATGGGGGTCCACGATAATGGATCTCAACACATACACTGATAGTACCAATTTACTTACATCATACCAGTGATTCCCAAAGTAGTCCATGGGAGACTCGATGGAGGTCTCGTAGGCATGAATAAAATGGAAATATGGGAATGTTATATAAATGTAGCAGTCCACAGAAACCAGAAAAAATTGTAAAGGGTCTACAAGAAAAAATAGTTTGGGAACCTCTGCCTTAGACAATAAAAAAGTCACTGTGCTCTATGGTCGACGGACGTAGAACGTAAATCGTTTAGCTGACGATCTCGTGAAATAGTCGACAGTCATTTTTTTTTCGCAAACTTCAGCAAATTGAATTTTATATTGATTGGGGGTCCAAATGATACTCTCAATTTAGCTAATGGCTGGCGAATTTATTGGTGACGTGTACATTTATCACTGTTAAGTATTATTGTGTAACTTGAGGTAGTAACGTGGCGTATCGGGTTGGAAATATATTTTGTAGTATAAATACGCTGTTTTATGGTTTGTTTTGTTGATATAACTTTATGATAGTATTTATGGAAGGTCTTTAGAAGTTCATGAGCGAGATATTTGACATTACCGCCATTATGATGAAATTTAAATTATACTTTAGAATTAGTTCATTGCTAAAATTGCGTTAGTCGTTAATATATATATATATAAATCAATTGCTGTTCGTTAGTCTCTCGGTTTTGAATGATTTTTGTAAGTCCAGGGAAGGTGTACAAGGTAAGAAATAAGAAGAAATTGAAAGGAGATAGTAAAAATTACAATATCATTTTCCCATACAAATAGTCCGTATATTTTAAACCTTTGACACATTATTTTATTGTGAGGCAATACGTTGTTATATATACATATATATATATATATATATATATATATATATATATATATATATAGTTTGCCGAGTCAGCTAGTTACTTATTAAACATACAACAACAGTATGAAATTTGAACTATATTTGAAATTTATTCGCCAATTGCCTGATTTAAATATAAAACAAGTACTGTCAGTATTGTCAGTAGTAATACAGTCAGCTTCCAGCCCATAAGGACCCCTTTGACGCAACTTAACTTCACGCCTGTAATCCCCGAAGGGGTAGGCAGAGGTAGACAAGCATACATGCATGCACCCACGATTCGCCGGTTACGTTTTGGCCCATGTAACAGGTGGCGAGCCTGTTGATATCTCCGGGCACATTACCAAACTCCGAGGTACTGGGAAATTTCAAGAACATGGAAAAATCCCAATTGAACCAGAGCTAAAGAATTTTCCACCGTTATTTCTGTTAGGCCCCGACCCGGGAATCGAACCCAAGGCTCCAGCCTAGTAGTAGTGGCCTGCTACCACTGGCTAGTGAAGCAGTTTAAACGTAGATAAGTGATACTCAATATGTAGTACCTTTCAAAGTATTAGTACAACAGCTATATCATAAGATTATACTTTCAACTATAATTTCAAGTTACTACGGTGATTTTTTTTATGTAATGGTAGTGGCAAACGAGCATGCAGTTCACATTGATGTTAAGTGATGACTGCAGCCTATAGATACTTGCACAAAGACCAAGGTCAAAATGCAGATGCGTTACCACTCCTGAGGCTTAAGGTGTTATGCCTCTGTGCCGGAAAAACAGGGCCATACATTACCACCGGGACACGATAGTGCTGAACAATGCCATTTAGCGGCAAGTATATTGGGTAATGCGGTGTTGCCTACGCCCGCGAGCTCCGTCACTGTGGCTAAAAACCAGTAAAATCTTAAATGCTTTTAACTATAATTTCAAGTTACTACGGCGAATTACATCTAGTTCCACATAAAATGATAACAATCAGAATTGAAAGTTTAAATCGAGGCAAAATAAATTGCGCGGTGACCGCTAGCTATTATTTAACCGCGTAAACGTTCGCACTTTGCATCCATTGTTTTCATGTCATTGACACCCGCGCGGTTACGTTCTATGGCTGTGAGTTTTTAAAGCGAATTGTCTATGGTCATTTGATACGGATATCCGTTATATTTTTAAATTCATATACGGTTTTTTTTAAATATTATGGCATCGCTATTACGTATATTGCCAGTGTCAAGTAAAACGATATTTCGTATTCGTAATAAGGAGCGTAAAAGTCAGCAATTTATCAGTCCGTCAGTCATAGTCACAGTAATTCGAGAAAAGCGATGGCTACTTTACCTACATTTACAATGAAGTTTTGGAGGCAACCCGAAAGGACGTGTTTTCGCACTATTATTCTATTTCACTATACACGGGCACTGTAATAAGCCAAAACTGTAGTAATCAAACAAAATGCCACCAACTTTATTTAATATAACTCAAAAATACACCAAGAAAACGAAATAAAATAAGAGCACCCCACGCCTCTTTCAAAGTTCCCGCCAAAACCCCCATCTTTTCGTTTAAAATTATAGGTTGATAGTGAGTGAAAAAAAATATGTGGTAGAAGTGACCCTTTCTAAATTTTTAAAAAGAGACTGTATAATGCTTTCTATCTCATTTCTCCCACGTTAAGTGTTATGAATTTATGTGTCTGTCTCTTTTTACTGTTGCTGTTTCGTTTCATCGGCTTTCAAACAACGATGATAAGAAATTTTTTCTTAAAAAAAATATTTCGTGTTTTGTTTCCATACCACAGCACAGCTGGATAACAGTTAGTAATTAGGTATTATTAGGAAAAAAACAGTACTTAGTACAGTACAGTATACAGTACAGATACAGTAGTATACAGTACAGTACAGTACAGATACTTAGGTAAGTATCGGTACATACACGTAAAAAGTTATAGGTAAGTTCCTTAACGTAACAATCTAATATATAAAAATAAAACAAGCGACAAAAAAAGTTTAGCAACTAACTTCACACCATTGACTTTATCTGTCTAGCCACTAACGTCAGACTGTCGCTTTTATCTATCGTTGAGCGCGCGTCGTTTAAATTCACTCTCATCATTTTTTTCAATCCAAAACAGTTGAATAACTATAAAAACTGTCTGAGGTGTCACATGTTGGACATCCGATTGGAACGAAGTTCCTCTTCAACTTCTAATGAATCACTTCCACAGTCCATTGTTTATTAATAAAAATACTAAAAATAAGTAAAATAACATACACACGAACACGGCAAAACAATGTACGCATACATAGCAGACGCGCGTCGCGTGGCTTGTCACTGTCGAGTGAGGGAGAGAGAACGAATAAGTCGAATCCTGTACTCGGCTTGCCCCCTCCAAGCGCTACGCACTACAGCAAAAGTGTCGTGAGGATTTTTCGTGACGCTCGTCTAGCCCCCTTAGATAGCGTACCGCGCGATATGGAACTTCGTTTCAAAACCTCGTTCCAAAAGAATCATCTAAATAAAAAAATAAATAAAATACGCTTACACTCACAGCCCCACGGTAGGTATAAACCTGTGTCGTGGGTGCCGTTGTACACACACAACACATACACAAACACCCAGACCCGAAACAAATATCTGTAGGCCATACAAATATTTGTCCCGGTGCGGGGATCGAACCCGGGACCCTTCGAATCAAACGGTCATCTCACACCGCTGGACTAACCGGGTCGTCCAAACAACTCTAATGTCAAAAATTTTAAAGGAATTGATTTCTCATGCCCCAAGAACTTAGAACTACGATTCCATTGGAATCGTAGTTCTAACTATTTGAATTTAAACTATCCGATAGTTTCGTCAGTATCGCGAGAAATGTTATCCGAATGTTGGCCAGCCCGAATTCGCAACCGGAAATTGGTAGCTCTGCGCGGGAAATTAAGGCTTGATACACACCTGGGCTTAATTTACGAAAATAAACAGCTGATGTTTAATGGTGTGCATAGATGGATAAAATTTTAATTTAATAAGGTTTTGGGTTGTGAAAACATTTTGCGTTTATATTATGGCAAGACTGACCTACCATGAGCGAATAGGTCGAGTACTGTCTGAGGGCGAGGTTTAATATCTTAAGAATAGGCGTGCATGTATCATAGAGCAACACTGGAGGGGAGTAGCCATATGCAGGCCTTCCCCTCTGTCAAAGTACAAGCCCAAATGGGCCTATTCCTGTCGCCTAGATGTTTAAATGTGTGCGTGAAATTGTTTCTGTATTTTGTTAAAGTCAAGGTGTGAGTTTCGTAGTAATAGACGATTTTTGTAGTGTGCGTGTGTGTCATACGCCCCGAAAAAATATCAGACTGTTTTGCATCGGTAACAAACGCTATGGCTACTCCCCTCCAGTCCGCCGCGGCCGGTGGCCCGTGTTGCTCTATAGCATGTATGAAGAAAATGATAAATATAGAAGAAGCAGTGTGTCAGGGTGAGGACCAGGATATCTGGCGCTCCACATTTCTGCCACCCCGTAAGGGCCTACCGCGTCTAAATACGAAATGTAGTAATACTTTCAAATTAATGTGTTTCTGGCCTAGCAAAAATAGCAGCATTCGATATTTACAAAAGAACCAAACACTGGATATTCGCTTGATATCCGTCGTATTTATCGTTAGGTATACCTATTACCTACTTTATAGTATCTGCCAAGCTTCCGACACACCCATTAGGTGTGGATAGATAGAATGACCTTTATCTGAACCTACTCATATTATTTTATACTTCAACTAGCTTTTGAGCGCAACTTCATCCGCGTGGGTAAGTTCTTCTGTTTTTTTTTTATTTATAATGGTATCGCTCTAACGCATATTGCCAGTGTCAAGTAAAACGATATTTCGTATTGGTATGTAAACCGCGTAGAAATCAGAATCAGTCAGCCAGTCAAAGTCAGACACAGTCACAGTCGGTAATTCGAGTAAAGCTACTTTACCAGAACATTTACAATGAAGTTTTGAAAGGCTGTGTTTTCGCATTACTAAGTGTTTTACTATAAACCTATATCAAAACAAAATGCATACAAAACTATTTTTACGTATTTATCTCGCGTAACTAAAACGATTATTAAAATAAACTCGATTTTTTGGTCTCTTTTTAGCTTTTTAACGAAACAAATTGCCCAACATTTTTGCATCCCAATTTTGTGTTGCATTGCGATTATTATCATAATATTTTCTCTATTATCTGTATAGGTAAATATTAAAATGACAACGACAGAAGTGAAATAACGACATTAAACCATATAAACATTAAAACATATAAATTAAAAATCAGCTTACAAAAATTCGTAGTTGCCGTAATCATCAAAAAAAGTCGTTGCATACCTGTAACAAAAAGACAATTATTATTAACGCCATCTATACGTGTCAAAACTTAAACTCATAGCTCGCTGGCTGACGACATAGTACCGTGAGTCGCCACTAGATGGCACTTTTCACGATATTACACAAGTCCTATCCAGTTTTAATTTATTGATTCCGTCCTAGGGGTTGCGTTTTGTATAGAATATACATTGATTACGCGTTTCTCAATAATTGTATGTGCTCTAATTCGACTGTTCGTCTGTATAGAAGTAATTTAAGTTGAAAGAAAAGTTCTTAGCTCATTTTGTGATTGGAAACATTTGTGTTTTTGTATGTTTGTTTGTAACGCTTTCACACAAAACTGCTAAACAGATTACAAAAATTCTTTCATTGCACGTGTGCAAAGCTGGGTCGAGCCAATCACACCTTCACACTTCACACTAACCCTCTTATTCATAAACGTATTTTAGCTAAAGTATTGCTTATCTCTCCTTTGACTTTGTCTATCCTGCACATTTGACAATGCAACTGACAAAGACAAAGCATTCTATAGCTAAAACGTCTAATGTACATTTATGAATAAGGGAACCCCCTTATTTTCATTTATAATATAACCATATTATAAATGAAAATTTCTTTGTTTAAAAGAAAGAAAGAAAGAAAGAAAGAAAGAAAGAACATTTATTTGCAACAATGTTACACGAAGGATAATGATTACAGGTCTATTAATTCACATTACATCGTTACAAATGGGTACTAACTCAGCATATGGTGGTTGAAGAACAACCAGCGCTGGTCTTCCGTTTGGATGTTTGTCCGTCAATCACACCGAAACTACTGAACGGATTTTGATTAAATTTGTCATACAGATAGGATATTAGCTGACTCAGATTATAGGATACTTTTTATCCCGAAAAAATGTTCCTGTGGGATACCATGGAATGATTTGATGAGTTTCCAGAGGTTACGCGAAAAGCGACATACACGCGAGCGGAGCTGCAGGCAACAGCTTGTAGTAAATGATACATTTTACTCGTAATTACGACTGCGTCTTCGGGACGTGACGACCCTACAGCAAACTAGCAGAAGAATTTTCTTCCACTGGAAGAGAATTCTTCCATTAGTTCAGTCAGTCAACCGAACAATGGCGGTCAAACCATTCTAATGGAGCGGTAGTGTAATAACGCAAGATGTGCAGTAGCGTCCTTTGATAAAACTACCGCTATTTTTTTATATGTAATGGAAGTAGCAAACAAGCGTGCAGTTCACATTGATGTTAAGTAATGACTGCAACCTATAGACACTCACACAAAGACCACAGGTCAAAATGCAGATGCGTTACCACTTAATTTTGAGAATGTCCCGTTTTGAGTGACGATAAAAATGGTCACGTTACCTATAACCACGCAAGACGCATATAGATGTCGCCACTGGATAAGAACAAAGACGAACAAGCCAAGCTCCAGCCACCAAGTGTTTATATTTTCAATATGCAATAATGCACCATTATCTCCATTCACGCCTCCTTTTTACAACAACTCGACGCTTGGTTGAAGGTACTGAGATGTATTTTCAACGTACGTACGTAAAACGTTAACGTGACTTCACGCCTGTAATACCCCAAGGGATAGGCAGAGGTAAATACATGTATTCAAGCATACATGCAAACACCCACGGCGCTCGCGGGCGTAGGCACCACCGCATTACCTAATATACTTGCCGCTAAATGGTAGTGTTCGGCACTATCGTGTTCCGATCAGGTGGTAATGTACGGCCCTGTAATTTCCGGCACAGAGGTATAACAGCTTAGGCCTCAGGAGTGGTAACGCATCTGCATTTTGACCTTGGTCTTTGTGTTTGTGTTTATAGGCTGCAGTCATCACTTAACATGTGAACTGCATGCTTGTTTGCCACTTCCAATACATAAAAATAAAACCTTGTAGTGTCATATTCAATAGCATCAATTTCAAGTCAACCTGTAGCTCAAACTCAAACTCAAGTCACCCTGTAGAATATATAATCGGTCCAAAAAGGTTGCAACGATTTTCTATGCAACCATTTTTGCGGTCAGTCCCATTAAGCGACGCCAGGTGCGAAGTATTGGTTAGATATATGGCGTTTTGACGATATTTGGATAATTTCCCCATCAAACACACGTGGCGTGTGCGGTCATTTTAAAACGAGCGTGTGGCTGAAAAAAAGTATAAGGCAATAGAAGTGAAACCATAATAATACGTCTTGACACGTCCCACTGCTGGACACGAGTCTCTCCCCTCCTTGGGAGGAGGCCTGGAGCTGGTCCAATGCGGGTTAGTGGATAAGGGTAAGTGGGCAACCCGATGTCGGATGTTTTTTTTTCGAACCGCTTATGAAGCCTCCGACAAGGTTTAACGACCGCTATTTATCGACAGCAACCGGGACCGACCGGCTTAACGTGCCCTCCGGGCACGGAAACGCGCATTGTAATTTACCACCGGTCACCCATCACACTCCCGACCGCGCCCGTATCGCTTAACCGAGTAGATCGCTTCCGATCTACACCAGCCACGGGGCCATGCGCGCTTCGAAAAGTCCTGTCAAAACCATTATTCCTAAAGTAAATTCCTAGTGCTATTATGCCTATAGTGCTACGCTGCTACGAAATGCTACGCTTAGGTCAACTGTCCACTAATAAACGACTCAGGGATACTTTCTTTAGTTTTAGAAAAAAGAAAATATGGTATGATGGTACCTATTTCGTATGGCCCCGTAATAACTATCGCAAAAACATAACAACGAATCTCTCAGGAGTGGCAATGCATCTGGATTTTGACATCTGGTCTTTGTGCGGGTGTCTTAAGGCTGCAGTCATCATACTCATCATTTAACATCATTTTTTTTTATTTTTTTTTTATGTAATGGAAGTGGCAAACAAGCATGCAGTTCACATTGATGTTAAGTGATGACTGTAGCCTATAGACATCCACACAGAGACCAAGATTAAAATGCAGATGCGTTACCACTCCTGAGGCCTAAGGTGTTATGCCTCTGTGCCGGAAATTACAGGGCCGTACATTACCACCTGACCGGAACACGATAGTGCTGAACACTACCATTTAGCGGCAAGTATATTAGGTAATGCGGTGGTGCCTACGCCCGCGAGCTCCGTCACTGGAGCTCTACCAACAGTAAAATGTGAACTGCATGCTTGTTTGCCACCTCCACTACAAAATAAAAGATTAGTTAATGCGGTTGTATGTAGTAGTGCCTAAGCTCTGACTGCTACTCTACGAACAATCTAAAAAAAATCCCTTCACTATTTACACAGACTATATATACGATTCCCATCCCTAATTCCGACAGAGACAATCAATATTCCGACAGACAGAGAGGCGCCTCGGTATTTATGATGAGGCTTTTTCCCCCAAACCGGGCCAACGCGGCTTCAAGATGCTGGAAGCCTTAGCCAGCGTAAATAAAAAAGTTACAAGATGTTTGACAATTATGTTTTTTTTTCATGTAAAGGAAATGGTATGCAATGAGTAGTATAC